>JAMBLF010000031.1:0-574434 GCA_030578115.1 Leucoptera coffeella | reverse complement strand
TTATTCTAATAGTAACATAATAAGTTGAATTCCTATAATGAAGATTAATTCCTTTCAAAGTACTAACTTTATTGACATTGTCTTTAAGACTTTTTAAAACAACCTCCATATTATAATATTCTAAGTAGCTATTCTCTTACTTTGTAAGTCTATCCATCTCGCAAGGAAAACCGTCGTGATGCTTAGTAACTATGATCTAATGTTCAGTATGATAAGTGAAGCATGTATCGTGTATGAAAGTTTGTACTCCATTAGTTTATTACAAAATGCTAAACAAATACGGTTGAAAAATTTCTAAGCGAAGTTTCGATATGAAAGTTAGGTACCGGGGGAAATCTGATAAAGTGTTAGTACATCGCTCAACTATACAACAGATGAAGGTAAATGCAAATTTAACTAAGGTATTATCTTAGCCCTTGCTAGTCTGGGACTAAAAGATCGTAATCAGCTGTTTTTTAATTCATATATATATATTTAAATAGACGCTATTGCACAAATTGAATTAGCCCCTTGGTAAGTTCATTCAAGACTTGTCTTAAGGGTACTAGTCAACGTGTATTTAAGAAATATATACTTATAGTAAAAATATAAATACATATATAGCATATAAGCAGAAGAAATGCGTAATTCCTCTACAGTGAATCAGGCGTGATGTGTATGTATGTAAAAGCGTAATTCTTAACTCTGCCTCCACCGGGAATTGAACGCGGGACTTCTCGATAAGTATTCAGGTGATTAACCAATCGCGCCACGGAGGTTGGAGGTCATCAAAATGAAATATAATGGTCATTTGTAATAAATTAGTGTCTATAAAGCCTTACATGGTAGTCAGAGGTTCAAGTGATTGTTTTTTAAACTGTGGGGTTAGTGATTCTATGGCTACCTAAGATCCACGTGTTAATCGTAAAGTCAGCAAATCTTATACCTTGCGTGGTAGGTTTTAAGCCATGTCACATTTATAAGCACTGTATAATTAATTTGGTTAAATATGACCTTTTTCCCGTAAAACAGTACAATTTAGCAATGCTTACAGAAATGTATATAGGCTAACAACAAAAACAACCTTAAATTTTAACCTTTTAGCTACTATATTAGGTCTGCCACAAAATATTGTTTTCAAATTAGTCACAAAAGGAAAATATTACAAAAGTATCAATCACAATCCTAAGAAACATTACCTTGATGCCAAATATTACTTGTTTTTGACTTGAGCCTAATCGCAATCAATCAATTAAATGAATTGATCGATGGTTCTGTTGATTAAACCATACAACAAGAGTCAGGATCTGATCCGGGATTTGATCAGGACAAAATAGCTGTCGATCTTCTTGGTTTGTTTTCATAGATATTTCATGACCATTTAAAAAAAATACATAAACATATGCTTCACGACTTGTGTATACGCACTCCCTTTTTTATTATGGCGGGGTAGTCATAGGCTTGAGTACCCATTTCCGAAATTTCGAAGGCATGTTAAGTATGGGTCATTCGAAGCCCGCGTATCACTAGATAGACAGCACCCAACGTGATGCCGTTTATAGGCACTGACTATTACCTATCCTGAGGGTTAGGCAGGTTTCCTCACGATGTTTTCCCTCACTGTTATCGACTGGAAATTATAATGATTATGTGGATGATTAGACATGATTCCTAATGATGTTTTATCACACCATAAGGATGATGTATCATGTTTGTTAATGCACGTTATATAATTAGCAGAAATCTACCTCATTATAATTTTGCTGACCGAATGATAGTCGGTATTTTTAAATAATTTACGGACTTTGCCATATAATAAAACTCAAATAGTCAGTGATCCCAACAATATTTAGAGCAAATTTTAGAAATTTACATACCATAATTTATAAGAGTGTTCTATATTATGGTGAGGGAAAACATCGTGAGGAAATCTACTGTTCCCCGAACAGATAATAGTCAGTGTTTGTAAATGGCGACATGGCTAGCCACCTGTCACATTGAGTTTTATCTGGTCAACACGTAGGTTCGAGATAGCCATAGAATAACTACTTTCGCGATTGCGGAGATAGATACCTAACACTCTGACTACCCCGTATGGATTAATGGTCGTGAACGCGTTTGTTTTTTATGTTCTAGCCCATCACCCATATTCCCATATCATTAAGTCACCTTTACGCTATTATGCAACAACGTAATTACCTGGTTACATTTTCTTCAAGCTGTCACCTCCATCCGTGAAATAGAAAATAAATACACCCAAAACTCCGCTACCCCACAAAGGTAAAACGGTTTGAATCGATCGTCAATCCCCGCACCCTAAAGGGTAGGCAGGCACTCCAAAACAATCAAAGGGTCCGCAAAGTCGGATTCTTTCCTTATACAACTTCAGACATTTAGGGCTGAATAATTATTGATTTAATCTCTGAAGAAGTAGCGAGCACCCTTTCACCGTTTTTAGGATGATGTGCTTTGATAACCCTATATAGATCTAAGCTTGCGATACTCTTTTAGATTAGAATTATGGTTGAATAGAAAGATTAGTAAGAGTGTGTAGGTAATAAGATTGAAAAGGATATGCTTCAATAAAGTACGCAAGTTCTAAATGATAGGAGATTCACGGAAGGTAAGTAAGTTTCCTAGAGGTTATAATTATTATAAATCTTATTACGATCTCACAGGTGAACAAAAAAGTATTTAAGAGTATTTATTGTCACTTTATATATTTGAGGAGATGCATGGACGATAATGAAGTGAAAGCGATTGCCTATATGGAATAAAAACAGGATTTCTCATTAAAGATACCTGATATATGTATGTACGTATATTTAAAATTCATAAAACGAACGCGTATTTTTATAAACTTTCCAAATACGAGTTAAAAATCAATGTAAGAGTGGCCATACATATTTGATAAGTTACATGCACTGCCCTTTGGCTACATCGAGCGTAAATTGACGTGTATACGTGGCATTATTTTTGTTTGCAACGCTAACATGAAATTTCAATTTATGTTTGTATGCTAGGAGCATGTGTTAGTTTGGGACTAAAATAACGTTTACAGCTGTATGCTAAAAGTAATTGGCACTAGAATAGGTTGTACTTCTTTTTTAGTATGTAAAAAGTGACTCCGGAAATGAATGCTACTATAATTATATCTTTTTGTAAGCGTTATGATGGTTAACGATATTAGTATCAAAATATTATTTCAGTTTTCAGGTTTTTCGTAAATTGAACTGAAGGATGAGAGATTGTATGTCAGACATATCTATATACTGTTATATTTCTAATATTATACTCAAATAATCATGACATTCAAAGAAAGCTTTATCTTTTAATCTTATATAGATACGTATTTCTTCTAGTGATTTTGACGCAGTCAATAGTTTACCCCTATATATACTTATTTATATTATAATATATATATATATATACATTCACATCTTCAATCCCTTTCAGAGTAAATAGAACCTCCGAGATTAAGTATCTCCTAAGTCACTTTTTAGCATAAAATAATATATTTTATTATACGTTACACTACTAAATAAACTAACACAACTCTAATAAATAAATCTCTATCCGTAGTTCCTATTTCAAAATAAACGTCACGATTCACGAGTGCAAACACTTCCAATAATGCAATGTAAGCACGCTATCCCACTCTAATAGTTCGTAAATAAGAGAGAGGAGTTGTTTGCGTTCGTGGCGTAATTAGTCGAATTAAGAACTTCGCACCGAGTGAAAATATCTGTTACATTAAAGCTTTTTTTGTTTAACTTGAGAACTGAAAGTGAAATTTAATGTGGGAAGTATTCTTCGTATTTGGGATTCGATAAAATGCAA
This sequence comes from Leucoptera coffeella, assembly GCA_030578115.1. NCBI lineage: Eukaryota > Metazoa > Arthropoda > Insecta > Lepidoptera > Lyonetiidae > Leucoptera > Leucoptera coffeella. The sequence goes on along the minus strand of JAMBLF010000031.1, from coordinate 570,615 downwards.
CCAGCTGCTTTTAGAAACATGTAAATGATGATTGAGATATAAAGATGTCTGTGTAATCTTTAAATCAATATCTGGACTATACAATAGTAATAAATATTGTTCCTAATTTACATCCACATATTCTAGCCTCTGATTTCTAAGGGGATAGGCAGAGATCGATCGCTAAAACGCTCTTGCTTAACTTACATAATATAATAACCATATCATACATGCTCTTTTGCTCTATTCCTAATTTATATACAAAAATTGGGTTATGTACTTAAGGTTACTAGCCCATTGTTCAATACAAACCAAAGCTATCCCCTTTTATCTTAGTTACTTCTTACAACAAATAAAGAAAGGCAGTTAGTTACTGTATTTACAACGCGTTTACACGAGACGCAATTTTACATATTGATTAGCGACGGCGTCAGTGAATTTTAATTAAAATCATATTAAAACGTCAACCTTGCGCGGGGATATTGGCGGGGAAACATCGCGTCCTATGGTATAAGTACTAATATAATTTTCGGGAAGTTATTGGAGTATATATTATGTTAAAAACATACATATATATGTGTATGTGTGTTACAAATACTTAAGAAAGTTAATGCTTAGTAACTTTGAAGCCTTTTAAAGAACTTTCGAGTCTTAGTATGTGTTCTATCCACAAAGACTTAATTATATTTTTAACATACTGCTGTTCAATTTCATGAAACATAACCAATATAAAATCAAATATTCAAATAACAGATTGTTTGCTTGTTTATTGCCTAATAAAGGTTATTTAACCCTAGCATGCGAAGATTGAAGAGAAGAAAATTATACACTTTACATCCTATTAACTAAACTACTGAACTATAACTAACTAAACATAGCCAATGTTGTTCTATGGTGGCTAAAGGACTATGAAATCTATTGACCGATGGGCTATCAATCTATTATTATTATAATGTTAGATTATAAAATCAAAACCCAAATTATACTGAAAAGTGAGCTAGGTGATATTATATTACATTAAAGGAGATATTAAAGAGAGACTGTATGTACGTAATTATACTGTTGTACTATAATAATATACGTATTTATGTAGGTTCTGTTCACCCTGTAAGGGATTATAAGACGTAAATATATATGTATCTATGTAATACTATTATTGTACTACGTATTCATGTAAGTTATCTTTCCTTGATTTTCCCGGTTGGCGTATAAAGCTCTCGTCTGAGATTTATTTTTAACCCAGTCCAGTTTGCGTTCAAGACAACCAATTATACGCCTTTCTGAACCCTTGTAAACAAGGCCGAGTGCACACGGACATATGCTCACGTTTATAATCCTTCTTAGGGTGGCTAGATACTTAATGGTATATAGATTTTTAAAACTCGCGATGTATTTTGAGTTTACCTTGTGATAAGTCCCGTGTTTTTATGTAACTGCATAAAATTCACGACCATCATCAATTTTGGGGCAATTAGAGCTTTTAGTGTTTATTTTCAAAATGGAGGTGTCGGTCTTGAATTGAATGTAACTGTGCTTATAAAGTAACAATGGTTTTTTTTAAGAAAGCGTCATTTTATTGGTATGTTCCATAAATACCAAAGAAAATTGGTATACCCTCAAGAACAAGGAATAATATCAGATAAAATTGGTACAATGCCTATTAGGAGGAAAAAGAATTTTTTTTTCTAACAACATTTTTCTCCTAAAACAAACGTTGTTGCAATTACCTTAAAAAGGTACTATCTCTAAAAAAAAAACGTTAAAAATAAACATTTTATAAGTACGAGTATATACAACGAATGATATTTTATTAACTTCGAATCCAATATTAAATGTAGCTAAGCATTGCCAATTGAAATTTGTGAAATTTATGTCAAAGGTTCTAGGAATCGATAAGTTACGGTTAAAGAGATGCTACAACTTGCTCATTCTGTTAACTGGGACGATTGCACGTTTAAGCCCTTTTACACTGAATAAATTATTAGTCATTTGCTTGCATATTGAATAGGTACCTTGTTTCTTGTAGTATCTTGTAAGATATGAGTAAGGGAAGTTCTTTAAAGGTATTTTTGGATTTAAGACCTGCCATACACTCGTATATAAGTGTAAGGAAGTATAGGATTTGTTAATGAGTGTACAGATTAATTTAATAATGTAGCTGTAGTATACTTCACTTTTAAATTGAATGAATAATTATGTGGTTATCTATCATCATATTCATCTCAAGCAATTATTATAACCTGTAGTTTACGGTTAAACTTTACTATACCACTTCAATCATTATTAAATACTGATTAAACCTATGTAAGTCCCTTACTAATGTATTAGCCTCCTAAAACTTGTATCTGGACACTCTATCTACCGTTTCAGTACCAGTCGTGAGTAAACACTAGCTTGTAAGTACATAACAAGTACTAGGATGGCAGACTTCTTAGAAATATGAAATGCTGGCTGCGCGCCAAAAGTGGAGCGGCGGGCCCGTCTCTACATATTTCAGTTGCTCTAGCTAAATTTATAAAATATTGAATTTGGGAGATTCTTTAGGACATTGATTTTGTTTGACATAAGGGCTTTGCTTCGAGGAAATAATATTGAAGAGAAGAGCTTGTTTTTATTGAATCTTATTTTGTTGGGTAGAGATACAGATTATTAATAACAACATCTATATACTTTATCATTATCTTCCTTAGTTCTTATCATAAACATATTATCATCGCGATGAACTATCGTTTAGTTTAGTTTAATTAAAACATCAATATACTTAATATAGATAAACCACTAAATAAAAGCATACACTCACATTATTAGTTTCATAATAACGACTAATTATGACTTTTGTATCATATTGTAGCTAGCTTTTTTTCGCTACTTAAAGCTAATGTTTCACGTAATATCCAGTTTAGTAACGTTCACAAATTGCGAATTTATTTCCGTATTCAGAGGGATAGATAGATAGATATAGGTTTCCCCCGTTCCGAAATAATCATTTACAGACAGTTTGAAATTCAATAGCGCCTGTTCGAGTAATTATTCCAAGGTATAGGAAACTAGGGCAAAACTATCTGTGAGGCCGTAATATTCAAATTAATGAGACTTATCCTAAAATACATACGTACTACTATAGATACATTATGACACCGATTCTCAGTCAACACCTAAGTTTGGTTAGGAAAAACGTCGTTAAATCTACTTTTACGACCTCTGAACGCTAATCGTGAGGTCCCGGGTTCGATTCCCGGTGGAGGCAGAGTTAAGAACTATGCTTTTCTACTGCTCTCCAGTCTGGTCGTTGATTATATGCTAACATATGCTGACTAAATTGAAACAATATTTCGTGGCAGACATAATATAGTAGCTAAAAGGCAAAAATTTAAGGTTGTTTTTGTTGTTAGTCCATCTACATTTCTGTAATCAATGCTAAATTTACAGTTTTACGGTTTTACGGGAAAGATCATATTAAATCAAATTAATTAAACAGTGTTTGTAAATGTCACAGGGCTTAAAACCTGTCACATAAGGTATAAGATATGCTGACTTTACGATTAACACGTAGATCTTAGGTAGCCATAGAATCACTAACCCCACTGTTTAAGAAATAAGAACTTGAACCTCTGACTACATATGTAAGGCTTTATAGACACTAATGTATTACAAATGACCATTATGTGTAATTTTGATGACCTTTGTGGCGCGATTGGTTAATCACCTGAACGTTTATCGAGAAGTCTCTCGTTCAATTCCCGGTGGAGGCAGAGTTAAGACCTACGCTTTTGTTCTGCTTATATGCTATATATGTATTTATCTATATATAATATGTATATACTTCGTAAATATGCGTTGACTAGTACCCTTAACACAAGTCTTAAATTACTTACCAAGGGGCTAGCTCAATTGGTGTAATAATGACCAAATATTATTATTACTTTTAGTAATATTTTCTATATGAAGTAATAGTCAATAGGTAGATAGGTTAACAGTGATGAATTTTCCACTTATCTCGTTAGGTACTTCCTTTCTGGTAAAAGGTAGGCTTTGAGTGATAATGAAGCTTTATAGGAGAGATAGAGTTAACACTCTTGACAGATGTGTATCTTTCTCTGTATCTGTGTCTAACAAGTATGTTAGCTTGAACATGGTTATATCAGTAATTAATTTATATTTTAATTTACCTTTGCTGGTTATAATAGAAATTCGTTCAAAGTGTTAACTCTTTAGTGAGAGTAGATTCAGCATTCCCATTTGCGTATACTTAATGTGACATTAACATGAGATTAGAATTGCTAATGTTACTGTTGCAACCCAAAATTCCAAACGTAGTGTTTCAAGAATCAAACAAATAGCATTCCATCTCTAATACAGACGTCTCCGAGTAAATTACACTACAAAAAATAATACATAAGATGTTTTTAGATGTATTAAGTATCTAAGCAAAACATCTTGAACTTATAGGTACTAATTATACGACAAAAAAATACAAAAACAAAAGCTACAGACGCACATAAATGGATTGAGTAACATCCCCTTAAACATACTTAACCTGTGAGCATCATTCTCATTACAGACGTCTATAAATGGATTGAGTAACCAAACTGAGCATCTTACCAAAACTTTCCCTTATCGTCAATCATGGCACGCAAGTTTAGCGTGGGGCACGTGATGGGTGCCAGCGCTTTGTCACTGGCAAAATAGGCCTTTTGTACTCGCAACGCTTTGTGCGACGTTAGCTTTTTCACAGAGTAAAAACTTTTAGCGCGAAACGTCAGAAATGATCGGCTACGGATTTGGTTTGGATGCCGGTTAAAGGTGCTTGTAGATAAGTATTTGGTAGGTGCGTTTTGGTATTAGATTTTTGAGGACTTATAAAATATATAAATGTGTTTGTATGATGTGTATGAAGTGTCTTAAGTCACTTTGTAACGGTTAACTCTATGACTCTAGGCGTACTGTAGTATTTTATTTATTATTGTATTGTATATATCACAAAAATCTCTGTGGAAATTACTGTTCGAGAATCCAAAACATTGCAAACGGGACTAAAAGGACTTCTAAACTAACATTTTGTTAATATTAAATTAAATACTTATATAAGCACTGAAAATTAATACACAAACGCAGAACATATGTTAATATAAAGAAATAGATGTGGGTGACGTAGAAGGGCGGTTACGTAGGGGCCGGCCCAATTAGATATATGACAGTCAGATAGTCGCAATATTGAAAAAGAGTGACGTTAGAAGTATAGGAGGTGTATGATTGCAATGAAGCGAAAGTAGTTTATCAGGATCGGGTCAGATAAGGATCCGTGATCTCTACCTACCCCTCTATAAGGAATCAGGCCTGATGTGTATGTATGTATGTTTAAATACTAGTATTTCACCCGAAATTTGAACAGAAACCAGCTACCCCTTTAATCACAAGGCACATTTATCGAAAACTCGTCAGTAGAGTAAGCCAATAAACTCCGAAGTTGCGAAACAGAAAACAAACTCCCGTTTCGCTCTGTGAAAGAATTACCATAATTTCAGCTCTGTGGCTTTATGAACGCATCGCACTGCTGATGAAACTTGCTAGACATTGCTTTTAAAGCCTCCCTTATACGTCCTGAATTAAAAACTTTACAGTGGGAAATTAAACGTCCGTGAAAACAGACGTTTTGCATCCCTTTTTCTTCAAGGAGGTTTTGTGTTGCGTTGGCATGGCAACCGCAATGAGGCTGTGATATTGCACTCACATTTGCCTTAGAGGAGCGGTGCTAGTCTGCGATTTTAAATGATGCAAGTAGCTGAGATATTGATCTGGGTTTTCCATAATATAAGCAAAAACACTAACGCGATCACGACCGTTAATCCTTGCGGGGTAGTGAAAGCTTCAGGTCTCCATCTACGCAATCGTAAAGGTAGTGATTCCAGTGCCATATCAAACCCTAAATATTCAGTAGTCAATGTGACAGGTAGTAGCTATTTAAAAGCTCTGGTAAGATTCCTCACGATATTTTCCCTCACCGTAGTATTCGACGCATTTCGTAAATATATTTTTATACTATTATAATATAAGTACTAGTCACACAGAAAACTACAACATAATCGTTATTTACCGGATATTACGTTGTCAATGAAATTAGCTTCCGAACATGACATTGATGTAAGAGATATTAAACCTTAACATCAAGCTTGTAAGAATGCTTTTCAGTCTTTACAAGATACAATATCCGCCTTTATATTGTAATGGAAGGATGATGAAAGTGGAAAATGACAGGAGCATATTTTTAGTAGCATATTATTATGTATGAAGTCCATTGTAAGAGGTAACTTAGAGCTTTAAACTTACTTACGTCTAATGTTGCTATTATTTGGTTGATTAAATTTAAATGTTGAACGGAAATTATATTATATATTATTGAAAGAGGCAGATTAATTACATTTTAACAACACCCAAATTAACACGAATTTGCATTATGTTATCTATGTCAAGAAATAATTTCCCGAATCCACTTTCATACGCTATTTGCATTTATGTATGCAGTATGACTCGAATATATCGAATCAATTCTGAGTGAATGCAATGTCAAGTCAAGTCGAATCGAGTTGGTCACGAATCGATATCTCTAGTCCTATTGGTGATTGTTAAAGTCATGCACACGCTCCAGTAAGCCTTTGACGTCTAACTAATGCTGGAATACCATTTTGTACGGCTAGTTAGTGTGGAGTGCGCATAATAATTGGTAATAGTCAATAGTTTATTTCTAAACAGTTTAACGTTTTTGATATTATGTGTCCCTAGTACTTATTTATATACAACCATATACATTCACGTCTTTTAATCCCTTTCGGGATGGACAGAACCTCGGAAATATAACTTCTCTTAGATTTCCTATCAGCATGAATATTGCGATTGCAATGTGAGAATCGAATATTGGTGACTGGTTGCTAGCCTATCGCCCAATAGATTAAATTTACTCCTAGTCCCTTAGTCGCTTCCTGCAACGCGGGGAAAAATGGCAGCTAGTTAGCATTCTTTTTACGTCCCAGACTAGCACAGGACACTCTAAACGTTTAATAAGTAGTGTATTTAAATGTCTATGTCAAAAATATTTTGTATAAAAAAAGTGTCGGCTAAAAACCTTAACCTTAGCTTATAGCAATATAACAACCCTCAACATTTCAAAAAAACCTTTAAAATCATATATGGATAATAAAACGTATGCGTCATACTCGTGTCCTTTGGGGTAAGCAATCACTTTTGACTATTTTCCGTGGGAAAGAAACTGGCAAACATTTTTAATTAATTAATTAACATTGATTTATTATATACCTAATACTCTACGGTTATTACTGTCATCCTTGAAACCTAAAAATTGTTTTAAAACAAATCCAAAAATGATCACTGTAATGTTATGAAACCATAGAGTATTTTATTATTTTGCTACCATGAAGCCATAGAGGATTAGTTTGACCTGATTGTTGATCTTGAGTGTCAAAAGATAAAGAAAAACAGGATTCTGATTTAGATTAGGACAAAAGCTTCATGGGACGAAGAGAAGAGAAATCTGGGTCTTTCTTGGGGATCTGCCCAACGGAAAAGTCGTCCGCATTGCGCGGGTGAATTATTTAGTATTCATATAAACTAATACTGTGTTGTGTCTTCCCGCATATATTGGAGCGAGTGATTCCGACTTCGAGGAATACCCGAAGGCTATCAATTGAGAAGTGGACGACTGCCAGTGAAAAGGATTCAGTGCCAACCAAGACACCATTAGGTGTCTCGCCAGTGGAGAGATTGAGGCCAGGGCTAATTCAGAGCCCCTGGTGACGGCGATCTACGCAAAGGACTTTCAGAGGTACTTCTCCCATTCAGTGCGCGGGGCCAACATAAAAGACATTAAGTGCAAATAATTAAATTTAGTTAAATATATTTCGAAAATAAATTGTATTTTATGTCAAAAGGTTTTTCTCTTGTTAGTTGTTTTCATTGTAAAAGGTACTTCTCCCATTCAGTGCGCGGGGCCAACATAAAAGACATTAAGTGCAAATAATTAAATTTAGTTAAATATATTTCGAAAATAAATTGTATTTTATGTCAAAAGGTTTTTCTCTTGTTAGTTGTTTTCATTGTACAAGAACCTTTTACATTGGCGCCCGAACTTAAATTTTCATTTATTCTTAATACTTGATTTAATTTTCCTTATTATTTTCTTGTGTCATCTCTTTCAGCTTATTATTTTTAGTTGATCATCCGAAATCTTATCCTTTATATTTTTTCCCCTTACCTCGATCGCCTACTCTAATCAGTAGGTATACTGAATTACAGTACACCTAACAACACCTAACACATCTCACATTTTGTTTCATTTAAATTCAGTAACACTAAACAAACTCTTATACTAGAGTTACATACAACCCTAGTATTGAAGGAGGTTAAACCATTTGGTTATTTTAACCTCTGGGGCTCCTGAAAATATTTTGGTTGAACTCAAAGAAAATTTTGGGAGAGTATCCTTTAATTTTCTCATACATTGCTGACAATTTATTTCTTTTTTGGGTGTTTTCCTAGGGTCACCAGACCGCTTTACTAGAGACACCTGAATCTGATTTATTTGTCTTTCATACTTATCACTTCACTTACACTTTTCCTTCTTTAAGCGGGGAAAATGCAGAACCCTGACCTTTCCTTATTAAACAAGCACGAATTAATTTACGAAGTCACTATTAGGGGTGAGGAACCTTCGGACAATATAGTTAAATTAAAAAAACAATTAAAAATTCTCACAATTTCGGAAAACTCGAACAATATTATTGATTCCACTTATACACCGGCTGAGGATTTATCGAATCTTAAAGTTTCCATAGATTATACCATAAAAAAAATTACTTCATATATTGAAAAAGAAGAATCTAGATGGTTTAATAAAATTTCAACATATGTTTTTCATATTACTCAACGTTTTGACAGGATAGATTTTGATTCCATTGAAAATGAAGAAATCATCTTCGATTATAATAACATAAAAAATTTGGTAAATGATTTAAAAGAGAAATTTAATCTTATAAGAAAAGATTTAGAATTAAATTCCGATAAGTCCACTAATTCGTCTACTTCCTACAATACTGCTTTAACAAGTAGCGTACCTACTACGAACGTCTTCCAAAGTACCAACTTCCCAAATTCCAATAACTTACCCATTAATATATTTCCTAACTCGAATAACATGTCTGGTGACAATTTCATTTCCGATAGAAGTCTTTCAGAGATTAAAAAAATTACTTTTAACGGTAATACCTGTCCTTTTTCTTTTATTCAAAGGATTAACGAATTTAGTATATCGAGAAATATTTCAAACGAAGTATTATCTAATATTTGCTTTGAGTTATTCACCGATAAAGCCTTACTATGGTTACGTTATATTAAAATACCCAATGAAAAATTGACTTGGGATTTTATCTCCAATAAACTTATCGAAGATTTTTCAGTACATGATTATGACTTTAAAATGAAACAGATAATTAACGAAAGGACTCAAGGTTCTGAAGAACCGATCGTTTTATATGTGGCTGTTATGTCTGGCTTGTTCAACAAACTTAAAAAGAAACTTGACATTGATGAACAATTATCTATCCTATTAAGAAATGTCCGCCCATCTTATTCTACAATTTTAGCATGCAATAAAATTGATAATATACAAACTTTAGTTGAGGTTTGTAAAAATTTTGAAAATTTTATTGATAAAAATAAAAACTTTAAAGAGCCTTTACCTTACAATAACAATAAAGATAATTTAGTATCCAAAGAATATTTTTATACAGATAATTCCTCTTCTGAAAACAACAAACAAAAAAATACTAAGATAACTTCACATCCTCAAAGCTTTAATAACACTCCTTATGTTCATCGTAACCAAAAACCATGTTACAACCAAAACTTTACTAATTCGATTAATAAATACTGCGTTCGTTGTAGAATTGAAGGTCATACCCTCGTAGAATGTTCTCAACCTAATATACTGATATGTTATAAATGCGGTACTAAAGGTTGTAAATTAACAAACTGTCCTAATTGTCAAAAAAAACTAAAGAGAGACTTAGTTAAGGCGAATCACTTCGATACTAAAGATTTCGAAAGTTGGTTAAACGTGTTAAGGAATTATTTTAACTATTATAAGATTTCAACCCTATATAGTTCTGAAGCCGAATCTTCTAGACCTTTTATCAAAGTCAGTCTGAAAGACACCTTTTTGTCAGGACTTTTAGATAGCGGAAGCTCAATATCAATCTTGGGAAAAAAATGCTTTTAAAGATATAATAAATCTCGGTTTTACCTTAACTAAGTCTCATATTTCAGTTAAAACAGCGAGTGATCATAATATTGAATCGATCGGTTACTTTGACTTACCTTTTTGTTTTAATAATGAAACTAATATTATTAGAACTTTTGCCATTCCCGGAATTTCTACGTCCCTTATTTTAGGAATAGATTTCTGGAAAAGTTTTAAACTACTACCTCGTGTTTTGAATCAAAAATTAGATTTAAACAAAGATTTCTGTAATCTAATTGAAGAAAAACACATTTTACACTTCAATGAATTAAATAACGACCAAAAGTTGATTGGTAAAAATATCATTGACAAATTTTACGATATTTCATTTGAAAAACTAGGTAGAATTGGTAGGACTACTCTAATTACACATAATATCGATACCGGTGATTCTTTGCCTATTAAACAAAAAACTTATAGATTATCACCAGAAAAACAGAAAGCATTGATAGGAGAAATTGATAAGATGTTAGAACTAGACGTTATTGAGGCATGCGATAGTCCTTGGCTCTCACCAGTCCTTATTACTCCAAAGAAAAACGGAGAGTGGCGTTTTTGCCTAGATAGCCGAAAACTCAATTCAATTACCAGAAAAGATTCTTATAACTTACCTCTTATTTCCGATATTCTAGACAGACTTAATAACGCGAGATTTTTATCTAGCATTGATTTATCGAAAGCTTTTTGGCAGATTGAATTAGCCAATGAAGAAAGTAAGGACAAAACTGCATTTTATTCACCCGGTAGAGGTTTGTTTCGTTTCAAAGTTACCCCTTTCGGCGTCTGTAATGCCGGAATAACGCAGCAACGATTATCGGATAGATTATTTGGTCCAGAATTTGAAAACAGAGTGTTTTGCTATCTTGATGACATAATTGTGGTCAGCGAAACATTTCAGGAGCACGTTGATCTACTTTCTAGAGTTTTCGAAAAATTAAAAAACGCAAATCTAACTATAAACTTTGAAAAATGTTCATTCTTTCGTAAGGAACTTAAATATCTAGGTTACCTTGTCGATCAATACGGTTTAAGACCAGACCCTGATAAAATAAAATCGATTAAAGAATTTCCTATTCCTACAAACAAAAAAGAAATTAGACGATTTTTGGGAACATGTAGTTATTTCAGGAAATTTATCCCTAATTTTAGTACGATTGCCGCACCTTTGAACAAACTGACTTCTGTTAAAAAGTCAATTAAATTCGAATGGAATGAACCTGAGAATAGAGCTTTCATACATCTAAAAAAACTCTTGATTTCTAGTCCAATTTTAGCTTGTCCAGATTTCGACTTACCTTTTTCAGTACATACAGATGCCTCAAGCCACGGCATCGGGGCTATGTTAACACAAACAAAAAACGACAAAGAACACGTCATTGCTTATATGAGCAGATCATTAAATAATAACGAACGTAATTTTTCAACTACTGAGCGCGAGACTCTAGCTGTTATATCAGCTCTCGAATATTGGAAATGCTATCTTGACAATGGTAAATGTTTTACTCTTTATACAGACCATGCTGCGTTAAATTGGTTTTTAAAATTATCTAATCCTACAGGTCGTTTAGCTAGGTGGACAGTACGTCTTTCTTGTTTTAATTTTATACTAAAAACTAAAAAAGGTAAAGAAAATGTTGTTCCCGATTTATTATCACGGTTTAAAGATGATAGCGTAGTTATTGCTCCGATTGCTATTCAATCACCCAATCAAACTTCGCAAGAAACGGCTTTATATAATAAAATAATTGATGGTTGTCAAAATAACCCTAATCAATTTACAGATTATATAATTAAAGATAACACTCTTTTGCGTTATATGAAAGATCCTTTTAATATTAATACTGACTTTTCTTGGAAAATAGTTCCAAAACCCGAAGAAAGATTAAATATAATATCAAAATATCACGGCTCAAATGAAGAACCACATTTAGGAATATTTAAGACATTCAAAAAAATATCATTACAATATTACTGGCCAAGCTTATTCCGTCAAATTACAAACTATGTATCAAGTTGTGAAAACTGCTTAACGTATAAACACTCAAACCATGCACCTTATGGTTTAATGGGCAAACCAAAGTTTTGCTCACGTCCTTTTCAAACAATTTCGACAGACATCATGGGACCATTTCCAATGACTAAGAAACGTAACCAATACATCCTAGTAGTTAATTGTCTGTTTACAAAATATTCCATAATTTTACCTCTCAAAAAAGCTACATCTCGTAATGTTATCAATATGTTAGAAAATGCAGTATTTTTAGTTCATGGAATCCCACAAACCATTATCATGGATAATGGTAAACAGTTTCAATCTCGCGAATTTAAAAATTTCTTAAAAAAATATAAGATTCCAAATTTGTTTTCATCGCCATTTTATTGTCCTCAAGTTAATCCAACAGAAAGATATAACCGGTCAATCATAACCGCATTAGCATCTTTGGTAAAGGACGACCACAGAACTTGGGATTTATACCTACCTAGAATCCAATTTTCAATTAATAATGCCGTAAACTCTACTACCAAGTTTACTCCATCCTTTTTAGTTTACGGTCGTGAATTAATTTCTTGCGGTTCTGCATATTCAGAATCAGAGATAGATGATATAATTTTTACCCCTAGAACGGAATATATAGATACCTCTGTTCGCATTTCTACAATATTTCCTATTGTACAACAAAATATAAAAAAAACGCACGAAATTAACTCAAATTATTATAATGAAAAACGAAAAGACAAAGATTTTTCAGCAGGGGATACAGTTTGGCGTAAAAACTACGTAAATAGTAACGCTGGGAAGTACTATTCTGCTAAATTAGCTCCTAGATATGTAAAATGTATAATTGTGAAAAAAATATCTCCCCTCATTTATATTCTTAGAGATCCAAATGGTTCACACGCTAAGTGGCACATAAAAGATTTCAAAACATGAAAACAAATTAGAACGTTCAAATTTATCCCTCGGAAAGACAATAGAAAACTTTTAGAGAATTTACAAAATTTTTATGTTTTTAAAAAAATTAAAATATGATTTTGATAAATTTTTCTTCATATATGTTAAATTACATTATATTAACAATTTTTGTTAGAAAATTTTGGAAAAAAAATTTAATGAAGTAATAATAATAATCAAATTGATTGATTTGACCCCTGGTGAGAAATTTTAATTGCAATAATATTCGAAATATATATATATTCATGCATCATTTTTATTGCGATTTCCTCTTTTCATAAATTTTATATCAATTATACAGGTATCAGTACTATACCTATGGGAACCTTGCCAACTAAAAGTTTCTTTTGGTTAAGTTATTTAGCAATGTTATTTTTCTTTTAAAAAAAAAAATGTTTTAATTATTACATTTTTTTTTTTCCCTGGCCAACGGGGATATATGTAATGTTATGAAACCATAGAGTATTTTATTATTTTGCTACCATGAAGCCATAGAGGATTAGTTTGACCTGATTGTTGATCTTGAGTGTCAAAAAAGAAAGAAAAACAGGATTCTGATTTAGATTAGGACAAAAGCTTCATGGGACGAAGAGAAGAGAAATCTGGGTCTTTCTTGGGGATCTGCCCAATGGAAAAGTCGTCCGCATTGCGCGGGTGAATTATTTAGTATTCATATAAACTAATACTGTTTTGTGTCTTCCCGCATAAATTGGAGCGAGTGATTCCGACTTCGAGGAATACCCGAAGGCTATCAATTGAGAAGTGGACGACTGCCAGTGAAAAGGATTCAGTGCCAACCAAGACACCATTAGGTGTCTCGCCAGTGGAGAGATTGAGGCCAGGGCTAATTCAGAGCCCCTGGTGACGGCGATCTACGCAAAGGACTTTCAGAGGTACTTCTCCCATTCAGTGCGCGGGGCCAACATAAAAGACATTAAGTGCAAATAATTAAATTTAGTTAAATATATTTCGAAAATAAATTGTATTTTATGTCAAAAGGTTTTTCTCTTGTTAGTTGTTTTCATTGTACAAGAACCTTTTACATCACACAATTCAAGCTTTCAACCAATTGATAGGTATTTACAAGATGCTTATAAAACTTCCTGTTCATCAAACCCAACTCTGATTACAACAAAAGGAACCTGAATCAATTGTAACACTCAATTTCAATTTAAGAATCATCATCTTTTTTATATTCGCTCTTATTTAGTAAAAAGACCGAGACAATGATTGAAAAAGGAAGACGGACCAATAAAATCACGATGTCTGAGGCTCAAATCTAATAATACGATTTAGCACAATCGTAGTTCAATATCGCTTTAGTTATTAATATTTTAGTTGAATATCAAAATCAAATTTCACTATTTATGTGTGTAAAACACCGCCAAAGTGTAAAAAATCTCCGTTAAGATAGCGAAATTCGTCAGTTTTGCTATTCCATGAACTTCACAATGTTACTGAAGTGATATTAAAAGGATATTTTACAAAAAGCATTAGTGGACTTGGCCCCTGATCGTTTCAACAAATATTTGCTCCTTTTCTATCGGAAAACAATTAATCTGTGAAAGTGTTTGAGAGCATTGAGTGAAATAGTGATTCCACCACAGACTGTTTACAACTACTAGGAAATGATATTAGAGCGCATTTCTAGGAAATCATTTAAATGGAATTTGACTTAATTAATTGGTCTGGCACGTAAATAGAGTACCACTTTGCTTCTCATCATTTCATACATATACACACATCACGCCTGATTCTCTGGATGGGCAGAGATTACGGATCTCCATCTGTCCTAACCTGACAAACCACTTTATACACCTCGTCATTATAGGTACTTCTAACATCCTATTCACTATCTCATATCCCTAAATATTTTACAGATTAAACAGAACTTTAGAAGCATAAATATCTAGTTACTTTTAGCATTATTCTCGGGATCATTATGGTTATAATGAGAAAAATGGTTGACATATTTTAACTACATAAGCTATAAATAATAGCGTTAACTAAAATTTATTACAATTAGAATATATGCAGACGATACGACCAATCACTGATTTATTTATAATGAAATTTACACTTGGTTTAATGGCATTCCTCTACATTAACAAATATTAAACAAAATACACATAGTTTTCGTCTATAAAATGTCAAAAAAGACAGGCAGTTAATTTGTATTCCTCTTACGTCACAGACCATCAATGTCCTTTTTAAATAAGAATAAAAAGCATTTACCTACCAAGGAAAGGGTTCACTAACTTAAATTCAATGAACCCTCCAGATAACTTCTCTGATGGATTTGATTTAAAAACATATTAGATAAATGTAATAGAATCCCTTGAGTTGTTCTCTTAGCCTGAAATAGGACGATAAAAGGGTGCCGGCCCTTAGAAAACCTCTCGTTTCCCTTAGATTTTCAACAAGAGTAATGTAGTAACTAGATTTTCAATGAGATTTAAAAAGAGATGCTTATAACAGTTTTAATTATTGTTTAATAGAGTAATGTAGTGCTAGATTTTGAATGAGATTTAAAAAGAGATGTTTATAGCAGTTTTAATTGTTTAATAAAACTTTGAGGAGAAAATTGGGTTCATTGTAACCATAGATAGCCAAAATATTATGTAGGGAATCACTTATTATTCCTGAAGCTGGCTAGTGAAAACTTTCATTTTGTTATGTGTGACGGTATTGTTATGTATATAATATAATCATATTGTTTATTCCTAGCTAAGTGGACTGATAAAAACAATATCCTTAGACAACAAAATTTTTAGTAAACTGTAGCATAAGTCTTTTGTACATAATACTTTTATTCTTCTAAGAACGCAATAGTTAGTGCTTCTACATGGCTATACAGACCACTAACATGTCTGACACATATCATGCCAACTATCTGGTGAAAAAATGTACTCAATGTGACCATAAATGACTACCTCCATAATCGCATAGATAGATACCTCAGACTGCCATACATTGATAATAACCAAGTCTTAAAGGCTGTGAATACATTGTTCCACATTACAAAGTAGCGTGTTACAGTAATATCATTTTCACACTCCGCAATTTCCAGACGGTTCCAGCAATTGTTATATACGACACCTCGTTCTCAACACTGCTATTGTGTGAATATCATCGACGTTGCCTGTCGCTGTTGTGTTAGGGATTTGCATCCGACAAGGCTCTATTTATCTGAAGGTGTGGTTCTGACAAGTGTTTCCTTGGTCACAATACGTAGTCTACATTCTGATACCTTGTTATTAGAAAAGTTGAAGGAATCACGTCTATTGAATGCCAAGTTTTGCTACGGGATTGTCGTAGTATAGACTGTAGAGATTTCGTAGTAAAAGCTATTGTTATAAGTAATATAATGTAACGAAATATATTTTGAATACAGGTTTCTTATGTTTTTTCCAAATATATTGATAGTACTTATGCTTAAATTTATCGTAATTTTGTCCCTAGTAGCAAGCTAAATGAGACGAAAAGTAATAAAAGCATACATCTTCTTAAAAATGAACTTCTATACAAAACGACATGAAAAAAGAATGAATATATATATATTTCAATTAACATTATCAAAAGAAAAAAACGCTATGATTACAAAAGTATTACAAGTCAATTTCGTTCCTACGTAGTTGCGATGTGAATATTGAAAATGCCAAAGCGTACGTGTTCAAAAGTGAACTTCGATTGAGCGAAGAACTTTGCAAACATGGCGATGAATACCTATATATTTGTAGGTAGTTGGTTATTGAAACGTTCATGGGCTGTAAAGTACTTACATACTTTATGTATGTATCTGGGTAATAACTGTATTCGAAGTGGCCATAGAATTAGGCAATTGTGGAGATGGACACCTGTACCTGACTTACATAAAGTTTAACGGTACTAAAACTGTCTTTTGTCTGTACATTTATACGTTGGATAGAATAAATACATATATTCTACACTAACACATTAATAAAGGACTTTTATCAAAGTTTTCATGTTCTTAAGAACTTGGTTATAGGAAAATTGGTGGATAGAATTTCTAGTTTTTCTCTAAATATTTCAATGTTCACATTTATCAGCTATCAGGTCTATGATGTTAACTAAAAGGGTTCCATATAATTTGAGTACCAATATATCGCAGGTACCAAATTGAACCTTTTGCCATTATCACTTAAGTTGTAAATCAAGAGGTCCTTCATTTCGGCTGAGACTACTCCAACTTTTTACCTTGAAGAGAATTCAAATTGGATCATTTACATTGTTCTGAAGCTTCGAGGTGTGAAGGCAGAAAATGGCTGAAATTTGGCTCACACCTACGTTGTAGAACAACCTTTTTATTTTCATTAATGCTATGTCTAGAATGAGAGATGTAATGATGGCTAAGTACATTGTTTGCAAGAAGTTTTTGGACCGGAAAAATTTGATATGACTAGGTCACTTGAATTGTTATAAAGAGTCGTTGTCTACAATTGTATTTAAAATGCGATGTTTTTGGGCATTTTAACATTAAATTATTAACACATAGTATATGTATTTTAAATTGGTTTCATTTTTCTAAATGTTGACTAATTCATTTCTTTTTTTACAGGTAAGTTCCACCAATATAAAATATAGAACGAGTATTATGGTAAGTTATAAAAATAGTGGTAGCAAAGAGTTATAGCAGGTGGTTAGTTTAACGTAAAATGTATCATTTACATTACAACATTGAAAATATATCTGGTAAAGTATAATAAAGTAATAAATTATATTTATGTTAGGATCAAAAAATAAACTACAGTACAAAAGCTATCATTAAAGATTACAACGAAACTTAATAATATCCCTGATTGCCTTTAATTAGATAAACTATCACTGTAAACACTTTGAGGTATTCGAATCTCTGTAAGAATTTATAGGTGAGAACAAAATACTCCTCAGTAATTTTGTACTAACAAAAGATTACGATTTGTATTACCCCTTCATCATTTAATCAACAAAAGCCAAGCTTAAGATAATGGCACCTCTTATCGTTTATTCAAGAATGATCTGATAACATCTATCGAATTAAGTTTAATACCAGTGCCTAACAAGTGGCAAAACACTAAGATATTAGAAATCAAATGTATGAGATACATTTATAAAGATCACGTGACTTAGTGAATACAATTAATCTCATTTCTCTTAGAGTTTTACCACCACAACGTACCTAACATTCATCAAATATATTTTTAAATTAAAACCTACACGACACACCCATTTCCTTTCAAAATGATAGATAGAGGTAATGGATCCCCATTTGTCTTGAACCTGACAAATCATTTGCGCTTCATTGACATCCATACACACTTGGCCATTATAGGTACTCCCACGAACCAAATATAAAGAGGACCCGGCGTAAGGAGCGGTCCCCGTTACGCGGTGCGGAGTCCAAATGGCGTGTTTTAATTGGTGTGGAGCTACAAATGTGTAGTAGAAAGAAGATACCTAATTTGATTGGCCGATGCCGTGTTTTGATTGGTTGTAATATCTCCCCTCCATCCCGCGTACCTCGTTTCACCCCGCGTAATGCCACGCTAGTTTCCATACAAATATTGCGTAAGGCTCTCCTCTTATTAATTACTCCATGGGTACTCCTAACCTTATGTTTGTATTTTCTAATTCTTTCGCTATTGTTAAATTAGGTATAGAATACATTTTGTTGCCGAAACAAAACGAGAACATTAAAATAAATGGCGTCTGCTGCGAGGGGCTAATGGAATCGTGTTAACGTGATGGATCTGCGCCCGTCGGTCCCGCATTCGATTAATGTGCAAAGCAAAGTGTATATGTATGTATTGGAGGCTATGTTGACTGGGAGTTATTTATATTGGAAGTAACTACCTTTTAAGTGACATGTAGACTAAGAAATAATAGGTTTTCTTAGGTAAATAAGGCGATTGAGATTACGGAGATTTTAAGTACTTTTAGGTGCAAAGTTAACGTGAAATTAATTTGGAAAACTATTGTTCGATAAGGTAGAAACTACATATTCTAACACCGTCACTGCTATTATCCTGTTATGTATGTATAATGGCGGTGATATGTATCTCATTTTACGTTAGGATAAACATTACTACAAAAAGTCTTAACTACGTTTTATGTCTTTATGCGATGGCTATGAGGTATGATTCTTTAGAATATTAGATTCTGTGCACCTTTTCAAATTATATACGTAATAGTTCGCTCTATACTTAGTATATCACAACATGTAGTGAATAATATAACATGATTAGTAAGTAAAAATAGTTTCAATCACTCCCAGTATAAACGCCTTACAAACAGACAACTACAACCTCCAACCATTTTTAACAAAAGAACCCTGCTTCCTTTGCCATTCAAATCCCGCACTAATAAAAGCGACCTAGCAAATCACCTACAAAAATAAAGAGACAGTTATAAACCTGAGCGTTTTATACATTGTCGAATAAACAAGACTTAGCTAGAGATTCAAAGGGAAGTCCCGCCGTACTACGAGATTGCTTTTAATAAACAGCCAACATTTGGCAAGCGGATTTCGACTGTATGCCACGCACAAGGAGGCGACACTCTTTATTCCAACCTCTTTTTAACACGGTTATGAACATAATAAAACATATGGTTGAGAACGTCTGGAAATTGAATTGAATGGAACTGGTGCTTGGAGATTGAAACAGAGCGTTTTTCTTAGATGTTTTCTGATATTGATTAATGTATTTAGAATTATTGTAAAGTATTGATATTGATGTTAAAGTATTGATTGGGCTATCAAACTAAGACAAATAAATGATATCCATTTACAACTGAAACTTTACAGATTGTTAATCCTGTGGCCAATCCAAAATTAGACCTGTCCATAATTTTATCGTTGATACCAAATCATAAGAGAAACAAATCAACTACTTAATTTTTCACTGGATAAACTAGCTCAAAACTTGTAAATAATTTCATACTTGTACATTTCACAAATATCACCTAATTACTTGTCTACCTGAACCGTAAACAGTATCATTTCATTCCCAATTGTTTTCAGTCTGCCTTTCGCTTGAATAAAAGCATAGTATAAACAGAGGCGAAATTCAACCATTAATATTTGATCAATTTCGGCCGCACTGCGCTCTATGCAGCCGCAACCAACTCAAATATAAACAGTACTGTTTTGACTTTTCAATATTTTCCACTTGCTATTTACGTATATAGGTACACATATACGAAAATTCGAAGTAGCTCAGTTTTTAGGGGCTTGGCTCTGTATCAGTGAGTAGAGGGTTCAATTCCCGCAGTTTAATGAATTTCTATGTACATTGTCGTAATAAAAATACATTTACGAAAAGCGTCGAATACTACGGTGTGGAAAAACATAGTGAAGAAACCTACCAGTTCCCTGAACAATCTGGTAATAGTTAGTGCTTGTAAAGGGCGACATGGCTTACCACCTGTCACATTGAGTACTGACAATCTGGTCAACACGTGGGTTCGAGGAATTACTACCTTCGCAATTGCGGAGATGGACACCTGAACCTCTGACTACTCCGCTAGGGTTAATGGTCGTAAACGCGTTTTATGTTCTTTTTTAAGTTACCGAACGGTTAACGACCTGAACGCTAAAAGAGAGTATTTTAAAGAAAGAACTACCCTTTCCTTTTTTCTGCTTTCCAGTATAGTAGTTGATGTATTTATCATGAAATAATAAATAATTATTTTTCAGTATACGATGACTACGTATATCCACGTATCTGCTTTCCTAGCAGGATAGACAGATCTTTAACGATACTGACAAATCTCTCTTGTTTCACTCACGCCCATTAACCTTCTCATTCATGCTCTTGTCTCCACATTATGAATAGCAGGCTTAGTATTTTATTTATGTACTGTATTACTACATAGCTTCAAGAGTTTCGCGATTTATACTAATGACTAATAACAAACGGGACTTATCGCGTAAGTTTTTATATAATAATGTTACCTTTATTATTAACCCGACGTTTTTTAAGTGTGCCCGTGACCAAGGCTACTGCAACGTGGCCGAAACGTCGGGTTACTAATAAAGGTAATAACTTTATAATATAAAAACTTACGCGATAAGTCCCTTTAGTTATTAATCATGTGTATTAGTACAATCTATGGATAGAGTGTTGACAGTGTTTCTCGTTGCAGGAAAGTTTGTGTTTTATAGTGTGGATTGGTGGCCATCAGTTGGTTACTTGCTGTTTGGTTTCAATGAGGAGGACGTTGTTACTAAACTTAAATAGCTGTATGGTTAGAATTTAGGAACTGTATTTGGTTCATTATCGGTCATGTAGGTTTTCAGCGAAAAGAGTAATTCATAAAAAACTTACATAAGTGTTTTGAGAAGGCGAAACTACGAGATAATAATTTAATTTACCTACAATAGCAGTAAGTAAACTTATGTATTCTTTTTCAGAAAATACAAAGGCCTTTTTTATATTTTTCATATATATTTTTTCTTCTTGCAAGCTGTATCTTTCATAAACTCCATATTATACATTAAGCAAAGCAAAAAATAATAGTCCTTATATTGTCTAAAAAAGAATACACAAGTTCCCTTACTGATTATGGAGTAAATATCTCAATATTAGCTCGGCTTACAAAGTTCCGTTCAGTTCAACAACAGTTTTGCAAAGGATTAGACGCCAGAATTGTATTTTAAAGCAATTAAAACTTTGTTCTCGTTCTTTCGGTCGAGGTGAGGCTGGTGCAAGACTGTTAGTCTGGTGGCCCAACCTCCCGAAACTAGGAGCAAATATTGTACATCCACAAGTTTTATGTTCACACGAACATTGCTCTATGGAACTTCATGGTAACTTTAGGTTTGAAAAATGTAAGGTTATTCGTTTGTAATCTTTTATGGAGGAGACATGGATATATTATTAAGAAACTTCATTACATTAGGCTATGATGACACTAGTATATAGAATATCTAAACAACGTTCAAATAATAATTGCGATTAATTGCAATGAGCAATCATTACTTACCCATTTCTGATATTTTGTGACGTATATTAAAAATAGCCTTCTATAAATTGCTTCTAGAGATGCATTATATGATATAATATTTACTTTTGTTTAATAATTAAGTTAAATTATTTATATTTATATTATTATAGTTATTGTAAAGTTAAATAGTTAGTAGATAAATAATTATCTTATAAGTTTCACTAATTTATGTATATCACCAAGTACCTATTTCATGAAATAAACGAATTCCTAACGACGCATTCTCTCATACACAAGGTAAAAACATGTGACTACACAAAACCACAGTATAGGTACCTCACCTATCGCAGCCGAGTCTAAAACGGTCCTCCGATCGCTTCCAAATGAAGAGTGGCAGTACAAGGCGAGCCAAGCATCGGCTCTATGAATTATTAATTGTAGTCGCTGCCTAGTCTAAAAGCGTACTAGACTGTGACAGACGCCGTATCGGCGGAAAATAGAAGCGAAATAATCCTTTGTGAAGTTTGTTTTAACTCTAGACTTGACTGGGATGTAAATAAAATGCAACTGCTTATTGCATTGTTGGAAAAGAGTCTTGGAGTTAAAGGAAATGTAGTTTATCCTTAGACAGTTTCCTTTATGATGATATTGCTATATTGAGAGGAATTGGCACTTTAAAATTCAATTACATTTACGAAATCCATCGAATTATACGATGAGGAAACCTACCTGTTCATGGAACAGCTAACAGTTAGTGCTTGTAAATGGCGACATGGCTTAACACCTGTCTCACTGAGTACTAACTATCTGGTCAACACAGATGGCCATAGAATTACTACCTTGGCAATTGTGGAGATGGGAACCTGAACCTCTGACTACCCCGCAAGGGTTAATTATCGTGAACGCGTTTGTTTTTAAAACTCAAACAAATCCCGATCATGAAAATAGAATGTTAAGAATCGAATGCAACCTGTCACCAATATTCTTTATACCATCTCATCTGGGGTATGAATGGTGAAAGTGAACATAATAATTTGATGTCACTGAAAGTCTACCATTCCCGGACGGGACTAAAGGTTGTGAAGGTATATGCTTGTATACATTAATAAACTATTATCTTTAGTAGTGGTGGGTGCGATGTGGCCGTAGAATTACTACCTTCACAATCGCGGAGATGGACACCTGAACCTCTGATTGAACTTAATGGTCGTGAACGCGTTTTTGTTTTATCTTTAGTAAGTCAGATATTGAATAATCTTCTCCATGATAGTCAGTAAGATTTATAGCCGCTTCCAAGCAACTTTTCACCTGATATACAGCATCCAACGTGACGTGATTGGTGGTATTTCGTGTCGCCGTATACAAGCACTGACTAATGTTTCTGCACTTTTCCTCACGATGTTTTCCATCACTATAAAAACGATATAAAATCGAGTCGTTCGCAACCACCCTACTATTCTGACCTACTATAACGGGTCTTAACTGCTCCACTGATATTCATTTAGTACAGTTTGAAAAAAAAGTGTATGGCAGTCATGGTTACCGATTTTTATTTGTAAATCACGAAAATTTTTTATATTATTCTTCACCGTGAAAGTACTAAGGACAGGCTAAAGATAAATTATTTTCAAAACATCTATGATTGGTTAATATTTTTTTATATGAGATATTATTTTTCTGTACTAAATTTCTACTTTTATATTATACTTCAAGACGGAATATATACATGTAAACTTGTATACTTACATACCAAATACAATTTTCTAAGAATCACCCAAAACCAAAATTAGCAACAAACCCCAATCATATTTTACACAGGCCCAAAAATAGCTAAACCAACCAAAACAGCCGCACAAAAGCGTTTGCCTAGAGAACACGAAACAAGTTGCCAAGTTGGTAATAAGCTGAATTTTTCGAGCATTACATTCCATACAAAATTATTTAATAAAGGAAGGCGAAACTCAACGTATTTTCCGAGAAAAAATCATCCAACTCAAAGGCATTGCGAGTTGAAAGTTCGAGTAAAGTAATTGAATGGGCCAAGAAATTTGATATCATGTCGCGAATAGGTGCGTGCGCTTGCTGTTGAATTAAGTGCCAATCTGCTCTGTGTACCTAGGTAAAAAGGCTAACGCTTTGTATTACATCTTAAGAGGTGTTGTATTGTATATAAGATAGGAGTGGTAAGGATAAGTTAGATTCTAATTCAAAAGATGATTGATTATAAACGCATTTTGAAATATTAATCTAAATGAATAATTTTTCATTGATATAGAAATCGTTAAGAATTATTCAATTAAATCAGAAAGTCTCATAAGGCACAATTCTCACGATGTCCAATCCAATAATTCTACTACAATACTGTTTACTATAGAAAAAGACTTTTTACTACTTCCTAAGATATAATGCTAGAATACTCGTATATGTTATTTATCCACGAACGACTTCAACACCACTACAACCACACTCAATTTAGGCCATTATTATCATACTGATATGTACACACAACACTTAATTCCTGCAGTGTTGCGAATGAGGCGAAACGCTGAACTCAAAGTGTAGTATGAAACAATATCCTTTGGCCCGAAACGTCACCTTTGCTTATGCAGATGTGCTACACGTGAGCGAGTCAACAAGCGCCCTAGGCCAAAGGGATCGATACTGGTACAGCTTTATTACTGTGTTAGGTGGGTATTACATACATATATAGGTGGGAATTACATACTCGAACTTATATACCTTTCTAGGACGAGCTGGACGCCATTTGGGATTTCCACGGCGCGCTTTATGTGACGGACATTAAATTGTAATTTACTTTCTGTTTTAAAATTTTTGTATATTTTTTTTCTCGTGTAATCAATCATTGATATTATTTTGTCAATTATTGTAATGAATGTGGAATCTCAATAAAGGATTATTGTAATTATTTTTAGAGCGACAGAACCTCGAAGATATCTTCTTAATCACTTTATAGTATGTGAAACAGACATTGGCGACAGGTTCCGTAATCGCATAATAGATTTAATTGACCAGTAGTCCCTTAGTCACCTCCTATGATATTGCGTGAAGAACGTCAACTAGTTGACATACTTTTTAGTTTCCAGACTAGCGTGAGACATTACGTAACTCTTTGTTAGATAGAAATAACATACATATACAAGATGTTTGTTCTACACGGTTCCTCAATTGTGGCGTTCCTGACACCCCAATTTCACTTTCTTTGCAACTCAATGACCTCGTTTTCTAGTCTTCTTGGTCAATCTAACACATTTGGGGTTATGATTCAATATCAAACATAATGACAGGTTGTTAGCCCATTGCCCAATAGAATCAATTATCCTAGTCCATAAGTCGCTTCGTGCAACTTAGTGAGAAGAACGGCAGTTTGTTAGTATTAACATCCCAGACTGGTATGGCATATGAAGAATATGATAAAATTATTATCGATCATCGAATCAACCTGACTGCATTTCGACGGCATTGATTCTAAAGAAGCGTGAAAGTAGAATCAATGCCGTCGAAATGCGATTACTGAGAAGCAAGGCAAATAATGTTCTTTAAACTAAGAAACGTAATCTTTAACACTAATTTTAATACACGATGTGCTAATGTTTATCACATGATATCATACATTTGACACCAGGTAAATGTAAGACATTTCTCAGACAAAATTACATGAAATTAATCCACGTCATTGCGTCTGCGGGATTAATTAGGTAATTTCAAGCGTGCGTTGTCGAATAAGTTTACTTGTAAACATAGCAGTAATACGTATGTAGGTGAAGGAAACAACATCGTGAAGACACATCTATACTAATATTATAAAGCTGAAGAGTTTGTTTGTTCGTTTGTTTGTTTGTTCGTTTGAACGTGCTAATCTCAGGAACTACTAGTTCGAATTAAAAAAATCTTTTTATGTTAGATAGACCATTTATTGAGAAAGGCTTTAGGCTATATAACATCACCCTGCTACTAATAGGAGCGAAGAAAAAAATAATAATAATAATATAAAAATATATATAATTACAGTGCCATCTATGTTTCATGTATTGAAAACTTCTGAAATAATAAAAATGTGGCAAATAATTTGATATTGCCTGAAACCTATCCCATTAGGTAATATTTACAGCTTGTGTTTATATATGTATTATACTCGTATATTTGGATATTATTACACCAATTGAACTACGGCTACTACCCCCTCTATGTCAGGATCGGGACAAATGAGGATTCGTGATCTCTGCCTATCTGTACAGAGAATCAGACGTGATGTGTATGTATGTAAAATTCTGTAATAAAATAGAATAATTTTATACAAATTCTTACGAGGTGCAAACGAGATAGTTAGAATCAATCAATCAGCCTATGTCAGTCCACTGCTGGACGTAGGCCTCCCCAAGAGTACGCCACAAAACACCTGTCAATAATATCCTATTTAACACATTGAGTGCGGTGCAACGTCGAAAGACCTTATGCATGTACTTGCCTACGGTGCGGAGCGAAATATAGCTTACTTCTTTCTGGTGCGGGAGCTATAACTTAAAGAGTAGTTAACGTAAAAGTAAGATAGATATATTTTTGTGATTGTCTATTCAGTAGCTACTTAATTGATTGGTTAAAACTATATAAGGCATTTGGACCTTGTACCGCACTGAAAAGATTTTTCTCTATTCCTGTGCGGCAACAAGGTCTAAAGGCCTTATTTCAAATATAACGTCGAAGTGCCTTGTATCGCACTGATTGATAGGTGTCAATTGATTAGTGATGTGTTAACATTCCTGAAAGAAAGTTGTCATTATTTTCGCGAGTGGAAAGATTCCTAAAAATGCATCGAAAGAACAAAAATATTTTTTTATAACAAAATATAAAATAATAATAATTTGATATTTTTATTTTCATTCTTTCATATTTTATACTTACATTTTAGTATTATTTTTCATTGTTTTAAGAGCGATCTCTACTTTTTGAGTACAACCCAAAAAGTTTATCATAACAAATTGATATAATTTGTTTAAGTATAGCCTTATGTAAAACTTAATTTTAAAACCAATTAAATTTATCGATATTCTGTGTTTCTTATTATTTCCCATCACTAAAATATTCAATTTTTTGTTGCTTAATCGATGCGGTTATGGGTCTTTAAACCTTGCATTTGTTTTTCTTATTTTCTCTTAGAGTTTTCACTGGAGCTAGGGGCGACGTCTGTATTGTGACAAACGACTCTTTGACAATATTTTACCGCCAAATTTTGACGATTTTAAAGCGTTTTGACTGAGTTATAAGAGTTTTAATCAAAGCGTGTGTTACAAGGTTTAATGACCCATGACCGCACCAGTAGAAACTTATGGTATCGTGTCGATATGCCTTGCATCGCACTGAGATGTTGAAGCAGCATTTTTTTGCCGCAGTCAATGTGTTAAGCCACCAAAACCCCAGTCATACTGTTTATGATAACCAACAATATTTTACATCTTTTTGACTCTATCTACGCAAAAAGAACAGTTTGTATTAAAGTCTTTAAAGCTCTAGAATCTAGGTTTTATCTAGAAAGCTAGTGGCATTAGTCTTCATATATGACCTAAGTGACGTGCTAACGAACTGTAGCGGCTATTGTTTATTAAGAAAAACGATGGTTTTAACTTAAGCCTGGCTAAGCTGAACTAATGAGGTACGTGAGGTATTGTACTACATATGACGTATATACCCCTAGCTGCCTTTAACATAACTATGGGGATTATCTCTTAGTGATTTTGTATAAGCTGTATGTTTGTCTCCCCTTTCAAGGATTAGGTTTTTATGGTATGAATAAATGTGAATGCATGTTTTTATTAGTGAGGGTGGATATGTAATAAGACACACAATTACTCATGTCTTTTAATCCGTTTTGGGATGGATAGAAGCTTAGGAACTTTATATGTTTTTGATAATCTTGAACGTTACTGTCGGGTAGTGATGGTATTAAAACTTAATATGGTGTCATATTGGTCGTTGAAGAAAGGGAGCTTGTTAGTATTATATTCACGTCCTAACTAGCTAGGGACATATAAAGGTTTTATTATCAAGGGTGAAAATATATTAAGGTTATATTTGATGTCTATAGCAGTTATTTTTTACATTCACAAACCTCCAAGTGAATTATATAAAATTTGTTTATAGAACTACATCACTACATAGTATAAAACAAAGTCGCCTTCTTTGTCCCTATGTCCCTTTGTATGCTTAAATCTTTGAAAAACGCAACGGATTTTGATGCGGTTTTTTTTAATAGATAGTGATTCCAGAGAAAGATTTTTATGTATAATAACATCCATTAAATAGTGGAGTAGGCTATAAATTTTATACCCGTGCAAAGTCGGATCGAGTCACTAGTTAAACATATAATAAAAATATAATATTATCTTTTTTTCAGGTATCTTCCATTGCTTTTAGGTGAACAGCACAAGGTACGTACTAATAATAGAACTTGTAACAGATAAATAAGTAGGAGAAATGTAAATTTATCACCGACATACATCTTTCTATGCCCATAGAGATTGTCAAAATTTTCTAAACACATGAACTTTTCTTTTGTTAATACTGATACAACTACTATATACTCGTAGGAATTATAGTTTTAAGAGATTCGCGATGTATACTCATGATTAATAACTAACGGGACTTATCGCCTAAGTTTTTATAGAATAAAGTTACTTTTATTAAACTTACGTTGCAGCAGCTGTATATATATATATATATATATATATATATATAAAAGTGATAAGGTTTTAAGTGAGAAATTGGGAATCATTAGTCGTTTTATGGATTACTAATGGGCAAGTAAAAATACATTGTACTATATAGTATGCTTCTATATATATATATATAGAAGCATTATAAGATAATAAGATTATAAGATAAATACATTGTACTATATAGTATGCTTCTATATATATATATATATAGAAGCATACTATATAGTACAATGTATTTTTACTTGCCCATTAGTAATCCATAAAACGACTAATGATTCCCAATTTCTCACTTAAAACCTTATCACTTTTATATATATATATATATATATATATACAGAAGCATACTATATAGTACAATGTATTTTTACTTGCCCATTAGTAATCCATAAAACGACTAATGTTTCCCAATTTCTCACTTAAAACCTTATCACTTTTAATGCCCACTTACACCACACATAACTTGTACATTCAAGTACTGAACTTCCAAAGTACAATCTACAAAGTCTCTGAATGTTTGTGGACGGGGCGTTTTAAGAATATTGTTCATGAATGTGTAATAAGACGTGCCCTACATTATTATTCTTTTGGGAACACTAGTTTGTTGAAGAGTTATGTAATATCTCTGTCTGTGCTAGTTGGGAACTCAAACGAATGAAAATAGCTGCATTTGTGAACTATGTGAGTAATGATGTATATTATGAACTATGGTTTTGCGATAAATAATGTCTCTTTTAGTGACCAATATACGTTTTACTTTATTTCAACTGCTTTTTTTTGAATTTATTACTTATGTGATATTTAGTTGTCTGTGTATGTAAATATAAAGTATATATTTTTCTAACTTAAACTATAAGAAAAATCCCGATTTAGTTAAAAACATATATATAAAAATATGTTCCAAAACATTTCGTCCGTCAACTATTATTAGCTTTCGAATTATTCTTGAACAAAAATAGAATAAAACAATTTTCATCACATAAGCTATTACAGACATTACATACACATAATCTTCACTTTACTATCCACTCCATAGAGCCTTATATTACATAATTTACGTTCCTATCCAGCAATGTACTAGCAACTACTAACCGCCATTCCAATTCGTAATTCGGCCTTGTTAGCACACTTTTATCGCAATACCCCCGTCCTTCAAGCCCCGAATCCCTGTAAAGAGGTCAAGAGGCTCTCTTTGGCCCAGCCGAGAGCTTGTAAGAGACGAATAAGGGTGTACGGAGCTTTGTGTTGGATAAACTCGCCTTTGTGTTGTTGGTTTGGAAGCTCATTATAAATATTTATTAGTCTATATTATATCGCATCTAGTATCGTGCTATTCTAGGACGTAAAAAGAATGCTAAGTGGCTGCCGTTTTTCCTGGCATGTCATAGGAGCTGACTAAGGGAATAGGGTAAATGGATTGGGCGATGGGCTAGGAATCTGTCAGCAATGTTTCATTATGACATTGCAACCCCAATATTCATGCTTGTAAGTGACCAAGAAGATCTTTTCATGTTTCTAAGGTTCTATCTACAATGATGATGAAAGGACGTGTATGTAAGAACAAATAGATAACCACCTACTATGTATCAGGAGGTGTATAAGCGTCGATGAAGCGAAAGTGGTTCCGAAAACGCGAAAACGGGGATCCGTTACTCTGCCTACCCTTCAACAGGAGAGCGAGCGTGATATTTTTGTATGTTATTAATATAATGAACTTAATAATGAAGAATCTTCCATTTACACATACTAGGAATCAAACCCGGCACATTCACTCCCAAAGCTTTTACCTCAACCACTACGCTTCACTCACTTTAATAAACAGAATCGAATCTATATGGAGACGAGGCAATAACTTGCTCGGAATCACATTGAACTTCAATGATAACTAATAACTAGATTCCTGGCTGAGTCTCTGTATTTATTTTTCATCGAACTTACATAATCTAGGGCGAATTCAGTGGAGTCTAACGGGATTTAGCGTTTTTAAACTAGCTTGAATTTGTAATGGGGTTTTGGTGTCAAAGATTTTGGGTTTAACCTCATAGAGTATGTGTCAATGAAAGTATATTAAACTGTGTACTTAAAAATGTTTACACAGAATTTAATGCCAAAATATAATTACAAAATGAATGATGTAAACTAAAGTGGCAAAAAGATTTCGTAAGCCTTATAATCTGTGAACTTGAAATGCCCTCAATTCTGATGCACAGACTCTATGAATGAAATGGAATTCAATAGTTTAGACAAGTAAAACTGTAACAACATACAAGGTTGTTTATGATCTTAGTAGTCGTGATGTTTCCTCTTTTATATGTTTCATAAATAAATCTCACGACCACTCGTCTATAGTCAACAAAGTCAGCAGCTCAATGAAAATTCAAAATACAAATCGTGTTTGTAATTGAGTCGACATAACCTTAGTTGTGAATGGCTTATTAAAGAATTAAAAAAAACTCACGATCCTTGCTGAGTTGTCAGGTTTTTATGTCATATCCGCAATTGCAAGATAGTAAGTGATACATATTTTAATAAATACAATTTGGGAATGTGAAACCTAAATAGCTAATTGTATATTCATTTACATACTAAATGTAAAAATCATAATAATATAAATCGAAACCTTAATAATATACAGTAATCATGGGTAAACAAATTAAAACTATGAACTTAAAATAGAAATAAAAATTAATTACACAACATATGCTGAGTCTGGGCCTTTTCACAGTGGCAATAGTATACACAATATCTTTTAATTTTAAATGTTTTTACTATTTTTGTTTTTTATTTAAATGTTTAAAAATTTGTGCAGTTATTATGTGTTTGTATTGTGTATTGTATTGTCCCTGTAAATAAATGGTTTTCAATTTCAATT
Organism: Leucoptera coffeella; assembly: GCA_030578115.1. NCBI lineage: Eukaryota > Metazoa > Arthropoda > Insecta > Lepidoptera > Lyonetiidae > Leucoptera > Leucoptera coffeella. The sequence goes on along the minus strand of JAMBLF010000031.1, from coordinate 538,828 downwards.
AATTTATTTAGAAACCATCTTTATAGTCATCACTATCAGATGGTAGAGTTCCCAATACACTGATCAGTAATATGATAGTTATTTGTTTTTAATACCGAAAATTACTCATTCATTGAACCAACATAAAAGTAGGAGCAAACACCCAAAGCTACCCTACCTACCTACCCTACCTACCTACCCTAGCAAGAATAGCGACCATAAATCCTTAATGAATATCGGTTGTACTGCATTAATTATACTTTAGTGCTGGCTAGCTGTTTCAGAAGTTGTCGTGCAGATTGAAACAGCCCCGTTGGGTCAGGAACTTGGTTCTGGGAACAGCTGACATTGTTCGGCATCGAAAATTGATTTTCCTGTGACCAATTTACTAGTTTAATTAGAACTTCGCCTTCGATTTTGAGCCTTTTAAATTGAGAACAGTGAAAATTGTGTGAAATTGACGCGGTAATTAAAGTAGCGTTAAAAAGCGAAGTAGGTTTTTGAAATTAATACCTATTGTTATACATGCAAACTCACAATTAATTTAATTATAGATTAATGTTATTTTCTTGATTTTCAATAAGTGATTTTATGATCCTTATGTTGAATAAAAAGCATTTCATTTCATTTCACATTTTACAAATTTTTGATGAGGTGAAATATGTATCGCTGTAGTTAGTTTTTTAAATGAGCATAGTTGTATATAGGAACTCGTGTAAAACTATACTCTATACTAAATATTATGTCCACCGCGAACCCACGTGTTGACCAGTTCGCAGTTGCGGAGATGGAATCCTAAATCTCTAAGCACCCACCAAGGATTAATGGTCGTGAACGAATTTGTTTTTGTCTTTAAAAATATTATGCGTTCCCAATACTATACGAGTTTATAATATGTGGCGGTGAGGTGATAATAATAAAAGAAAGGATTTCAAAAAAAGTTACGTAATATTTTTATCTTAGTGTTGAAGAAACAGATTTATAAAATTAAGTAACATCAGTAATCATAATATATCAATCATATTTCTCTTATTTTTGCTTTCTCAAGGCGGGAGTATGTAACGCGAAGAACTGAAGAGATTGATTGATAGATTTGACAGAAGCAAGAGAGATTTGTCAGGATCATTCCAGGAGCCGATCGATAAGCTCTGCCTATGCAATTAAATACGTAGAGGTGTGAATATCTATGTATGTAATTATATACTTAAGAGAAAAACTGGTAACAATATATCTAAGTTTCAATTTAGCATGAGATAATCAAGAGTATTATTAAAGTATTAAAACGTACATAAGAAACTTTTGTAGTAACTAACGGAGAAAAACGTAAATTTAAACGTAATATTCTCAAGTATATTTAAAAGTTACTCCACATAATCCCATTCGAATTGAATGGATGTTTTCACATTTTCCCTCACCATAAAACGTGTTCTAATATTCTCGCGTAAATATCGGGAATTTTCAGTAACTTTACGTAGATTGGTAGACCAAACTTTATGATAGCGGACGGAAAATATTACTGAACTTACTCGTTTATAAGGTTTTCATATAGTTGAGATACATAACGTAAAGGGGAATTTAAGGATCACTCTTTCTGATGGATGTTTTTATTAGTCATACGAGTATGTCAGTAGATTAAAGTTTCATTTCATAAATACTGACAAAATAAAATTTTTTAAGATTTCCTTAAAAACAGTATAATTAGAGTATTATTATTCTAGTACAGACATCAGTCTCTCACATTGATACGACTTTTCCAGCCTTTATGACTGTGATATGCATATCTGTACACCCATTTACTATTGTATTGCATTTATGTAATTTTATTTGAGAGAGGAAATTAAATTTTTCAATTATTTATCTCGAGTTACTTTAACGGTTATTATTATAACGCCACTTTATTTGAACATGATAATAGTTGTAATGAGTGATATGAGGCATCGGGGCATTCTCTTTACAGAATTTGTAATATTAGTAATAATACCCTAAGTAGATATGTAGTATGCTTTTGAACTGCAATTATATTTGATTGTTTTATAAAGTACTACAGATACAGGTACCAATACTTTCTACTGCTTATTCTAATAAATAATATTCTAATATTATCTATAAATTTTAACATTTATGCCAAAAAGTGACCTAGGAGATACAAAATCTCTGAGGTTCTGTCTACCCCGAAAGGGATTGAAGGACGAGAATATATATGTATGTGTATGTATGTATATTATTCTAATAGAGAACCTTACGAAAGACGAAAATACTGACAACTTACCTATTTTCCAATAAAGTACCACAACTAGTAAAACTTACGCATTATTACTAATATAATCTTCTAAGTGTTCATCATTTTCAAATGGCTTATTGAATGTTGAACACAAACGTTTATCGTAAAATAAGTACTAAAGCATCTCACTACCGTAGCAGCGGTGACATCTATTAGACAGATTAAATCACTCTTAAAACTAGTACTAAATGGGACATAGAACGTTTTCCGTGCTAGTCTGGGACGTAAAAATAATGACAACTAGCTGCCGTTCTTTCCAGCGTGCGCTAGGATGTGGCTAAGGTAATAGGAGTTAATTAATTCTATTCAGCTATGGGCTAGCAGCATGTCACAAATGTTCCATAGAACATAATTAAAGACGTATTATCGTATCTCCAGGGTTCTACCCACCCCTAAAGGATGTATGTGTGAATGTATATGTATGTAGTGGTAAACAAAAGGGTAACTAGCTGTCTTTCTGTCGTAGAAAGCGACTGAGGGACTAAAAGTCGAAGGACTATATTCTTGTCACGTATATTTTATAACAACTACTATATTATATTACATTCATACATACACATAACACCCTATTCCTTGAAGAGGGTAAGGCAGAGATCTCAGTTCCCCCATCTGTCCCGATCCTGACGAAACACTTTCGCTTCGGCACTCAACACCTCCCATACACACTCGGCGGTTTTTCGTACTTCTAACTTCACTCTTGATTAATATATTGTTAATAATATTAAACATACTACATGTATTAATGACGTCACATCTGCGATAGTCATGGGTGATCACAAAGGTATGCCTCACTCTTTAACTAATTTAAATATTTTCTTTACGCCTGTCTTCCTGTAAGGTTCATCATTTTAAAACAAACATTTGTTAACCTAAAGCCAACTATTGACAACCTAATTACTTCCCAGACAGATACTAATTAGTTCCTTAAAAAACATGCATTTTTAGAACTTTACCCAATATTAGAAATGCGGTAATTCATCAATCACTAACATTGATTGATGGTGTCTGAAAAATTTTGATGGATTAGTCTGTTGGGTGATAAATTAAAAGGCCAATCTAAACAAAGGGTAGGACAATTACTTATTGTCAGGAACGCCACGTTCGTGAACCCTTTTAGGGTAGGCAGAGGTCAAACCTGTATCAGACCAACATGCATTGTTTATAAATAGTATATTATATATATATATAGTAGTATAATAGTATATATATAGTCTTTATAAATAATATCAATTTAAAATATGGTTTATAAGGTTAGGAAATAGTGCGGTATCTTGATCTCTGCCTTCCCTTCTCTAGGGAGATGGACTTGATGTGTATGTATGTATCTTTGAAGGAGTAGTTTATAAAGTCTATGTATACCTTTGAGCATAAACAGTGGTTGTTTGTTGAGCATAAATAGATTTATTCTAACACCTGTCGCATTAGAAGCTATGAATAGGCTATTTAAATGTTCCATATAATAACACGACCCTAATATTCATGCAAAATATGACGCAGAGATATTATCGTCTCCAAGGTTCTGTCCATCTCGAAAGGGATTAGAGGACGTGAAAGTATATGTATGTTAAAAAGTAATATAATGTGAGCAACAAATATGAAATATTAGCTCAACTGATGGGGTCTTATTAATTATTACAGTAGGAGATTATTATAGTTTCCTTTATGATTGGTTAAGTAAAAGCCTTACATCGGTATTATCAAAATGTTGGAAATATACCATATCTCTTAATATTATCAGCTTTTACTGACGACATACCAAAAAAAGAACATTTAATTAACACTCCCAGACCAACTCAAAAATCTAGATTACTACATACCTAGTTACCTACAACCTGAATTTACACCTACCTCGTAGGATGTAAATGATCCCTCCTAATTTCACTCAAGGGGAAAAATTAGGAGGCATCTCAGGAAATGAGGTACCTTGAATTATAGCGCCTATTACACGGGAGAAGGCTTTAATTAACATTGCTACGAAAAATACAGCCTCAGCTGATCTGGGAATTAAAACAAACACATTCTCCTACATACATATACAACCTGCCAGATTCACTGTCTCTATATGGGTAAAATAAAGGTAATCAGATATCTTTATAAATTTATCGTGATATGACCCGGTCTCACATAGTTAATAAAATGAGTATAAATAGCGAGTTTTTTAAAATGACTGTCTCTATATGGGCAGAGATAACGGATCCCCATCTGCCCCGATCCTGACAAACCACTTTCGCTTCATTGATACTCTTACATCTCCTCATACACATTCGACGGTTATAGGTATTAAAAAAACATACTTTTTTGTCTTTTAAATTAACGTAGTAGATACATTATTTTCACGGACATATTTAGAATGACAATATGGGTTTTGATAGCTTAGATATGGAATAGTTGTGACAGGTTGTAAGCCCATAGCTCAATAGGTTCCCACACAAGATAAACTTTAGCTTTGCACAGATTTTGGGTATTAGCCTCTCAGTCGGCTCTTACGACATGTGATTGAGTAAAAATACGCATAATAACATAATTCTTTACTTCCTTTCGGGGTGGACAGAACCTTGGGGACAGGTAAAATATATTGGGGTTGCGATGTCATAATTGAACATTGGTGACAGGTTAAAAGCTCATAACCCAAATGATTATATTTACACTTAGTACCTTAGCTTTTCTTATGACATGCCAAGAAGAACGGCAGCTAGTTAGCATTCTTTTTACGTCCCAGTTTAGCACGAGACTATGTATCTGTACATGTATGTATATCATATACCGAAGACAAAATCATACATCTCAACGTCTCAAAATTAATCCCAATTGAATATTAATTCAATTGCGACCAGCTTTACATGCACTGTAACTAACTCAGTAACTTAGCATATGGTTTGTGCGTAGTTTCAAGTTGGCTACTTGTTACGTGTAACATGTTCGCAAACTCTTGTTCCTGACTTGTTTGAAGTTGTATTTGACAATCGGCTTTGTACATGTATGTGTTTTAGTGTAATCTTTGGTACGTCTTCATGTGATAGTTAGAGAAAATGTTTGATTGTTGAGAATGGAATGTTTTTGTCTTTCGTGCTTATAATCTCTATGATAATGCTAGTGAAAAGGTTTTATAGGTAAATCGGTATATTCAAGGTATATATATTTATGTATATGTAAGGTTCTATTCAATCCTCGGAAGTTTATGTTTGGAAGTTTTCTACTAAATAAACAAGAAAATCGTAATTTTTCAGTTCCTTAGACCTTTTGTTCTGTTATATTCTCTTGTTGTTAATCGCCTTAAAATATTCAATAAACTTTCATTCTACAATCAAACTGAAAAAAAAACCAATTTAATTTCTATTCATCTATTACCATAACCCATAAGAATATGTTTGCATTAAACTACATTTGAATCACCAACTCACCAATTTTTTCACAACGTCCTAAACTCGGTAGTTTTGACTTACGCCGTTATTCAACCGGCTCTCTAGTACCAGCCTGACTAACTCTATATAGCCCCTAAGGGACCTTACTAGAACGAAGCATTTAATATTTATTGGATACGCAAGCTTAGGGATTCCATTTAGAAGACCAAACGTCGAAGCTTATAGATGGTTCATATTAATTATTATGTAGATTATGTTTGATAGGGTAAGGTGAATTTATTCAGTGAATCGAGAGGGAATTTGTCTATTTCTGTATCTGTTTACCTTTAAAGGAATTTATTAATAATAATTAGTAAGTGCAAGCAGTAATAGACCGTCATATCTTCGTAACGACAACAGTGAAAGCTTAAACAATATCTAGTATGTAAGTTTTAATTGTAAGCTTTTAAATTATTAGGTATGTTTTTGTGAAAGTAAATAAAAGCTTTTTATTATTATTTAAATGGGTAAAGTGTCGTGAAGCGTGAATGCTGGTTTGTCACTAAATTGGAATGTGATAACCAGCCATTCCTTTAAGACATTTGCAGGAAATGAAATTAAATAAATGTTTATTTTAATGAACAGATTATCGTATGAATAGTAATTAAAAAGGCTTGAAAATAAGTACTTTTATTTTTAATTCAAGATTCTGTTTATAAGTATTCTAATACGTATCTTTCGTTATTTTAATTTTAATTTAATTAAACCTAAATATAGTTTTTTTTATATAATTTATTTAAGATTAAGATCATACATCATTAGACTCACTTTTACACATTTTACCTTCATATTTTGTTTATTTCTTAAACCAAAAATGATGACATATCCTACACACATGTCTCGTTTATATCACACCAAAACCAACAATTCCCTCCCATTCTAAACCCATACCAGCACCATCTTTCAAGTTCATGTTCCCTTTAATATTAGCACTAGTGGGACAGCCCGAATGGGGGTAGACAGAAATAGTAGCAAGATCTATAGTTGCTTAGTCGAGGGAACAGGTGCGAGCGGCGCTGCCAAAAGTTAGTACAGGTGACATCTGTTGTTGTTAAAGTGACAACTCATGATACGCGTAATCACTACATAGTATAAAACAAAGTTGCTTTCTCTGTCCCTATGTCCCTTTGTATGCTTAAATCTTTGAAACTACGCAACGGATTTTGATTCGGTTTTTTAGTTTGTTTAATAGATAAATTAATTCAAGAGGAAGGTTTATATGTATAATAACATCCTTAAATAGTGGAGTAGGCTATTTTATACCCGTGCGAAGCCGGAGCGGGTCGCTAGTTTAATACATATTTAAAAGTATCACCCATGAAGTTGAAGTTTCTAGTTAATTTTATTTATGAAGCAAAGTACTACATAAGTACTGTATGTCTGTTACAGGATAATGGCTTGTATTGCTCAATTATATTAATTTTATGTGATGTTGACGAATTCTTGTTAATAATAAAAGCTTTCATCCCCTCATATGCATATCATTGAAGCATTATTGTCTTATTATACGCGTTCTAGTACTCTTAGTATATAAATATGAAAGTATATTAGCGTATTATTGCAAATATTCCATTCATATAATCATCAAAGTATGCACTTTTTTTTACCTTGAAGAAACATAGTAGTAGTCATGATTAATAACAAACGGGACTTATCGCGTAAGTTTTTATATAATGAAGTTACCTTTATTAACCCGACGTTTTGGCTACGTTGCAGCAGCCTTGGTCACGGGCAGACGGACTCAGTAACTTTATTATATAAAAACATAAGCGATAAGTCCCGCTAGTTATTAATCATATTCATAGTAGTAGTCGTCAATAAGACTAATAATGGCCTATTACCAAGAAACAGCTCACAAAGTTCAATTCATTTTCTCTAATTTAATGAAACAAACATTATATTCAATTCCCATTTAACATTACCACTCATCTTGCTACCCCCTGTACCTAAATAGACGCGGCGAGAGAACATTCGTCGCAGAGTATGGTCGCTCTATATTTATGACATCAGTGGTCACCTTTATGAAACAACACTTAGGTATATAGCATACGTATTCAGGCACTTAATCTAATTATGGGTGGACAGAACTGGAGAGATATATTTTATTTATCAGCAGATGTATTCATAACAATGTCTACGGTTTCTTGAAATTTCTTTTCTGCAGGTTTTTTCTTTACGAAATGCTAATAGCTTAATTATATTTTTCACGTGATAATGTTTGTTTTTTGACTTTCAATAAGTTTTTTTTTATCCCTATATTGAATCAAAAGCATTTCATTTCATTAATTTAAGTAAAACTATGGTGGTAGCACAGATAATATAAGTGGTAGTGATAATATTGATATTTGTGGCAGATTCAATTGACCTCTAGTACCTTAGTCATCTTATAGAATAGCAGAGAACTAATTTTAAATCAATAAATACGATATCAAATCGAAAGCTCGTCGAAACATGTTTCACGGTCATATCTAAGACACCATTTTTACCGGGTATCGAACTCAATGACTCACAAATAACTTTGCTATTTAACCATTACACCAAACCACATTCAAATATACATGCATATGATCTTGTCCTTTAAGAAGATATAATATCTCCTGGGTCCTTTTTAAGCATGAATATTGGGGTTGCGATATCATAATACAATTGGTGACAAGTTGCTAGCCCATCACCCAATAGATTATATTTACCCTTAGTCCCTTAAACACCTCTTATGCCGGGTAGAACGGCAGCTAGTTAGCATTCTTTTTACGTCCTATAAGTTTGCAGTCTAACGTCGATTCAATATCAAGCCACATTCAAACATGGAATATCACAAATAGAAATCTCATTCGTAAATTCGTTCGATAAAAAGTTCGAATTTCAATTTCCTTTTGTCAGCGTCAGTAGGATATTAGTTGCGGTGGCACTTTACTGCCAACTCCAAGTCTTGTGCGTGGGGAGAAAATAGACAAATGTGCTGGTTTGGGATTATTGATGGTGTAACCAGCTGCTATAATATTGTGTCTATAAATTAAGTAATAAATTTTACGGGTGTTTTTCACAAAAAAAAAAACAATTTTTTGCAAAAATAAAACACTTCATTAAATTTAATCTATTACTACTAAAAGGAGGGCAGATATCATGCGTACAACATATACATCACGTCCACCTAGCTATAGAAGGGTAGGCAGAGATCTGAAAAATAGATTTCGTTTCATTAACATCCCTATACCTCCTCATACACACTACTAGGTGGTTGTAGATACAGATATAGTTTAAGGGAATAATAAAATCACATAGTCAAAGTCAAATGTTTTTATTCAATATAAGTACAAGTACAGTACATTCATTGAAAGTCAAAACATCTGCCTGACACTGGTTGTCTCTTGGCATTGAAATTCTACCGTTGGTTCGGAAGCCCTGGCTCGGAAAAGAACCAACAAGAAACTCCGGCTTTCAGGATTTTTTGCCCAGTGCCAGTTACAAAAACAAGAAACATAAAATTATCTTTACACATATAAGTAGCTTAGATGCACTCATTGCCAACCCTGAGCATCGGCGAGGTAGTCTCCGACCGCATAGTAAGCGCCCCGGACTAGTCGGCCTCTAACTATAGTCTTAACTTTAGGTAAGGACAATCGCGTAATCCAGTCGGGTAAATGATTATAAAAACGCACGCAATTAAGTCAGTATATAAAAGTCGTAATTCAATATACTCTTTATACACATACCAAATAATTTGCCACATTTTTATTTTTTCAGAAGTTTTCATTAAAAGAAACATAGATGGCACTGTAATTATAATTTTATTTTTATATTATATTCTTTGCTCCTATTAGTAGCAGGGTAATATTATATAGCCTGAAGCCTTCCTCAATAAATGGTCTATCTAACACAAAAACAATTTTTGAATTCGAACTAGTAGTTCCTGAGATTAGCACGTTCAAACAAACAAACAAACTCTTCAGCTTTATAATATTATGTATTATAGTATATATAGTACTATCATATGGTGGTAAAGTAAATATGTATGAGAAATATCATACGGTATAAGCTTACGTAATCTCACTGAAATTAAACTGTGCATACTAAATGTCCTTGTTCAATCCATTTGATTGTATTCTGAATAGAAATGCCTTTGTAATTTAGGTCTTAAGCTAGTCTACGTACATAACATGTCATATGATAAGTCTAAAAGACTAAGAGTTAAGAGAATTAATGACTATGAAATCATTGTTTAAATGAAAGATAGCAGATTGACAAAAGGAATATATATGTGTGAAGTGGAAGGGCGGTTACGTAGGGGCTGGCCCAATAAGACATATAACAGTCAGATAGACGCTATATTGAGAAAGGGTGACGTTAGGAGTACCTATAACCGCCGAGTGTTTATAAGAAGGTGTATAAGTGTCAATGAAGCGAAAGTGGTCTGTCAGGATCGAGACCCCTCTACAGGAAATATAAGTCAATTAAATATTAATTAAATATTTTGAGATTTATTTCAATTTTAATGTATGTATATACTCGTACATTAAAGTAATTGAGTATTTTATTCTATTTTAATGAAATCATGATGTGAACATCTCCTTATGCTATATATCTCACGATTTTATATATTATATGACATATATAAGATATTTTATTTACTATGTGAGACCGGGTCGTATCACGATAAATTAATAGATATAAATACCTTTTTTTATCGTGATACGACCCGATCTCACATAGTAAATACAAAGAGTATAAATCGCGAGTGTTTAAAAATAACTACATATATGAAAGACATATGAACCTTTGAATTGTCCACGCGACAAATAAAAAAGTTTATATGTATAAAGGTATTCATACACCCACTCCTAACACACAACTCGCCCATTCAACATCTAATGAACAGTGGAGCATTTTCCTCATCTTTTTGTGCGTGTGAAGTGAACTTTAGCTTTGATCTTACAATTGTAGGCTTCGAAAGACCCTTTGCGAATCACGAATTAGTTTTAAGTGTTAAAGGTTCGGTTCTTCCACCTTTATTAAGGCTTTGGTTCGTTATTGAGGATTGTTATCTGGTCCTTGATTGTGAGTGAAGAGTGAAATGTAGGTAGTTTTTGTGTAAATGGTACTACCAGGTTTTTGCTCTATGAGGTGTCGCGAATCAATATTAAGACCATATTTGAAATGAAATTTATGTCTATCTAAATTAAATATACATATAACGATATAAAACATTTATTAAAATCTAAAATTATGGTCTTTAGAATATCAGAATATCTTCTTTTGTAAATATAGTTGACTGTATATGTTAGTCCATTTATAAATGTATGTAATTTAAACATTTAGTAGTTATAGTACATAAAAAAAAATTATATTATGTTAAAATATACATAGGTATTACAGCTCACAACTTTACTGTCTCTTTATTCCCAACTCTTAACTCAACGATGCCAACGCAAAACTGGCGGTTGACAGAATAAATAAAATCTCTCAAAACCGTCAAAGGGAGCAACAACTTAAAAACGCAACACTAAAAGTAGTTCGTCCTTTGACTAAAAAATTGCTCTGCAATAAAACTATATTTCAGAAATTCTCCAACGTCAGTAAATTAAAAATATCCAGATACAAAGATAAACGCATTCGCGACAATTAACCCTTGTGGGATAGTTATAGGTTCAGGTAGAAATTCTATGGCTACCTCCAACCCACGTTTTGCCTAGATAGTACTCTTTGTGACAGATGGTAAGCTGTGTCGCCATTTACAAGCACTGACTCTTACCTGTTCGGGGAACAAGTTGGTTATAGTAGGTAGCATCGAGAGGTAATGTACCTATTTTTATATGGATAATAATAGTATTTAGCATAATCAACGATCAGACTGGAAAGCAGAAGAAAAGTGATGTTCTTAACTCTGCCTCCAAAGGGAATCGAACGCGGGACATCACGATTAGCGTTCAGGTGGCTAACCAATAGCGCCACGGAGATCGACAATAATAATAATAATAAATAATAGTCAATGCTTGCAAATTGGGACACGGCTTACCAACTGTCACATTAGGTACAAATCAAGGTGGTCATAGATTCACTAATATTCAACTGTTGTGATGGACATCTGAAACTCTGACTACCCCACAAGGGTTAAAGGTCGTAGAACTGTTTATTCGTTAGTCTAAAAAGTGCTGGAAATAAAACCCGTTATTTACAATTTCTGGTCTCGACATAACTGAGAAATATTGTGCAAACTACCACGGTTGCAGTATTTCAAATTAAACTCTAAACAAATGCTAAATGAAATGTTTTGCTTTTGTACTAGATTTTATTACGTTGAGGTTGCTAGATGGACCGATGACCTGAAAAAGTTCGCTGGTAGTGGTTGGCTAAGGGCCACGAGTGATCGTGTTTTGTGGCGTACTCTTGGGGAGGCCTACGTCCAGCAGTGGACTGACATAGGCTAATTGATTGATGATTGATTGTGGTAGAAGTACCTATAACCACCGAGTGTATAAGAGGTGTAAGAATGTCAATGAATTGAAACAGATTCATCAAGATCCTTAAAAATGAGACAAACAATACACGCCTATACATTCACACACATATTTATTTTCACATTCTTGAATTCAGGTTAGTCTGAATCTCGGAAGCATTATTTAAATTTTTAAATGTATTGGCATCTTTATAACAAAATAGTTTTTATAGTTGACGGGTTGCTATCCCATCTCTCAAAAGACTCCTCAGACCTATAGTCCTGTAGTCACCTTTCACGACAAACCGGAACAAAAGACAGCTAGTTACTTCTTTTTACGTTCCAGACTAGCACAGTATATTTAGGACTATTTTTAATTAGATAATTTTTTTTAAGATAATACAATTTTAAAGACAATTTTTTAAGAAAAAAAACATTTCATTGCATTAACATGACCACCAAAGTATAAAATCATTGCGACTGTTTACCACAGAGGGCTTACAGGTTTACGGCGTAATCTTGTTGCCAATCAATGTTAGGCAGTGGCTAAGCCCTGATTGCCTAGTTCAGGTTATTTGAATACTAAACGGTTCTGCATACTAGAGCTTCGCACATTAGCACATATGCTTCACGACATACCAAGTTTAGGGTGGTCAGAGGCTTGAGTGACCATAATTGGCTGTGCTAACGTTATCAAATATATTTAACTAGTGACCCGCTCCGGCTTCGCACGGGTATAAAATATATAGCCTACTCCACTGTTTAATGGATGTTATTATACATATGAACCTTCCTCTTGAATCACTCTATCTATTAAAAAAACCGCATCAAAATCTGTTGCGTAGTTTCAAAGATTTAAGCATACAAAGGGACATCAGGACAAAGAAAGCGACTTTGTTTTATACTATGTAGTGATAACTATAACCCACCTTCGTCCTATAAGTATCCTTCCATGTGTGTCAAAGATAGTGGAGAGGGTTGTGAGTGATCAGCTTACGAAATATCTAGAAGAAAACGGTATTTTGCCCGAGTATCAATCGGGATTCTGGAAGGGCCGCTCTACTGCGGCCGCCTTGGCGAATGTGGTAGACGACGTTCTGCAGGCCCAGGGCGATGGCATGAGCACCCTAATGGTATTACTCGATTTTTCTAGAGCTTTCGATAGTCTGAGCATACCCTTGCTATTATCCAAGATGACGTATTATGGATTTTCTACCGGTGCTGTGAAGTGGTTCGATAGTTATTTATCTCACCGAACGCAAGTCGTTGGGTTGCGGGGGATGGACGGTGGAGCTCGGTGGTCTTCACCTCGTGTGTTGACGAGGGGAGTGCCACAGGGTTCTATCTTAGGTCCTCTGCTTTTTATACTGTATAGCGCGGATGTTGTTAGCAGTATCGAAAGCAGTCGATATCATCTCTACGCTGATGATTTGCAGCTGTATGCATCTGCCAAGCCTTCGGGTATGTCGGAGTGCATACGGAGCATTAATTCTGAGCTCGAGCGAATTGCGTGTTGGTCTGATAGAAATTGTCTTACGCTTAACCCTTCCAAATCTAAGGTTTTAGTTCTTGGAAGTCGGTCGCAAATTCGAAGTACGATGGATGTCCTGTCCACCAATGATATAGTTATCAGGGGCAACGTGATAGAGGCGGTGGAGGAGGTTAGGAACCTGGGCTTGCTGATGGACGGGGAGCTTCGTTTTGAGAAGCACGTCCTCAGTATGGTTGGGAACTGCTTCTACCGCTTAAGGGTGCTCTACAGTATCCGCGAATATCTCAGCGTAGACTTGCGTGTCTGTCTGAGTGAAACGTTGATACTGTCGAGGCTTAACTACTGTGATGTTGTTTATGGTAGCTGTATACTTGGTCGAACTAGGAAACTGATACAACGGGTTCAAAACGCATGCACCCGTTTTTGCTTTCATATACCTCGCCGATCCCGCATCACTCCGTACTTGAACGACGCGAACTTGCTGAACATGCAGTCACGTAGGCGGCTGCACTTCGCGGCGTTGTTGTTTGGTGTCATTCGGTCAGAGAGCCCTACTTACTTGTACCGTAAATTCAAGTGGTCGTCGAACCCCCGTCATTTTAAGGTTAGGGCTGCTTTGCCAGTGCACCATTCAGCAGCGTTTCGGGGGTGTTTCAAGTTCGCTGCGTCCAAGTGCTGGAATGATATACCGCCACCTATCCGCGACGTTGCTTCTAGGGGAATCTTCTGCCGTAGGTTTAAGACTTACCTGCTGGAGCACAGAAATCCTTAGCCTAAATCCAACCTATGTTTTACCTTGTCGGTGCAGATACCATATATATATATATAATTGTGTGTATGTATATATGTGTATATGTGTATGTGTATATATATATATATGTATATGTATATATATATATATATATATATATATATATATATATATATATATATATATATATATATATTTGTGAGTGTGTATGTATATATATGTTATATGTAAACTTATTTGAATTAATATGTACGTATATGTTTATGTGACGTATTTGTTCTTATTGTTATTAACTATATTAAATATAATATATATGTGTAATATATATTATATATGCGAGTTGACCCCAGTTATATTAATTATGTTTATGAATTATAGATTATCAACTTTATATACAAGTTATATTATATCCGTTATTGCTATGATGTTTTATTATAAGTATATTATTTTGTGTATGTTTATTATTTATAGCTTGTGACAGATTCCGAATCGGGTGCTGCCGGAGGACCAGTGATGCAGCCTAGCTGCATCGTATACTGAGGCAGCACCTTTTCACTGCATCAAGGTTACCATTTTGTTTGTTGTAATGTTTGTATTGTTGTAATGTTTGTATTGCGTGATAATGTAAATATGCAGTGAATAAACTATTTTTCTTTCTTTCTTTATAAAACATTCACTATACACACTACTATTTACTATACATCTAATAAAATGACGATTATTTGTGTAACAGACATTGGTTGTCTTTTATCAAAGATTTTTTTTATTGGATAGCCTATGTCTATCAAAGCAGTCGATAGTATATAGTACCGTTCACAGAAAGCTACTGTTTTAATATTACCTCCAAATATAATACAAAAAGTAGGATATTGTTGTTTTCTTATAATAAATAAATAAATAAATAGGAATGATTGGAATATGTAAACAGAACAGATAGAAATAAACCGTAAAAATGAAGATAAATGAAAATGTAACTTAATTTTAATTAAAATGAAATCTATTGTGTGATGGAATTGCAAACCTTTCCCAAAATATACAACCTTAATAGCTATACTATACGTAACCAAGAAAATAGTTTTTTCTCCAAGAATCTGTCCGTCTCTATAGGCTTAAAGGTCATAAGCTTATGTGAACCCTTTTAAAAGGTTATCTAGAGAATAGTGACCCAAAAAGCCTATCCTATTCGTAAACCTATTGTTTTAATAGCCTTTTGAATGGGCTTTTGATTGAATTGTTCCTCATAAGGGTTCCGTTAGATTAGAAAAAGGTTATAACTTGTATTCTATCTCTTTTATGTGTATTTGATTGTTTTGTTTTATTGTATGGGATTTGAAAGGGCACTAACTTTCTTTTTAGCTTATTTGAAAAGGTACCTAAGGAAATTACATATTTTCAACGAGAATAGTATAAATGTAATTCAAGGTTGATTAAAAACACAATTTTTCAATCCATTGGATGATGGGCTAGCAACCTGTCGCCATTATTTCCCATCAATACTAACAAAGATCCTGTAGAAATGTTCAAATCCAAACAGATATACACATACATAAGTCTTCAAGGTTCTGCCTACACTAAATGGATATAATCACATTAATACTTTCACAATATGTAGTAGTATACATCTGTCAATAGTCGTCGAAAGTAGCTTATACCTGTGTTGGTCCGGTATGTAAAAAGATTGCTAATTAGCTGCAGTTCTTTCCGGCATGTCGAAGGAGGTGACTAAGGGACTAGGGGTAAATAGAATCTATTAGTCAATGGGCTAGCAACCTGTCACCAAAGTTCTATTGTAACATCGCTACCCCAATATTATGCTAATATGTGACTATGTATCTAAGGTTCTGTCGGCTCCAAAATGGATTAAAGGACATGAATGTTTAATATATACCACCTAAGTTCTGTCCACCCTGCAACATATAAAAGAACGAACTACCATGTATGTATGTATCTAAATGTATTAGCACTGTTAGTGTTAACAGGAACTTTCAAACAGCGTCCAGCGAAATAAAGAATGCAAAAGCTTCCACGGGTAATGTAAATAAAAAATGGAGTAGGTTGATTCTTGAATGGGATAAATAAATTGTGTTCTTTTAACCCTTTTGGGATAGGTAGAGGCTTGAGTTATAATTGTGTTTAGTACGCTAATCTAGTCATATACCTCTTGTCGTCATATACCTAGGTAGTTCTCAACTAGTACATGGCGGAACGAATATTGGTAATAAAAAGAGAAAGCCAAAGTTTCAAAATATTTCCGACTTAAACAAGGATATACATACAAATATACACAAGTTACTTCGAAAGAAACATCATAAATCTGCTTAAGCAAATCATTGAGGTCATGATGACGGTGATTTGGAATATCAACAACTAGTTGGTATCCTTCGGTCGTTACACTAATTCTATGGTCTGTACTTGCGCATTAATACTACTCTATTACTCTCTACTACCATACAAACATACTTACATAATACATATATATTCATTATATCCTTATATTCATGCCACTAAATTCTTAAGGGGATAGGCGGAGACTATCGATTGCCACCTGGAACGGTCCTGACAAACCTGCTTCTCTCATACTCATTAACATTCTTATACATTATCGTCTATTCTTCACGCTGCATACACCAGCCTTGAGAAGAATGTTTACAACATCATCCATACAAATCATACTAGTTCTTTTAGAAACATCACGCCGCATTCTCTGTAGAAGGGTAGGCAGAGATCACGGATCCCCATCTGTCCCGATCCTGACCAACCATTTTCACTTCATAGACACTCACAAATCTCCTCATACTCTATTATACTTATGGCAAAATATACTACTATCATAATAAAGGCCATGTCAAATGTTTTTATTCATTACAAGTACAACTACAGTAGATTTATTGAAAGTCAAAACATTTGCCTGACACTCGTTGTCTCTTAGCATTGAAATTCTATTGTTATATATATAACTAGTGACCCGTTCCGGCTTCGCACGGGTATAAAATATATAGCCTACTCCACTATTTAATGGATGTTATTATACGTATAAACCTTCCTCTTGAATCACTCTATCTATTAAAAAAACCGCATCAAAATCCGTTGCGTAGTTTCAAAGATTTAAGTATACAAAGGGACATAGGGACAGAGAAAGCGACTTTGTTTTATACTATGTAGTGATGTTCTAGCACATGCAAGAATCAAGCTCCCACGGACAGGTGAGTAAACAAATAAGTGCTGACTATGCATTAAGCAGAGCAGCTTAATGCACAGCGTTCTTTAATTGAATGCGACGGCCATTAATAGAGTAGCTGCCTTTCGTAGCCTTGTAAAAGAGGTGATTAAGGTATGGGAAGGTATTTTGACACGTTACACTATACTGAATTCTTTTAAATATTTCTTAGTTCATATACATACATTACTTAAATATAAATTCACGAGCATTTAATACTAATTCATTCATTCATTCATTCTTTAATCCATTTCGGGGTGGACAGAACCTTGGAGATATAATAACATGTTCTTGGTCACTTATTAGCATGTATATTGAGGTTTTGATGTCATATGGAATATTGGTGACAGGTTTCTAGCCTATCGCCCAATAGATTCCTCATACCTCTAGTCCCTTAGTCACATTCACGTCCTTCAATCCCTTTCGAAGTGGACAGAAGCTCGGTAATTTAGTATCTCGTAGGTCACTTTTTAGCATAAATATTGGTCTGATTGTAGTAATAACCACAAAAAAATATCAATAATTATAAGTAACTGTCTTTGTCTATTAGTAACTTATCTCTGAGCTACAAAGTCAGTTAAGACAGCTGGTTACACTCACTGAAATCCGTTACCAGCACAACACATTCCCCTATAAACAAAGTTTCAACCGACTGTCGCAAAGAACTAAGAAAAAAGTGGATGTGGTAAGCAAAGACATTGTTTTAAAAAGTCATACGTCACGAACTAAAAGTCCAACCAGCAAAGTACCACCGTTCAGAAACTTTAGTTTTCCTTGGCCACGAAGCCTAAGTCGATTGAAAGTGTTGAATCATGTCAACCAGACAATATTCGAGTTGCAAAGTGTTTTACCACTTTTAAACACTTTTTATCGGGTCGTCACTTTTCTTTCTAACTTCTAACAATAGGGTCGTTTTATTTATTAAAGCTGCTTTGTCTGGGTTTTTATAGAGTTAAATGAGGTGTCAATAGGATGGTAACTAGCTACCTTTCTTGCTATATAGGTGATCAAGTTTCTAACGATCGATTGGGTGACAGGATGGCTAAATCACCGGTATTATATAATTTATGTTATTGTTTATTTATTAAAATTTTCTACAATATACAAAATAGTCATAGTTTTTATTTATTGAACGATTGTAATATTGACAATTATAAATTCTAAATTGTTCCGATAGGTTGTTAAGGTGGTTCCAAAACAGTGGCAAGTAAATGAAACATGCTTTTTAACAACTCAAATCAGCACTGGATTACATATATACATCACGCCCGTTTCCCTGTAGAAGGGTAGGCAGAGATCACGGAACCCTATCTGTCAAACTCACAAACCACTTTCGCTTCATTGACACACATACACCATACACTTCTTTATATACACTCGGCGGATATAAGGATATTGTTTTGCTGTTGAAATCATTTCATTCTACAAGTCTCAAATTACGAATAGGAAGGGATAATAGAATACAAACACAAAACGGTCAATTTATTTCGGTGAGCAATGTAATTATACTCCTATTAAGTCCCGATTAATTTTCAGACAGACAGTGTAGGCAAAGAAAATACGAAAAGTTCTGTCGCAGTAATCCGTATTTATTTAGTCGAAAACATTGACAAACTTTGCTTATAGCTTATTTACGTTATCTGAGATTCCCCGAACGATCTTTTAGCTTCACGAGAGTTCATTGTTTATGGCAAAAAGTTAAATAAGAATGCAAATTCGAATCCTATCTGAGGAAAACTCGCTCGATTGAAAGACTTTATCCTTTGAAAGAAAAAGCTTTGACTTCAATAATCGGTTCTGAATTTAGAAAACAATTGATAATCGAGAACAACGTCGTGAAGAAGACCTGGGGCCAAGTCTACTAGTGTTTTAGCATAATAGTAGTTGAATATCATTTTAGTATTAGTGTGAAGTTGGTAAAAGGGAAAAATTTCACCATTCATAAAAGCATAAATGTCAGTCGTATATGGTTCGTCAACAAAGTCCGCAGCTCAGTGAAAGTTGAGAATACAAATAATTATTTTCGGTTGATTATTTAGTCAGTTGTGATGCCAAATTGGCTAAATACCAAACCGAACCGAAGAACAAGGAAGAGAATAATTGGAGCTTCGATTTCGTTTTTCTTCGGTTGTAGCGGCTGGCGGCGTTGGTGTAACCATGGCGATGGAATAACAAGAAGTTCAAACGGCGGGGCATCAGTGTTTGTACTTCAGCCGACATAACCTTAGTGGTGAATGGCTTAATAAAGTATAAAAAAAAGCATAATTGTCTAATTTCGCCCTAAAAATGGAAAAAATCTATGTATTTACTTATTTCGTAATCCTGGAGTGGACAATTTACTTAAACTTTTGGTTTTTTCATTAAGGGGTATGTGTCTTAAAATGTATGTATTTAAATTTCTATATAATATATAGAGGTAGGTTTTGTTATGTTGGTTAACGTGTGAGTTATAAAATACCAAAAAATGCTACAATGTTCAAAGCTAAAGCTAAAAAAGTAGCTTTTAGTACACAAATAATTAATTAGCAGGTAAATAATGCCTTCTTTTCCCAGCTATATCCAACCCCTTTCTTACTAATAAATACTTTACACAACAACACATGCATGTAAATTAATTAACGAGAAATATGAAAAATAAAATTAACAAAAAAGCGCTAGTTCAACAAAGAAATCTCTCGCTGAGTGAATATGTGTTAATGAATGCAGCTGTTTCAAAAACAAAGTGCTAGATCTAGCGGCTACACAAAGAGCCTTCTAGCGCTGCATTTTAGCGGAAACATTTCTGTAACGTTTGCATGACAGTGCGTCTAAATACTTGTTTTGGTGTGGACAGAAATACAAAGTTAATATGAGTTTTATTAGTAAAAATTAAACTTTGTAGTTGAAACACATTTTGGATAACAGGCAAGCTGCGTGTTCCCTTTTCTTTTCCTTGGTAGTGTAGACAGAAATCCTCAAACATACAAAATATCCGCAGTAACCTTTACTATATCTATATATACTATTGGCGTTGTGACGTCATTAATAATACTACGGTAAGGGAAAACATCGTAAGGAAATCTACCTGTTCGTCGAACAGCTAATAGTTAGTTCTTGTAAATGGAGACACGGCTTACCACCTGTCACATTGAGCACTGGATATCTGGTTAATATGTGAATTCGAGGTGACAATAGAATGACTACTTCCGAAATTGAGATGGGCACCTGAACCTCTGACTACCCCGCAAGGGTTAATAGTAGTGAACGCGTTTGTCTCTAATAATATATCAGAGCAAAACCAGCCAGAAGTTAAATAATTTCCATCTAACTCTACTCTTCTATTATCTTCCTACAACATACTGACACGAAAGATAGCTAGTTAGAATTCTATCCCAAACTCCGTAGCATTTCAACGAAAACATTCCCGGAACTTAGAACTACGAATATACGTAGTAAACAGTCTCGTAGCAGGGTGCTACGAGTAAATGAAGGCTCTAATTAAATTTATCTGCTCATAGCTACATTGAAACACGTTTTATTCGCGTTGTAATTAGAAAATAAACGATAGTTGAAATGTTTGGACCTTTATTAAAAAGGTACTTTAGTAGCCTTTTAGGTTTGTTTGGAAATCTAGTTGAGATTTATTTATGGGATACATGTTTATTGGTACTTTTGTTGACTTTGTCACAGCTCTTAGGTAACGTTTTATTAACTCGGTAATAATAATAGCCTTTTGGTCTCTTTTCATACAGCTATCGAGATTGTGATGGCATATTGTTGACAGATTGTGAACCCATCTCCCGATCAATTTTAATTATTATTAGTTACTGGAACTTTCACTAAAGAGAATGATACATATGTAGGATCCACTATGTTCTACAGGGAAAACGTGAAGATTCCTACCTAGGCAGGTGTTCGTCCAGACTAATGGCCTGAGTTAGTGATTTGTATATATCTGTTTCCGTTAAATATTTCAATTACGCGTTTTAGGATATTGATTGTTGTAATTATTATTTTATTTCAGTCAGTCATCTGTGTTAATAATGTTTAACTAATTGCAACTTAGGTTTCTCTCTGTGTGTGGCGCTCTAGAGGTCACCACAGATAGTTAATACTTACTGTACAATCCAGACTAAAATAGAGAAAGGAATGTTAAGGTAGTTTGGGCACATGGAGCGGATGGATGAAAAGAGGGTTACGAAAGGATCCTATAAAGCCAAAGTGTAAGATAGAGTTCGATGGAGAAGGCTGCGTTAAGCTTATACAGATGAAATTGGAGACATTCTTCTCAAGGTGGGTGTACGTAGTGAAGAACAGAAGAGCATATATGTGAAGGTTAATGGGTGTGAGTGAAGCAAGACAGATTTGTTAGGATCGTTCCAGGTGATGATTGAGAGTCTCCGTCTATCCCGTGAGGGACGTAGAGTCGCGACTATATGTATGTAATCCAGACTAATATACCACAGGGTTAGGTAAAAATTAAAACAAACTTCTTCATTATTCCATCTAAATATTCGTATTGATACCATAATATTAGTAACTCTATCTTATAAGCTCCAATCTTCCAGTCACCTCCACAGGTATATCAAACAAATATAGGGCTGACAACACGGCCCGATGAACAATGGAGGTTGTATATAAAGGCTTCGCGGGAAAAAGATTTTAACGAACTCTCTTCTCCTTCCGGCCTATAATGAGAGTTATTGTACAATTGAATAGCTCAGAATACAGCCTCCTCCCGTGCTAGTCTGGGACGTAAAATGAATGACTAGTTGCGTTACTTCTCGGTGTGTTGTAAGTGTAGGTTGTGTGGTACGATGGATGGAAATTGGGGTGATGGACTAATAATGTCTCTTAATTTGTTGATGACATGATTGAATGTTGATAATTTAAAGTCACTATAAAGTATTTCTGCGATCACGACGATATTAGATGATATAAAGGTACCTATATCTTTATTAAATTTTATCGTGATATGACCTCGTCTGATAAAGTAGTACAACAAATAAAGAACAAATCGCGAGAGTTTAAAAATAAACAATAATATTAAAGTGAAAGAAGATATGATTCAGGTTTCGTCGTCTTTGCAATGGATAAGTAGACAAATCTATAGCTTCTGTATAAGGATATCCGTTATCACGCCCATTTTCGCTTCATTTACACTTATACACCTCATCATACACACTCGATGGTTATAGGTACTTATACGAGTGTATTTTTTGGTTTGCGTTCTTCAACAAAAACAAGTTTCATATAAAAAATCTATATTATTGCGATCTTAATCTTCTGTTCACCTCTTTGGCATTAGTATACGCAATGGGCATGTATGTAAATAATTACTTATCAAAAGTAAATAAACGAAAGCCTCCCGAAGTACCAATTAGGAGTTTTGTAATAAAGTACAAATTTATGTAAATATTGAATGCGCAATTTCGTTCTCTTTGAGAAGCAATAACTTATTTTGGTACGTCGGAAATCGCCTTCCTTAATGTTTGGACAAACAAACTGACGAAGCTGTGTTGCTTTGATCATTTGGGACACTTTTGGAGATATATTACACATACATTTACGTCCTTTAATCCCCTTCGGGATGGACAGAACCTCAGAGATATAATATCTGATAGGTCACTAAAGCTCGAATTGGGTTGCGATGTTATAACGGAACAATTGTGACAGGTTACTAGACTATCGCCCAATAGATTCTTTTTACTCATAGTCCGGGAAGAACGGCAGCTAGTTTGCATTCTTTTTACGTCTCAGACTAGATATTACATATAAAAAACATGTTCTTTCTATACAAACATCTCTTATGTCACTTTTAGGATTAACTGTTAGGGTTTTGAAGACATTGATATGGAATATTAATAATTATTTGGAACACATGTATTTAAATTTACTTTATTTTGTAAATCTAATGTAGGGGCTAGCAAATTGATAACAAGATTAAGATATTCATTCAGTCCGAATATATTATTTCGTATCTGAGTACAAAAGGAAACTTGTTTATTAGAAGACCCCTTAAAAAAACTCTCAATCGGAAAACTGATTCATGTCACTGTTTCACGGCGAAATGATTGAATTGAACGAAAGCTTTGACTGAAATGAATGAAAATCAGATATTTTTGACAGCACGGCTTTTTCGGGAAATTTCTTTGTAGGATACCCTTAAAGAGAAATCTCATTTTAGACACGATAGAACAAGATAAAAATCTTGTTTACAAGGTAGAATTTGCTATTTATAGAACCATCTCACGTATATATGTACACTGCGATATGTATGCTGTAGTCAGATATTATGAATACTTCAAACCTATTTTTCAGCGATACTGATATTTATTTATTTTATTTATTTACAACAGTATAACATACCTTACTTATGTTATACTGTTGTAATAGAATAATAAAATAACGTGACAAACTGTTATTATAGGACCTATATATTGGACCATACCGGAGTGGATCTACGGAATATACAGATTGTGAAGTGATATATGGCTAGTGAGTGATCTAATGTCATTATTTTAAGATGTCGTGTTGTGCTATTTAATTCACATACTAACACACAATAAGTTAAAGAACTCACTGCATATGTTTTTGTTGTTTAATTTGTTTACTTTTAACTTATTTTCATTTTCATATTTTGTTGACGCGTCACGAAGTTACCATGGTGACGCGTCAACAAATAAGAAAATTAAAAGCGAAGGATTTTTTACTAATATCTGCCAATATAAACTTGTACGATTATATGATATAGTTAAGATGAAGATCATAAATAAATACATAGTTAACAGCTATTTGTTTATTTAGATTAGAACTACTCAAATCCATAGTAACACGCTTTATACCGAATAAGACCCACAGGTATCGGCCAGTAGTATCGAATAAGTATCGAAATTCAGAGCCTTTAAGGAAGCCATTCATGGAGAGGTTCGAACGTAACTTGATAAACAGTGGCGGTCACTGGAATAGGCTTAGGCCACAGACCACTGCAGGATTAGATGGTACACACTAAGGCTGTATTTCTTCGAGCTTCTGAAACGAAGTTTAAAATGATATGGGGACTGGAGAAGAATTGTGAGAGTAACTTTACAACTCTACTAGTATTTACTAAACAGGATAGAATTATTTTTCACAAGATCTTGTCTGATATGTACACGTATACGTATGTCCATCTTTAATTTGTATACATACACATCACGCCCATTTTCCTGCAGAAGGAAAAACGGAAATCAGGGTTCTCTTTTGTTTTGATCCTGACAAACCACTTTCTCTTCATTGACATCTAACATCTCCGCATTTACACAATATAACTTATATTACCAATAATAGGCAATTAGTTAATTTATTATAGGGCAGAAGTTTTGTGCCCTTTATTCAATGAAGTAGTAAACTATGAACGTGTAATGGTCTTCAAAATACGTCGCTTATTTAATATATGAGTGCATCACCATTTTAAAGAAATTATAAAGCTAAAGTCGAAGGTTGAGTATTGGGCCTACCCCAATAGTACCCCACCCCACGTTGAACTTATACAGATCAAATTGGAGACATTCTTCACAAGGCGGGTGTATGTGGTCTGAAGAACAGATGTATTAGAAGGTTAATGGCTGTGAGTGAAGCAAGACACATTTTTTGGATCGTTCTAGATGGCGATCAATAATCTCTGCCAATCCCGTTACGGACATAGAAACGTAAATATATGTATGTATCACCTACCTACATCTTACCACGTATCCCGTCTTGTCTAATCTCTGTCTACCCTGTGCCTTAATCCTATCGATATCAAAGGACCCCATTCATTTGCCCCGATGTCAATCAAAGTGTAATCCCGGAGCTGCAAGCATGTTTGAGGCATGATATTGAGCCTGTACCGGCTAAGTACTGCATTAATTATTCCGTGTACGTAAACAGGCGTTTGCGTGTATGTAAACAGTGGTTTATGGAGGTAAATGTATGGTAATAGAGGGTAATATGAATTGTGATGTATGTGTTACTTGTTTAAGTATGATAAGATGCGTAAAACGTATGTTAGAGGTAGTTATTTATAATAGCCAATGATGAAATGAATCTGGTATGAAGATTGAGAAAATGGAATCCGTGGTTTTTGCCTATATGTTTTAGAAAAGCACTCGAAGTGAACGAATGAGCTATCGAGAAACTAATACGTTATATATTGAATTTCTATAATTATTTCTGATGTCATGTATCTAAACATTTATTCACTCTATCACATTCCGTTAATGATAGACAGCTGATTAATTTCCACAAAATCCCCGAGCATTCCTTTGTTGCTCTTTTACAAAGACCCCGTTCGCAAGTTAAACATTCGATCAAAACAGGTAAACTGCGGAAACAATCAATAAACTTAAGTAATCGAAGTTGTTCCGAAGTTACGGTTTGTTTGAGGCCGAAATTCTTCAGCGATCCGACTAAGATTGAATGGGGTGGCTACGTCTACTGTTTGACTCAATAATTGGTAGGGAACGATGATATATAATAGATAGCTGCTTTTCTTAGCGGGTTTCTACGAGACAAGTTAATAGAAAGCCACTAGCAGATTTTTGCGGCAATGTAGAAGATATCTAAAGGATTTGTATACCCTGGATGTGATGACTATAAAGTTAACGGCTTGGATCGATAGGCTGAACTATCGTTATCATTTTTTGCACCTAACTTCATCATCAGATTAGGGACTTTGTCCCAACAAATTGGAGACCGCACAACATGATTCTAACTTCCAAACTCTTCTATCAACCGTAATATTGAAGTCACTTTCTTACTTTTCATACCGTTATTAACACAGTTCTACTATTTTTAGACCTAAATAATAAAAATATGATATTAATTAAATAGAAAGATTAATAGTATAATATATTAATATGAATAGGTAAAACGGACTTATGTATTAAGAACAATTGTAAAGAGATTACGACTGTGTATAAGCTACGATTTTTGTCTCCAATATTGTTACAATAAAAATTGAATTGAACACATCACTTTGAACATATTGATGTTCTTCTATTGAGTAATATATCATTTAAATGGTGAGGGAAAACATCATAAAGGAACCTGCATATTCCTGGTAGTACCCTATAAGACGTGGTACCATATGCTCCGTGAAGAACATTATAATATCATTTGTATTTTGAGGTATTGAGGAAAACATAAAAAATGAATTCCATTAAATTCAACATTCCCTTTTCATTTAAACCAGGAAGTTGTTTTAATACCAGTATTAGAAAAGGGGAATTTATTTATCGGAATTGTCATTTCCTTTAAGAATAAAACAAACATTTTAACTACCGTCCGATAAAGTTGTATCCCAACTCTAACATATCTTACATAATTAATTTCGGCCAATAACGTAAAATACCAAACCACTTATTTTGGCCAGTCGCTTATATATTATTATATTTATATTTATTCTTTTATGATTAATTCATTGGCACTGGTACTGGCTATTACCTATTTAAAGGAAAAGGCAGGCTTTCCTCACGATGTTTTATTATTACTTGTTTTTATCTATTATTAACTTTTAAATACTAAAATACATTATATTCGTAACATTAATTAGCTGCAGTGCGCGATAAGATTCCAGTTTTAATTCCAAAGATCGTCACTACTCCAACAATAAGTACAGACTCGAACTTTGGGAAATGTTTAACTTTTGCACTTGCCAACTTCTGTAGCGGGAACAGGCTGTATTAATAAGGCTATATTTTTGGGGCAACTGTAATATTTCTGATGGGAATTTTAGATCAAATTTGAAGGATTTCCTTAAATTAGGTGGGTGGTAGAGTTGAACGGGGAAGGCCGGAAAGAACATACAGATCAAACTTGAGTATTTTATTCTGTACAAAGCGTGAAGAATAAGAGAATGTATGAGAAGATTAATGGGTATGAGTGAAGAGAAAAAATTGGCAAGTGTGTTAAAAGTGGCTATTGATAGTCTCTGTCTATTCCGTTAGTAAGGCACAGGTACTTGAATTTGATTTTATCTCTATTTGTTATATATGTATTCAAAAGCTCTTTTGACATTTATTTCTCCGAATATAACAAGAAATAAATATTTTGATTCTGATGTTTATTCTAATGTTAAAAAAAACTAAAGTATTTTTTTCATTTACAGAAATTTTCCTCAATTATTCACTAAACAGTAATCAAACGTTACTTACAGAAATTGTCTGAGAAACTAGTCCCTACCTTTCGTCCGACAACTCACCGTAAAACTTTACGACTTTTATCAAATAGTTTCAGCTTTACGACCCGTTTCCAGGTGGTAGTCGCACAGTTCCGGAAAACAATAAAACGATTGTCACAATTACTGTACGTTGTCAAGGTTTTATGTTTCAACTCAATATCGCTAGATGTCACCCGGAGAAAGCTAATTAATTGCTATAGAGCAGTTTCGTGCTAGTTTGGTACTTAAAAGGAAACAACTAGCTGTTTTTCCTATCGATATTTCATAGGAAAGGACTATAGTTCAATGATATACAGAAATATGATAATGCCTAGCAATAATAATTAACTTAGGAATAAGATAACTAGTAGGTAGGTATTATTTATCTACGATTTTTAAATTTAAGGAAAACTTAGTTTAATTAAACTTAACAGATGACGTATTCTTCCCAAAATTCATATTTACACATAAACAACATATGTATATACTATAAAACATTACAAGTTCTTTAATTCTTATCGGGTTGTCTGAATCGTGGACACATTTAACCGTTAACTATAGCGTTGTTAGGCTAAAATATACAATATTGAATACACAATTCTTCCGTATTCCTTGAAGATTCCATTACACCATTAAGAAAGAGTTTTTTTACCATTCTATTACTAGCAGACCAGTACTAGACGATTCCTAATCAATATTTACCAGCAAAAACTACGTCCGCTTAAACGCGGGCAAACCGGCGCCATTTTGGGAAAACTTCCCGCCTCAAATAAAGATTGACACCGACCGCCGCCGTGAGAGCATTCCGCTGTTGAATTATTAACTTATTTCCCCGGTTTCTAAAAGCGTACGAGTCGCTTATGCCGACACATCCATATTTATGAACCCGGGCCCTGGAACAAGCGAGAATAGAACACTCCATGATTGCTGCAAATCGATTCTGACAATTTAATACTTAATCCCTTTCGGGGTGGACAGAATCTTGGAGATACAATCTCCTAGGGCACCTTTAGCATATATATTAGGGATATGATGTCATAAGGAACATTGGTGACAGATTGCTAGTTCATCGCCTAATCGATTCCATAACCACTAGTTTCTTCACTTATGGCATGCCAGGATGAACGGTAACTAGTTAGCATTCTATTATTATTATTCTTTTTTATTATTATTAAAGATTTATTATTATTATTCTTTTAACGGCCCAAACCAGCACGCGACTTAACAGTATATATTATTTACCCGTTATTCCTTAGTCCCTTTTTACAACATATTTTAACTTTGGGTGTTATAAGGGAAAGTATTGTTAGGTACTATAGTCTTTAACTTTTAAGATGCTTGATTATCTGAAGAAACGTTTTAATGTATGCGATAAACCTTGGCTTAAAAGATTGTATTTTACATAAAAATTGGGGAATCTTAGTGTATTTCCTTGACACTCATACATCTTCTCATTCACTCTCGGCGGTTATAGGTACTCCTAACGTCACTCTTTTTCAATATAGCTTCTATTTGACAGTTATATGTCTTATTTGGCTAGCCTCATTAATTATTGTCTATTATTTTGTTTCAGGTAATAATTTCGAACAGAATCATTAAAGAGGTTTGTCCTTTTATAGTAGAAATTAAGAAACCTAGTAAGTCAAAAGATAACTCAAACGTCTGACAAGAATATGTAGTCTTACATTAATGACTTTTATGTCAGTATATAATAATAAAAAACTTTGCAATTTGTTTTGTATCATATTACGATAAAATCACAGAGCCTCATTTTGTTTGAGATATTTTTAATTAAATCCTGTAATGAACCGAAAAAGTAATTGCGGTTAAATTTAGCATGAATCGAAATCAAGTATCCTAAAGGCATGTTCATACTAAAAAATTATAATAAGCGACTTTTCAAAAATATGTATATTTCCATGATTTTTTTTTAAGATACGAAGAATAAAGATGAAAATTGTTTAGTATAATATGTTGCAAGTTGTTTTGAAATTTACCTTTTAATACACACCAATAATACAAAAGTGTTAACTTTACAATTAGTTTTACTAGTAACTAGTATACACTTTTACCAGTAATCTGTCCTATTGTCGTTATAAAATCATAAAAATCAACAAAACTCTTTATAAAAAAAATCAACAAATAATACCATATATAAAATATGTATATCCCCCCCAAAATCGTATCAATTTTCTTAACCAATACAAACTCGCCCTTTCCCTTACATTACAACTTTGTTACCATTTTGCGTTTGTTCAGGGAACAGTTGAAACGAAATAATTGTTTCCATTAAACACTGTTTAGCTGTTAACATGCGATTCTGAAAGAGCTTTGGCCCAACTAAGTAATTGCTTATTATTTGTTTGCCACAAACAAACGATTTCAGCTTCATTTAAATTTAGGTATTCGGTTTTAATTAGTTTGCTGGGTTCACCTTTGGTGGATATTAATATATGTTTCATGTGTTTTATGTATGTATACATTAACGTTGTTTTATTTTTGAGTAAGGCAGAGATTATTTTTATATACTTACTCTCTATTAAATTAAATAATTTTGTTTGAAATAACTATGCATAAAAACCAATGGTATAATATTCTTTTGAATTTCTATTGTCGCTTCTTTGTAGGCGCTATTTTAACATATTTTATTAACAAACTCACGACCCGAACCCTTGCGGAGTAGTCAGAGGTTCAAGTTTCCATCTCCGGAATCGTGGAGGTAGTAATTCTATGGCAATCTCGAACCCACGTGTTGACCAGATAGCCAGTACTTAATGTGAGTAGCTATTACCTGTACGAGGAACAGGTAGGTTGCCTCACGATGTTTTCCCTCACCCAAGTATGCAGTATTGGTATTTAGCAAATTAATTTTATTGCGAACATGTACATAGA
Source organism: Leucoptera coffeella (assembly GCA_030578115.1). Lineage (NCBI taxonomy): Eukaryota > Metazoa > Arthropoda > Insecta > Lepidoptera > Lyonetiidae > Leucoptera > Leucoptera coffeella. Next base: position 508,223 of record JAMBLF010000031.1, on the reverse strand, counting down.
AAATCAGAAAATTTCACTTTCATTGGTACTTACCCCGATATTTGAACCCTATACCAACTGATACAGAGTCAAGTCCACGACTGAGCTACATATATTACATATACATTAATATACGTGAGTAGACCAACAAATCAACGATTGAGCCAGCCTTAGTAATGGTATACGGTTGGCTTAATTTGCAAATCCAACAATCAGAGCGGAGCCATCTGTCAACAAGTCCCTCGGATTGCTGGGAGGCATTTGCTTAGCGAATTCGATATGGTTAATGGAATCCCCGCTTAATATAAGCATGGGTTAAGGGGTAAGAAGATAGAGCTAGTTCAGTCGTTGGAAGATTGACTGTTATTAATACAAAGTTCCGGAGCGTGTAGCAATGATGTTTTGAGATTATCGTAATTAAAACTACGTGTGTCTGGGACGTATAAATATGATAACTAGCTGCCGTTCTTCTCGGCCTGTCCTGGGAGGCGAATAAAGGACTAAGGTTCAATGGAATTTATTGGGCGATGGGCTAGCAAGCCGTTTCCAATGTTCCATATAAACTCTAATATTCATGATAAGAAGCCTTGGAGATTTTATGGTCTACAAGGTTCTGTTCACCCCGAAAGAGATTAGAGAACGTGAATGTATTTACTTGTAACTAGGATTTAAAATTTTCAAAAAGCATATACATGTACCTGATCCTGAAGATAGAAACATCTTGAAATAAAAAAAACACAACCCTAACTTGCAAGTCTTATTCCTTTCTAACAAATATATCATTATGTGATTACTTATAATTTCTATGCTCCCTGGTAAAATTACATGTTTGATACAGAACGTGTTTTGATTTTTTAATTCAATAACTTTAACAATGCCATCTATGTATTTTCTCGAACTATTCTAAAACATTTTCTTCCCATATTCTCATAACCTTCCTCTCCTAATACAAAAACAGGCTGTTCAAGGAAACCGTAACTCCAACAATTGATGCCAACAAGTTTCGAGGTAACTGTGGGCAAATACACTGCACGCCACTCCTAACGAGTTAGCCAGTTTCTAAGTCAATCTAAGGCTTTGTAACCCTTTGGAACGGAATGTGTTTGAAATTATATGCGAATATAATAATTGGCAACGTGTGTCTATGGTTATTTTTGGTGAGGAAAACGAATCCACGTGTTGACCAGATATTCAGTATTCAATGTGACAGGTGGTAAACCATGTCGCCATATACAAGCACTGACCTAGTTCGGGGAACAGGTAGGTTTCCTCACCATGTTTTTTCTCACCATTTTTCCCTCACCGTAGTGTTTGGATAATTTTTTTTTCCTTTTTTTGTGTTGTAATGGAATGTGTCTGAAGTTATATAATACTGGTAATTGGCATCGTGTGTTGGGTATGGTTTTTTCGTTAAGAACTGCTATAGGTTAAAAAGGTGTAAAAATTAGAAAGAAAGAAAGAAACTCTATTTGTAGAACATGTGTAGTTATAATGATACATATGAAGTATTGTTGATAAATTTAATGTAATTAAGCTCCAACATGTCATACGTCCATACGTAGGTTACAATTAGTATAAAATTATTATTTCTCATAGTTTTTCATTGTAAAAATAATTTAATTAATTTTCGTACAAAGAATAATAGTAGTATCTGCCTGGTTCTTTCACTATGTATTGTGATCATCATACTTACTACTATCCCATTTTAAAATTATTTTTAAATCTACACCTATTTATCGGTCACAATTATCACTATAATCAAGATTATAACCGTAATTATAATACTTTAATCAACAAAATAAAAATCTCTTTTATCCCACGGTTAAAAAGCACAGTTTTTATAACAAACAAACGCGCAACTCTGAAATTAAATCAGCTTCTTAGCAACACCAACTTTGCCACAACTTATTTTGTTTCAATTAAACTTTTCTCCTTTCCTCATAGTTATCACAGCAAACAATTATTGGGTGGCTAGTACATCGCCTTACGGTTTGAGAAAAGTTTCTTAAATACATACACAACAAGCCGATTCCCTGTAAAAGGGTAGGCAGAGATCACGGATCCCCATCTGTCCCGATCCTGTCTCCAAACTCAGTTTTTTGGGGCTTGACTCTGCATCAGTGGGTACAGGGTTCAAATCCCGCTTGAGCATGTACCAATAGAAATAAAGTTCACTGAATTTTTATATACATTTTCGTAATAATAATACATTTGCGAAAGGCATCAAATATTACGGTAAGGGGAAAACAACGTGAGGAAACCTACCTGTTCCACGAACAGCTAATGGTCAGTACTTATAAATGGCGACATGGCTTACAGCCTGTCACATTGAGTAATGACTATCTGGTCAACACATGACTTCGAGGTGGCCATAGAATTACTACCTTCGCAATGCCATAGATGGACACCTGAACCTCTGACTACCCGGCAAGGGTTAATGGTCGTGAACGCGTTTGTCTTTTAACCTATAAATATAAAACAATCAGCTGTGTATATTCTGTCAATACACACGGGGATTACAATCGTGGAGCGTGTATGTACGAACGATACTAAATCTATTATGTGGTTAATAATCGAATGGAATGCAGTGCGGTGCGATTGATTATTACGATCGATGTTCTATTGTTGGCCCCTATGACCACTGGAATTTCTATACACATTCATATAAACATATAAAACATAAACATAGCATAAGCTTCACGTCTTGTGTATACACACTCACATTTTTTATTATGGCGGGGAAGTCATAAAAGTCCATCTCCGAAATTTCAAAGTCATGGGTCATTCGAAGCCCGCGTATCACTAGATAGACAGCCCCCAACGTGATAGGTAGTGAACCGTATCGCCATATATAGTCACTGACTATTACCTGTCCTGAGGGATAGGCAGGTTTTCTCACGATCACGATGTCTTCCCTCACCGTTAGCGACTGTAAATTATGTACGTAAATGAAAAACACATATCAATGTAACAAGAACATCGCTGGTCACATATACTGACTATTTACAATGATATAGTAATATAATTTATAACTAGATAGGTTAGTGTAAGTATTACGTCTACAATTAATCTTTGCCTACATGTCGAATAATGCATAATTTCTGTCAGGATCGAGACAAATGGGGATCCGTGATCCCTGCCTACCCCTCTACATGGAATCAGACGTGATGTGAATGTATGTATGCATAATTTCCTCAAAAGATTCAGATTAAACAGACCTTTTTATCGCAGTTAATGAATACGTTTGGCTTAATATTGATGATCCAAAATTAAAGTAAGAGTTGCCAACTCATATTTCAATAATAAATAAAAAAGAAACAGATTTCCTTAACATTGTTATAAACACAGGAAGCGACTCATTTATCTAATGATACGTTTACATTAACGTACAATGTCACAGTCAGTTTCAATTACAAAAGAATTTATCAAAATACATAATGATTAACGTGGCGTGCCGAAATGACGGTTTTTGTGATTTAATTAATTTCCGCCAAAAGTTTTCGCACCTGAGTTGAATTTTGGAAAATTCCCCTCGATGTTTCAGGGCGGTATTGGTGGAAAATGCTACAACAATTTTGGGAAATGTAATTGAAAGTCATTGGAGAAACAAAAATGAGTACATGCGTTTAACGATTAACCATTTTATAAGTTTGAGGCCTCAGTGACAAGCATTAGTATTTTGCAATCAAATCTTTATTTAAATATATAGCCAGTGTTCAACCTGTTGGGAAATCGGTCGTTTATATGAACATAAAGAAAAACATACGCTTCAGGACTTGTGTATTAACAAACTCCCTTTTTATTGTGGCGGGGTAGTCTTAGGCTTGAGTGTCCATCTCCGAAATTTCGAAGGCATATTAAGTATGGGTCACTCGAATGCGTTTCACTAGATAGACAGCACCCAACGTGATTGGTAGTGAACCGTATCGTTTTATATATAACCTATAGGGAGGTTTCCTCACGATTTTTTACCTCACCGTTAGCGACTGTAAATTATATACGTAAATTAAAAACACATATATAAATTCCTCATAAGAAGTTAGAGGTCTTACCCAGGGCTACAACCGCTTAAATGAATTTCTTAATTTCAAGTGAACTATTATAGATTTATAAATATAAGTTTCTTATCGAATAATAAAACATATTATCCACTACCTGCATACCCTGTCTAATAAAGTCTAAAATAATATACACTGTAGAAGTGTCTGCATTTTTTCACAAGTTTTGTACTAACTCATCTCCCCTAACTCATATCTTTTTGTCTGCGCGCATCCCTTTCAATGCAATAGAAAGAGTTATTCAGTGAACTCGGCTTCATACGTATGCTATAGCTATGTATAAGAGCCGAGTGTGTATGTAGAGGTGAGTGGATGTCAATTGAGCTGAAGTACACGTGGGTTTAGTGGTGATGAGACTATAGATTTGGGAATGTAAGGTCTCGGATTAGATTTCTGTTGAAACATTTTAAATTCCTGTTGTAACATTTTAAGTATAGTTTTGAAATAAGTCATGACAAATTGAGTGAAAACTATCAGGTGAAGGCCGTAAAACACTCCGCATTTGCGGAGATGAACACGTGATCCTCTAGCTAACCAGTAACAGTAATATAACTCTGTGTTGATGTAACATTTTTTATTTATCTACATCAAGTTAATATAAGAAAAGGATAATTTCGGTTTAACTAATTATTATTCCAATAAACATATATTTGCGAGTACACCTTGGCGAGCGAAAATATCTAGAGGGAACCTATCGGTCCTACGGAACAGGTAATAATAAACAATGCTTGTGAATTGCAACATGGTTTATCACCTGACACATACAGTTCTGACTTTCTGATTAACACGTGAGTTTGAAGTGACCATAAAATAACTACCCCTGTAATCGTGGACACTCGAACCCTGCAAAGGTTAATGGTAGTGAAATTGTGTTGTATGTCTGTTTGATGGTAAATTGATTTCACCGTAAAACAATTAAGAAATGAAGGGTATATGACTTTGACTTTTTAGCATAATATTGAAATGAAAATCTTTTTATTCGACATGAAAAACGTTTTTAATCAAAAAATATGTAAATAACATAAAATAAATCTTAAATAAATAAAATTAGATTAATAAAACTAATAAACGATTAGCGTACAGATTATATTTACACATACATACACATATTCCTATCCATTCCCCATCGGGGTACACAGTATATTGGTCGGGGTACATGTATGTACGTTACAGGTACTTGGCACCCTCATTGAATATGTATCGCTTGCTCATTATTTTCTAAGTGCTCCAAAGTCAGGCATCATCACGACACGTGCATAATTGAAAAGGCAGGTGCATCTATCCCGCTCGCTCCCCTGGAGGACTGATAAGACAAAAAGGGTGAGACAACCCCTCTATAAATCAATATCGAGTCTTTTTAGCCTAGGTTATTGTCTCGTCTTATTATGGCTTAGATATTGGGTTGAATTAAAATTTCCTGACGTTACAAGTACATATAACTAACGAGTGTGTATGAGCAGGTGTGTGAGTGTCAATGAAGCGAACGTGGTCTGTCAGGATCGGGACGAATGGGGATCCGTGATCTCTGCCTACCTCTTTACAGAAAATCAGGCGTGATGTATTTGTATTTATGTAAAATATGAAAACTTTAAAAGAATGCTGACTAGGTGCCGTTCTGCCCGGCTTGTCGTACGAGGTAACTAAAGGATTATGGGTAAATAGAAAGTCAGGTAAACATGCCAATGGGCTAGCAACCTATAATAAACGTTCCATTTTAATGAGGTAGTTAAGGATTTCAATTATGACCTATGTTCCTAGGACCTGTATTCAAATGTACTTACTTAGTTATACTGTGTGGTAAAAGTTCTACTGTTTGTTTCTGAAACTATAGGCCATTTATTCCATTATTTTATAGTAACCAAGGAACTAAGGATCAATTGATATATGAGCAAATAGGTTACTGAATAGTCTAAGATTCACTTAGTATTCTGTAGATCGAGAACACCGAAGTGTCACGGATTGGTTATAACTTCATAGTTCTTTGAAATATGACAAAATTTGACCAACAGAAACACTTTTGCTAACTAAAAAGCTGTGAAAGGAATCCGGATGCCTTGGGAGACTTCATTCTTAATTCCTTTTATAGGTAACGTCTGAGAAGTTAATTTTAAACTAACGAGATCTTTGTGCATTAGGAATCAATGGTTCTGTCATAGAATTTTACGCAATAAATAAATCTCTCCAGTAAACAAAACATAATAACTCCATAACTAATTATTGAACAATAACAAAAATCTCATTATTTCGGAAAGCGGAAAGATCCAATTTCCATTAACAACATTCCGCTATTAATTAAGCGTTTCATGGCATAATAAAGCCTTATTAAAAGGTTAATGGCTACTGTATAGATCCTATAGCGAAGGAATTACGACTTTTTCTTAGGCTATTTAACTAAGCGTAAAAATTGGGGTATTACTTTGTGTTAGTTATTTTAGGTATAAAATATGTTCTGGAAATAATCTAGTGCCTTATTTTGGCTAAAAAGTAATCCCTAAGAAGAATTTCAGTATTAAATTCGAAGTTACATAATATGATCAATGTTGCCTTTTGACAATCGCAGCTAGTGACTATAAGTAGTCATGTCTACAAAGAATATATTCAGTTGTATAGGTTTTGTATGATTTGACATAGTGAGCCACTTCGAATATAGTTTCATACTAAATAAGTAAATTGTTTTTTGCACCATCTACGGTAAAGGAAAACATCCATAGAACGCCTTCTTATTTTTTGCAATAGGTTATAGTCAATGCGTCTAAATTTAATTAACATTATGTGCTAACTATTTGGCTAACAAGTGGGTCCGACGTATCTTTAGTATTAATAACTCCACAATTATAAAAATAAACGCCTGAATCTCTTACCACTTAGCAAGGGAAGACTGTGAAGTGAATATATATTGTTTCACCATGTAACCATAGAGACATGTGCTTTAACAAACAAACGCCAGACTCTTGCAAATTGAAACATCTGTTTGTCAGACTCGGATAAGCCTCTGAAAGAGTTTGGAGCATTGTTCGCGAGATCTCCACGTTGTTTGAAGAAATGTTGTTTTTATAACGAATACTGTGTTATGTAGATAATGAAGATTCAAGTTTATTTACAACTGTATTCATATGAATATAAATTTACCTGTTATATACACTACATTATTATTTATAAATAAATTAGTAATAAAATTAGAAATATAATATTTGAGCTAAATCACTGCCCAAGATGCTGACAGTATAAGATTTTGTGCTAGTTTATAATTGAAATGAATAAACAATTACTATATTAAATACAGTGTGACATATGGCCTTTAAGAAATAACCGATTCAAATAGAACTTTCTTCCCGGTGATTAAGACTGGTAAATGGGCGATAGGCTGGCAACTAGTCATCAATACTACTACGACCTCCGTGGCGCGATCGGTAAGGCACAGGAACGCTAATCAATGCTATATATGTATTTATCTATGTATAATATGTATATATTTCTTAAATATACATTGACTAGTACCCTTAACACAAGTCTAAAATGAACTTACCAAGGGACTAGTTCAATTGATGTAATAATGTTCTATTATTATTATTATTATATATACTTTATCCATCTTCAACAGCATTTGAATCTACATTCTATTTAAGTCCCAAACCATCAGGGAGATAAATAATTAATGAGTTAGGATACCGCAGACGTGGCACAGCAATCCCTAGCTCAAATAAACTAAGTTCGCGAAACAAATTATTGTTGCAAGTCAAACGTTGGTGTTATGAGGAAACTTTGTTTGAACGTTGTGAACAATATTGTGTTAAAAGATTCGTGGAGTACGGTGAGGGAATGAGTGAGATAGTGTGCCTGTTTGTTGATATTAGGTGTAATATCTGTCAGGTTAGGATAAGCTAGGTTCTGTCTTATTAAGGACATGTGGTTTGTGAAGACAAAGCTTTGAACAATTGACTGAATAGAATGTGAAATAAAAAAGTAAAATTGGGAGTATATATTCGAGTTTCCCTGTATGTGCATCCTACATACACTTTTATTTATGTACATTATACCTCATCAGGTGCTTAAACTTTCTTTATTGTCAGACGCTTAAACGTAACTTATATCGTAAATCTCAGGGTTGTAATTGAATATTAATGATCATTTGCTATCCTACCTTAATATATTTACTTCACAGACTTTATTTAATACATAATTTATCTACTCTATTATTAAATAGTGTTCATCTAGTTTTAAGCAAGTCTTTTCATACAATTTTCTTCCAACCTACCTCTTTCTAATTGAATAGCGAAGAGACTATCAAATATTCCGATGTTGGCTCGAACTTATTTAAAATAACTTACAGAGTGCTTTGGAAGGCTTCCAGGCCAACTTACTCTGTTCAAAGCACCTTCGCGTAGCATGTTAAATAATTTAACTATACGCAGATTGTTGCCAAATTTCTCTCTTGCGAAGTATCTGCGAATCGACGGTGAGGGAAAATGGCGTGAGGTAGCGTTACGCTTTACGTTATTTAGACAATATATTATAACACGTTATCTACATGTAATTCGACGTAGCTCAGTTATTTGAGGCTTGACTCTGTATCGAGGGTACAGGGTTCAAATTCCGCTTGAACATGTACCAATGGAAATGAAGTTTAATAAATTTCAATGTACATTTTCGTAATAAAAATACTTTTACGAAATACGTCGAATTCCTCGGTGGGGAAAACAATGTGAGGAAACCTACTGTTTCCTAAGCAGGTAATAGTTAGTACTTACTTGTAAATGGCAACATGGCTTACCACCGCACATTGAGTATCGACTATCTGGTCAACACGTGGGTTCAATATGGCCATAGAATTACTACCTTCGCAAGATACCTGAACCTCTGACTATCCCGCAAGGGTTAATGGTCGTGAACGCGTTTGTTTTTTTTTTTAACTTAGTGTCAGGTTGGGTTTTGGTGTAACTATATAAATTGGAAAGATATTTTGTAAGTTTAGCAAGTTCTGATTACTAAATAAATAAAGTACATAACAAAATTACTTTGAAAAGTAAAACAAGACATGTACAAAGATAAAAATAAACAATATTTGCAATATTGCAACAATAGTATTATGTAATACCAAGTTCAGTTCAGTTTAACAAAATAATTTATAATATTTTGACAATGATGTCTTTGTTTTTTGTTTCAGATCACATCCAAATCTGTCTACTAACGGAGATACTTAAAAAGGTACGTCATTTATTCAGTAGTCCTTTAAATGTCACCTTTAGATAAAATTTTAAGATAAATGGAGCTATTAGTATCACTGAATTGTTCAAAACAGCTATTTTTTGTCTCTCTAGAGCTCAATTTAGAACTAATGTAAATACAGTGTAGGTAATTTTTACTTAACTCCTAATACTACGTTCTGACAACCCATTCCTAAGTATTAAAGTAATAATATTTATTCCTAAAACATTTAACATTTATTCTTTTTAAGTCCTAGACTTGCATGGGACACTTTTTATTACATACATACATACAAATCACGCCTGATTCCCTGTGGAAGGATAGGCAGATATCACGAATCCCCATTTTACCCAATCCTGACTACTTTCGCTTGATTGACACTCATACACACTCGGCGGTTATAGGTACTTCTAACGTCACCCTTTTTTAATATTTTAATGTTATGCAAAACGCAACTAAGATGTCTATAACCTGCTATGTAATATCCAACTTAAGTATCAAACAACGAACGTTTGAACATGATACAATTCGTCATATTCGTAGCTCCATTCGTAGTAGGACCGTAATAACAATACCGTTTGTACGCCAGCCCGACAGATGTCGTATGGAACCCTTTTCAGACCCATATCATTTCCGGTATATTGCTTGGAGAAACGTACCGTCCTTTGCGAGCGTCTACTGAGGTGTGGAGATAATATTTTTCTAACATATTTACATTGGCTACTACGACTTTCTGACACTTTGAGTGTAACATAGGTTTTGGTTATACTCGAGGGAATAAACTGTTGTTTTTGCCTTTCCGAGAACCGGCTTTGAATACACGCGCAATTTCCAATGGGAGTTACATTTTTCTGGACCATTGTTTATCCTTTAACACTTTACATATCTATTTACGTATATTCGTTGAAAAGGGCCGTATACAGCTTTGAATTATAGATCTTATTAATATCTTCCGATTTTTTATGGATAGAGCAATGGTAATAGTATAAATATGTTAATATTTTTAGTAAGCTAGCAATTATTAAAATGTTTTAATTCGTATAAACTAAAATATCTTAAGACACTTTTCTTATATAGGGAAGACATCAGTCACTTATAAAGAAAACTCACAGCTTTAATACTCCTTTAACTTAAGGAGAGAAAAGATAGCTATAAATGTTTTAATAAACTACTCAAAATAAGCTTAGCAAAGAATTTACGAGTATATACGAACGTAAATGTACGTTCTGAAACTACATTTAAAACTGGAACAAAACTTTTATTTCATTAGCATTAGTGCAAAGTTCTCAAACGTAACTCTACTATCCCATTTAACAAATAATTTGGACTTACTTAAAGAAATTGAACTGGCAACCGTTCAATGGAGTAGACCTGTGCTAGTCTGGGAATAGTTTAGAATGTAGTTAGCTGCCTTTATTGTAAACTTGTAAGTAATTTCTAAGTAATATTCAAGTATTGGATAAATATATGTTTGTGTTAAGTGATATGCATGTATTGGACATATACTATAAATATATGTATACGTAGTTACATAAGCTAGCTAGTTAAAAAGATATGGATGCTAAATATTAACGAGGAGATATCATAACTCTTGAGTCCTTTACACTAAAGGAAGAATAGAATGACAGAATAATTTATTTCACTCTATGGGCTAGCCCCCTAATGCTAAAACCAAGATGCTAAAGATGACCCGATATTTTAATTTTTTTTAAGTTCAATACACAACAAAAAGTTAAAAAAATTCATGAGTATATATTTGTATTTCAATCTAAACACAAACCCATCTAAATGTTTAATTAATTGCTACATTTTATGTTACTAACTAATTTATTGGCTACCCCTTTTGTTTGCTTTTAATTTTATTTATAGCTTCGTCTGCCATATGCGACTCGTGTAGGACCTATCGACCTATGTCCATACGTCATTGACCGTTTAATAAAAATAAAATTGCCACGTGGAAGCTTTGATTAGCAAAACTAAGCCAGGGTTGGTATAGTTATACATTAACATATATACACGCTTCTACGTTCCCAACGGGATAGGATAGACCACGGAGTAATTAATAAGAGGAGTGGGCCTTACGCAATATTTGTATGGAAACTAGCGTAGCATTACGCGGGGTGAAACGAGGTACACGAGATGGAGGGGGGATATTACAACCAATCAAATCAGGTATGTTCGTTGTACTACACATTTTTAGACTCCGCATCGATTAAAACACGCCATTTGGACTCCTCACCGCGTAACGGGGACCGCTCCTTACGCCGGGTCCTCTTTATATTTGGTTCGTGGGATAGACAGAAACTGACGATCTCCACCTGGAACGATCCTGACAAATCTTCCTTGCTTCACTCACACCCATTTACCTTCTCATATATTATATTCTATTCTTAACGTTAAGTAGAGATTTGAGAAGTATGTTTCTAATTTTATATGAATGTGTTCTACGCGGCCCACCCAGTCCAACACAGTGAAAGTGGTCTGTCAGGATCGGGACAAACAAAATCCGTGATCTCTGCCTACCCCTCTACAGGGAATCAGGCGGGATGTGTATGTATGTATGTACTGTACTTACTTATTACTAGCAAAGCTAAAATTATTAGGTTGTGTACTTATAACTCACGCCTCTAATTCTTTAACGGGTTAGGCAAAGACTATTGATCGCCATTTTTAACTATCTTGCATGCATTCTTGATGCTTTCTTCTGTTCTTAGAAAACGATCCTATTTACAATTAAGATTAATTGTTACTATTTCTTCAATTTTACTCTTTGAGATCAAATAATAAATAATTAAAAGAGGCTTAAAGCAAAAAGTCTTTAGTATTCCTTTCTTTTTAGCGACACAAAAGTAAGTTAAACGAGGAAATATAGCCTTAGAATCCAGTTTTCGAGAGCAAACCTTTTTTCGTATTAGTTACTCGAAAAAATAACGTTTTTTGTAAGTTATGAAAAGAAAACATTCAACCTCTATGGAGTCGATTTTCGTCAAAGGATTTCGTTAGAGGAAACATTTGTATATTAAGGAAAAGATCTCGGTACTTTGGGAAAACTGTAAAAGCAGCTACAAATATACAGACTTAAAATAATTTGATGAACATATTCGTCACATCACGATAATTACCCTGTAGTCGTAGTCCGAGGTTTACCTTTCCTTGTAATAACTGTTGGTCGTTTAAAGCCAGATCATAGACATCTTACATTAGATTAACAGAATGTGAGATATTTTATTCTGGGAACTTGGTACGAGTTTACCAAGAAAGTGACGTTTTTTTTTATTGCAAAATTTAAGTCCCGTTAGTTATTAATCATGAGTATAAATCGCGAATCTCTTAAAACTACCTTTAGATACTTTAACATGAAAATAACAATGGTTGTGACATGCTCCACTAACTGAGAATCAAACCTGAAATCATTCTGTACCAAATCCTTCACCACCTGATACTCAATACCAACATAAAATGATTCCGAACGCTCCCCTCGTGACATTTACAAAACCATTTCCGTACGTTCCCATCGCTTACCACAAATCCAATATGGCGAATAATAGAAACGTCACTCGCATCGCATTAATATTCCAAAAACCAATTAAGGGTAGGTTACTGTTTGCTCTTGTTCTTTGTTTCGACTCAAAGGTTTCGAGGTTCAAAGGAGCTGCCGCCATCTAGCGAATGGTGACTTAATTATTTCGGGGTTTAAACCCGCTTTGTCGGCCTAGTTGTTGGTGCAACATATTGTTACCTAAGAATGGCCTAGATAATAGGTTGTCCTATCACCGAAGTTAACCTTTTGAATTGAAACCTATGTCTCGAAATTGTTAAAGTGTTGTATGTTCTAACATAAATATAACGCACGCTTCACGCCTTGTGTATGCAAGTTCCCTTTTTTATTGTGGCGAGGTAGCCAGAGAATTCACTCTATCTCTAATATGATAGATAGTGAATCGTATCGCCGTATGCAATGACTGAGTAATACTCACAATTTTTCTTCCTCGCCGTTAAAGGTGGTGTATGTTGTATGTAATTATTAAGACAATAATATGTAGAAAACTGTATGTAATTATAATTATTTTCCCGTATGCATGTTGTATTAATTATTTGTTAAAGAGAAAATCTTGCGGATAATCTAACTCTTTGGTTTCTATAGTCCATATTTCAACGAAGGCTATCATATGAAATACAATAGCTAGATTCTTAGATAAGGTTCTAACTCATCATCAGTTAAATTTCAAAACATTCACCATTTAGTCACTTTAAATACTTAGCTTTATATTTGAAGACATAAGCGATACATTATTTGCCATTCGAAAACCATCACATAAAGTTTCCCGCGTAACATGACAGCCGAGAAACGTCAAATATGTCACCTGTCACCTTAACGAATAACATGATCCTTTCTGTAAGGAAAGATGTGGTGTCACGGTAATTTAAGGTGTCTATATACGTACGTAATTTATACGTCGCCTTTTAAGGTAGAGATGGAAATTGGCATACGAAATACTAAGCTATACATGCATTCTTATCACGAATGTCATTTTATAGGGTAGTTAGGCATATATTGAACTATTTTCTTTTGTTTACAAAATTGGTATTCAACTATTTAAGGGTGATATGAGAGAATATATATATAATTGCCACGAATAAGTATGCAAATCATCAAAGTAAATAACAAAGACAAACGCATTCACGACCATTAACCCTTGCGGGGTAGTCAGAGGTTCAAGTTTCCTTCCGCAATTGCGGAGGTAGTAATTCTACAGCTACCTTGAACCCACATGTTGACCAGATAGTCAGTATTCAATTTGATAGGTGTTAAACCAAGTCGCCATTTACAAGCACTTACTTTACCTGTTCGGAGATTCCTAAGGATGTTTTCCCTTACCGTAGTAATAAAAAATATAAAATCAGTACAAAATTCCAAGTATTATGCTTACCACGATGACGGTAAAACATCTTGACGAAAGCTACCTGTTCCCCGAACAGGTAATAGTTAGTGCTTGTGAATGTCGACACGGCTTACCACCTGTCACATTGAGTTCTGACTATCAAGTCAACACGTGGGTTCAATTTGGCCATAGAATTACTACCTTCGCTATTGCGGAGATGGACACCTAAACCTCTAACTACCCCCCAAAGGTCGTAGCAATGATCGTAAATGCGTTTGTTTTTTGTTGATATTAATCTTAATAAATCGTAAATAATTCGCTAAGTTAACTAAAAATACGCACCAATGTCCACTGCTAACCCTAAAGAGACCTAATGCATGAACACACAATGTGAATGAATACCTGAACTCCATAAAACTTAACTCATTAAAATTGTTTGGACTGGGGCGGTGTGATGAACATTATTCTACCCGCATTTCTCTTTGTTTGAGAGAGTTATAATTCGTACTTGGTACGGGCGCGAAACTAACACTTCATTTCAAGGGTGAAGAATACAATAGTTGTTTCTGAAATAATATTATTGTTTTGTATCCTATAAGGTATTAAACTATTTATTTACTAACTTTATATGTCTTATAAAATGACAATCTCAGTTCATTGTATAAGTGTTTTTGATTAAACTTAATTGTTAATGTTTTTCATATGCGAACGTAGATATTAATGACTCAACAATATTAATAAATAAATATTCGACAAAAAATAATGATAGTTACATAATATCACGTATATAAAATCTCAGAGACATATTTTAAAGATACTCAAGATTAAGTATCGGTATTGTGATGGTATTGACATGGATCATTGATGGCAGGTTGCTAGCCTACTGTTTAATCTTCCAGTGACCTCTAACATAGGGAAAAACTGCCAGTTATCAATAAGTACTAGAAATTGATCTCTCAACTAGCTCGAAATAGTTTCGTATAGTAACTGTAGGGAGCGGTTAAACACTAATCAACGCTAATGGTGAGGTTCCATTCGATATCAAGTAAAGTAATTATAAAGAGTGAAACTTTCTTCTTTTCTTTTCGTAAGAACAGTTTATTGCATTATCATTACTTATAATATGTTCAAAAGTAAGTTGCAATCATAAAACATTTAAATATACTCGTAAAAATGCATTTGTATTTTATCAATTATAACATTTTATTCGTCATGCTAGTAAGAATGCGAAGTCGACTAGGGGTAAATGGAATTTATTGAGCGATGGACTATAACCCGCAATATTCATAGTAGACTCACCTAAGTGATATAATCATGTCTTCAAGGTTCTATCCGAATGGCCAAATGTATGTAAAAATTAAACCTTTCACCTGTATCTAAAGAATTCTTCCAACGCAAGTATCTTTGGCAACTTAAAGCTTGAAAATTGTTTTATTATATAAACAAACAAAAACAAACTAATTCACGACCATTAACCCTTGCGCGGTAGTCAGAGGTTCAGGTGTCCATCTCCGCCATTGCGTAGATAGTAATTCTATGGACACCTCGAGAATCCACGTTATTATAGAGCAAGTATCCTTGGCAACTTAAGGCTTGAAAGTTGCTTTATCATTATATCTACACTATCATAATTCCATGCCACTATGCAAATACCATTTGTCGTCAATTCTGTCAGGTACAAGTCGAAAATGAGGATACGTTTTGCATATTAATCGTTGGATTTGCCAGCATTAGCGAATGTATTCAAACGACGCGAGCTGTTGATTGCTGCTTTAGGTGAATATTAATGGGATGGTGAATTTACAAACATATGAAAGGGGGTTTGGGACTGAAAGACGGTTTACAGCTGCCTTTTTTAGTTGCTTGTACATATGAAGTATCTAGTAGTAGTTGTAGCAGTAGAACAGAAAAGTAGTAAAGGAATATAAAAATAAACTTAAGCGACACACTTATAATTTCTCGTTTGTGCTTAACATTTGGATGAGAAGATGATACCATTTTATCAATCCTAAGTTGTGAGTAACCCATAAGTTATCAGTGTCATGATAGGCACAAATATGTATGTTCAAACATACAAGTCCTTTGATCCCTTTCGGAGTGGATGAAAAACTAGGGTCACAATTACGTTTCGGTCAATTTTAACATACTCAATGTCATGACATTAAAGATATAGCCTGAACCCTTATTGGAATGAATTTGGTAAAAATAAGGTAATAAACAATTATTTTATTTACTACATACATACACATCACGCCCAATTTCCTGTAGAGGGGTAGAGGTCACGGATCCCAATCTGTCCTGATACTGACAAATCACTTTCGCTTCATTGACATACACCTCCTTATTTACTGATAGGGTTATCTAAAAAGCGGTAGTTAAAAAGAGGTTTTTTTACTACCGCTATATATATACTCTTTTAAATCGCAGTAAAGATACATATAACTGTTTACCCTTTACAACGTTTCCCGTTCAGGCTTTCCCATGGAGGAATTTCCAACTCTATTTTTGCGAAACAATCGGCATGATTGGCATTCGACGCGAAAAATTCCAGCCAAGGACTTGACTGATTTTCAATCAACTGGAATCCGGAACACGCTCTGGCCGTTATTCTGTTACAATATGGGGTGACATACATGCATACCTTACATAGTACATGGATATATACTGGATGGATCGTAGAGTATACGGTGAGGGATAACATCGTGAGGAAACCTACCTGTTCGTGGAAAAGGTAATAGTTAGTGCTTGTAAATGGCGACATGGCTGACCACCTGTCACATTGAGTACCTACTGACTATCTGGTTAACACGTGGGTTCGAGGTGTCCATAGAATTACTGTAACCTTCGCAATTGCGGAGATGGAAACCTGAACCTCTGACTACCCCGCAAGGGTTAATGGTCATGAATGCGTTTGTTTTTTGGATCGCAAAACGGTAATGAACTAGCCCCTGTCACGTAAAGTACGGGCTATATGGTGAAATATGAGTTTCTCAAGCCTGCAGCTCTCCCTATATACTTATTAATGGAAAAAAAAGCTAGTATTTTTATCAATCTTATCCAATGATTTCTTGTTAATGTTCCCAACTCATTAAATAAACATCATATATGTTTTCATGTAGAGACTCGTATTTACGGTTGTCTTTACATCCAATACTTTAAAGTTTGTCGAATTTAATTATAAAAATAATACATGATGACACTATAACTTAATAAATCATGCTGACTATACAATATAATGTAACCTACATAGAATTTTCTAGAAGTATCTAACAGAATCTTTCACTAAGATAAATGCAACGGAGTTAGGTATCGAGTTGGTAACTGGATTTCTTAACAATATGTCAGAGGAAGCTCCAATCCAACTATTTGTATCAATGAGCGAGTGATTAACCCTAATAGAGCCTCTAGGAAAACCTATTTGGATGTTCAGGAAAACGGGTCTTCTTTTACAAATTGGTCCTATAAGTTCTGTCTGTGTGACCAGAGCTTAATAAAGTGGTATTTTGTGTATTATTAAACGTCATCCTTGCGCTGCCTACAAAAGTCTTTATCGATAATTTTAATCTCAAATTTTAATTTAGAAATACTATCGTAATATTTTCTTCTTAAATCAGCTGATCATTATAGTAACCATTTGGTTTTGTAGTTTTTGATTTTATTGGAAGAAGGTCTCTACATATTCTGTTATAACAGTATATTAATATTTATAATATATAACATACATACCTAACTTTGATAATTATACTAAGGATTTCCTAGGCAATAATAGGTATAATAAATTATCACTCAAACGATCTGTGGCCAAAGTTTACTAATGCGTTTTAGCGCAATCATAGTTCAATATCATTTCAATAATAGTGTGAATTTGGTATTGAATAATAAAACCTGTTTATGTTAATTGTAAATAAGATTTAATTGTTTTAGTAAACATCAGACAATCACAGATAATATAATGCAATAACATAGTATTTACTATCCTTTGCAATATAGTCAGAGGTTCGCATGCTTCTTAGTAATTCGTTCCAGACTCTTTATTACTACTCAACAATTCTTAGAAAGAACTATATAAAATCTAGCGTTCTAGAATCGTAGGTAGGTTATATATCTTAGTACTACAAGCTAATATATCCTAGTTCAAGCTTACCTAAACAACGTCTTAACAGGTTAAAATATATATCTCAACGATTAATACCAACTGGGGATAAATTTCAGAGGAATTATCCCATTTTCCACTCAGTGGTCTTGTTACACGAGATAATATGGTTGTGAGCAAGTCGTTTGGCTAATTGCGACGGTTAGATGTGGCGAGGTGATTAAGTGGTCCAAAAATAAGCCTTTTGTTACCAGTGCTTATGGGTTGCACGACAATTTCAGGCTAATTAAATGGGTGCTTGTTATATGCGAGCTAGTCTGGTTGGTAAAATAGAAATGAAATGATATGAAATGCGTTTCATTCAATATAAGGATTATAAAATCACTTATTGAAAGTTAAAAAAAACATTTTCACATAAAAAAATTGGCCTTAAAATTAGATAATCTTAAAAAAAATTATTATATCTAATTAAGCTATTGGCAGAAAAGGGAAATGCTTTTTTAGAATGATAACAAGCTGTTTCTTGCGCAGTATGTGTTAAAAGTAATTATTTACCAATAATCAAGCCATAGATGAACCCAATTATGCTCTTATGGTAATGCTTAATATGACCTTTTACGTAATACATAACGACAGATTATTTATATATAATATGAATATATAATATACAGTACGGTGAGGGGAAAACATCGTGTGGAAATCTACTTATCCCTTGGAATATATTCCTATCCCAGTGCCTGTATACGGCGATACGGTTCACTACCTATCACATTGGGTGCTGTCTATCTCGTTAAACGCGGGCTAATATCTAATGAGTCTTCAAAAGTTAGTTATTAATCATGAGTATAAATCGCCAATCTCTTAAAACTATAAGCCTTCAAAATTTCAATGATGAGCACTCAAGCCTCCGATTACCCCGCTACAATAAGAAAGGTTGTGTGTATACTTAAAGCGTGAATATGTAATGTATATTTATATAAGGTATATTATAACATACTATACGATGTTATAATATACCTTCAAGGTTCTAGTCCCCTTGAAATGTGAGAAAGATTATTTGTTAAGATTTTCGTGAGTAGATTCCTGATTTTGTCGTTTCACAAATTGAGTACCATCGAAAAGTTAGTAATCAATAAATGAAATTCGGATCAAACTCGAGACAATTAATTAATTGCCCAAAGAACTGTGATATAATCAATTTACAGATACCCGTTCGAGGGTTCTTGTGCCTTTTCCGAAAATATCAGAATTCGGAATCGGGAAAGTGATTCTTAATTGAAAACGATTTGGAGATTGTTAACTTTCGTAAAGTTCTAACTTTGTTTTCGATGTTTGACGTCAAATAATAAACCTTGTAAAATAGTAGGAACATTAAGATAGTAAGATAGCGAAAATAGGCTGTGTTAGAATAACGAAGGAAATAGTAAGAAAGACAACACTATTCACTGCATTTAATAACTTAAACACAAAAATTTAATATCATATATGAAAAGTTTGATGCACTGAAACGGATACATATCGTTGTATTATAAAAATATAGTAGGATATACATATATTGTTTACGTACTTACACTAAGAGCCTGTCCTAAGAGTCCACAAACGATTTTTCATAATCTTTATCGTTCTTTAGTTATGATATGAAGTAGTTGGTAGACCAGCAAAACTTTTCCTGCTATCAATGATTATGAAGTACGATTGAACTTTGATTTGTCTTAAACCAATTAGTGGTCTTGGCACTAGCTCTATATACGAGTATATAGCCATAAAGGTTATAATTTTCTCACAAACAGATCTAATTTGCCTTAGCTATTGCGTACATCATTACAATTAATTACATTATGTAACTTAGGAGTCACAACAACTACTCACCTGGACTAGCATTAGGACCTATAACCAACGAGTGTATAAGAGGAGGTGTATGAATGCCAATTAAGCGAAATTTGCTTCCCAGATATCCCTGATATCTGCCTACCCTTTTACAGAGAAACAAGTGTGGTGTATATTCATGTAAATTTCACTAATCTACTTCTTTCTATTCTTATCTTTTAACAGCAAATTTCATTCAATTCTTGTCTCTTTGACTACGTACATCCTGTCTACATCTCAGCCTATTAGACTACGTAAAAGTATAACCGACTATATAACGACCTCGTCCTAAATGGTGGAGGAAAACTCATTATCACTAACCAAGCCCCATCTTGCCAGATAGCTAACGTAGGCACGAAAATTGAAAATCTTGCATAATTGAATAATCGAATCACTTGGCGGTTTCAGGAGATTCCCTTCACAGATTTCGACGTTTAGACGCTTTGAGAGATAGGGGTTGTGGTGTAGTTAAGTAGCTGCTTATCTGCTATGTTGGGAGTAGTAAAGGTTCATTGCATCGTAACTAATGCTGGGTATTAACGACATTATAATGCTCCTAAATTGTACGTAATGTAACGACACTAAAAGCAGAAAAAATGTTAATGAAAAAGAATGGGGCGAGAAATATTTAACAACAAAACAAATATTTATATTACTTTTATTATTAATGTAGTATTACAAGTACAGTAGTATTAAATATTCATGCAAAAAATGTAAAATCATAATTTTTGAGTTGTATAATTAACAAAATCATTCGCGGCGGTCAATAGTCTCTGCCATTCTCGTTAGGAAAAAAAAGGCCTACTATTATGAATGTAAACTTATGTATCTGAGTATGAAAAAATGCGCTATTATAAATCATCTCATAGCTATGTCACGAATCACTACATAGTATAAAACAAAGTCACTTTCTTTGTCCCTATGTCCCTTTGTATGCTTAAATCTTTGAAACTACGCTACGGATTTTTGTGCGGTTTTTTTCAATAGATAGAGTGATTCAAGAGGAAGGTTTATATGTATAATAACATCCACTAAATAGTGGAGTGGGCTATATATTTTATACCCGTGCAAAACCGGAGCGGGACACTAATTATAGATAAAATAAAACCCACTTATACACTCGTGAACTCCACCTGAATACAAGAGCACCTCACCTCACTCACAACATCTATACATACAAAATCTCGTGTATAGATCCAATGACCCGTCACATTTTTTTGACGGCCAATTACCCCAAAGAGCAGGCTCGCAGTTAATCAAAATTTTAATTAAATTCACATGATTAACCCCCGTTTCATCCCGGGTTATGACAGGTAAGGGTCAATTTATGCGGATTAACGGGATGAGCGGTTTCCCTTTATTGCTGTCTTATTTTCAGGTGCCTTCCTTTTTGACGTAATAGTGCCTGATTTGTTTACTAAGACTAACTGACTGCTTTTGATACATTAGATTATCATTCATAACCTGGGATATTAGTTAAATGAATATATTGATTGGATAGTCACCAAAATTCCATTATAAACTCGAGGGTTATGTTGCAAATAACCGTAAGTTAGCAACACGTCTTAAATTTCTCGTGTTTTTATTGTATGAATGTTCTTCAAGCATAATATGTACTTATATATATAATAATAATAATAATATATCTTTATTTGTTCTCTCATAACAACAGTTGTTAGTGAGAGAACTGGTGCCTAAACTAAGACAATTAAGTCCTGTGTCTTAGGACAACACTCTCCCTTCCAGTTTTGCTTATAACTACAAATACAGGGAACGTTTACAAACATGAGACAGCACATAAATTCTTAATTTTAATTTGTTTAACGATACACTTACATAATACATACATATAGAAATACAAGTAAACAAACATAGGTGCATGTACATACACATTAATACCAGATAGGGGCTTGGTCATAGCAAACACACATCCAAGATTTCGCCTGGTGGTATTACAAAATTGTTATGAAGGAATTTTTAGGTAGTTTTCTGTGGCGTCATATGTCATTGCACACAGCCACCGGACAACAACTTTTTTCATATTGTGTTTATGCATCGCGTGGATGTAGTGGGTTTTATTTAATTTGTTGTATATGAAATGACTTAAGAAAGGGAATTGCCGATGAGCAAAACAGGTGTTGGATTTAACAGGAGGGCATATCTCATAATAGCGTCTTTTATTTATTATTGGCGATGAGTAGTCATAATGACAGAGATTATGTTGTTTTTGTATGATATTGAGGATAAAAAGTTGCCTGACTGTAAGAACTTTATATAGTGCGTAGAGTTTGTCTGTGGGGTATCGGTACGGAAGTGAAGCACCAACCTTAAGGATGGCACGTTGCGCTCTCTCGAGTGGGATAAGGCTGGTTTTAGGGACACCACCCCATGACGAGATACAGTAAGATATTACCGATTGGCACAGGGCAAAATACACAATTTTGATAGTTTTAATATCCGCTGTATTTCTAAGGTTCTTAAATATGTATATCATTTTACGTGTTCTTGTTGTCAATTGGAGAATGTGGTCCTGGAAAGAAAAGTTGTGATCGATAAGCACTCCAAGATATTTAGCGACTTTTACCTTTTCGAGGACGGGACAGTTGCAGTTGATTGAGCTCTTACATATATGTGCTTTTAAGGCTGGGATTACATCTGAGGTGGTCCTGCACCTTGGTAATGAAAAGGCTATGAAATGAGTCTTTGCAATGTTAAGGTGAAGTATATTTTGTTGAAGCCAATTGTTTACTATATTGAAACCATTTTGAGCGTGATCGAAAGCATCCTGCCATGAATCTGCACTGAAGAGCAAGGCAGTGTCATCGGCAAAGGCTATTAACTTGCCAAATGGTAACTCAAGATTACACAGCTCGTTGACATATATAAGAAAGAGCGAGGGGGCAAGAATGCTTCCCTGTGGGACCCCACACTCTACAGGTAGATCCCGGCTTTGGTGATTGTCCACTTTAACGAATTGAGTTCTATCGGAGAGATAGCTGTGAAATAAACGCAGCTGGGATCCCCTGACACCAAGCCTTTCAAGTTTCTTGAGCAGCAAAGGGATCGATACCGTATCAAATGCCTTTGCCAAGTCCAAAAAGATAGCCAGACACTTCCCACCCCCATCGAGCTTCGTAGACACAGAATTGGTCAGCTCCAGTACAGCATCATCTGTTGATAGGCCCCTCCTAAAACCGAATTGATTATCGGATATAAGTTCGTGTTTATCTAGAAAGTCAATCAACCTTTTATTAATAATCTTCTCAAGTATCTTGGACAGAGCTGGGAGTATCGATATCGGTCTATAGTTGGTGACACAGTGACGCTCTCCCCCCTTGAATATTGGTGTGATTTGGGCACGTTTGAAAGCTCTCGGAAAAACCCCAGTGGATAGAGAGAGGTTACATATATGAGTGATAACAGGGGATAGTATTTTTTTGTTGTCTTTAAGCAATTTAGAAGTTATTTTGTCCCATCCCGCCAAACAGTTTGACTTTAACTCATCAATTATATTGCTGACCTCGCTTTCATCTGTTGACATAAAGACAGCAGAACTAGTATTATACGGAGGTAAAGAGTGAGGCGGGTTTAAGGAATTAGGGTTTGTTTCCGCGAGACGTTTTCCTACATTCGCAAAGAAGGAGTTAATTTCATTGACTGAGAGAGATGGGGTGTCACAAATTGTAAGTAAATTACTACTAGGGGGACTAAGTGGTTTGGTATTAGTTATTTCATTTATTGTTTTCCATAACATTTTTGGGTTAGTGGCTGAATGCTGTAATTTGGTTCTTTCATATGCTCTTTTTAATTTTTTAAGTAAGTTGTTACAAAAGTTTCTATATCTAATATACGTGAGTTTATTAAAATCTGTTTGTTGCCGCCTATACAGTCTATGCAGTCGGTCCCGGTTTCTCATGCACCTGAGTAGCCCAGGCGTTATCCAGGGTTTTATGGATCTTTTCTTTCTTGGTATCGTTTTTGTGACAGTGTGATTGTCGGTCGCGACTGTAATTTGATGTATCAGTAGGTCAGTGGCAATCTCGACATCGTCAGTGTTATATATATCCTTAAACCCGTGATCGGAGAGCTCCACTGCAACCGCTTTATAATTGGTTAGCTTTACCGCAGAAGGGGCTGTTAATTTTGTTGGCTTTGATTCAAGTGCAAAAACTGTGGCAGCATGGTCCGTGATTGAGGTATTTAGTACCATGGCTATAGATGGCACAGCTGATTTGACAACCACATGATCAATGCAGTTTCTGTCCCTAGTAGGAGCAGTATAGGCAGGGAGTAGGCCGTGATATGCCAGTAAGTTTAGATAGTCATGAACACTTTTGTTTGTAATAGCTCCCGCAATGTTTATATTTAGGTCACCGGTAATGACAATATTTTTGTAACATGATAGAGTTTTGAGAACTGTATCGAGAGATAGTAGGAAGTTGGATAGATTTTTTGTGGATGGTGGACGATAGATAGCTACGATGACAGTGCTATCACTACTGGATGTTTTAAGGAGGAGGCAGTTTGCGTCTAAAAATGGTGTGCATCTGGATTGAGGGCCCATTTTTCAAATATTGGACAATCGAAATGAGACTCACAGGGCATTTAGTAAAGAATTAGTAAAAACTATAGCATCTATTCTTAAATTTCTTAAACTTGAAACAAAAAAGTTATTGTCAAAAAACTGTGGCCCTCAATCCAGATGCCAGCATTTTCTAGATCTCGGAAAGTACGAATCCTAGGATAATGCTGTTTATTCGAGGATTTAGTAAAGAATTTCTTAAATAAATTAAGAAAATCTCAAATCTCAAAAATGCGTTAAATATAGGTTTAGGGCGATTTTGCTATGGCCCTCAGTTCAGAGGTCGCTGACTTTTGGAATCATCAAAAAATGAACATTTCTATACAAAAAGACTAATGCAACTTATATTATCTTGAAGCTCAATGGCTCAATGAATTAGTAATGAAGAAATAACGACACAAAAGCGAATAGTTTAAGAGAAAATGAAATTTGAATTTTGATCTGACGTACAAACTGAGAGCCCTAAACTTTCGGCGATATTGACTAAACTAAGCCATCTACACTAGCGTACATAAGGATGACTAATTTTACTAATTTTTTACTAAATCCGTGCAATATTTACATGCCTCTTAATATCACACTTTAAGAGGAAAATGACTTTGATTATTCATATAGGAGAAAATTCTGTAGGGTGACTATGTTATGTGTAAATATAAAAAAAGTATTCGACGTCCCGAATCAAATACAAAGATACATATGAACCAAAGTAGCTAGGATTGGAGGTTAAATTGCCTACGCAAAGTCATCAAACACTTATCTATGGTGGAGATAGTGGCCAGTCCGTTTGAAAGTAGAATCAGTGTGTCAATCGTCTATTTATTCATGTATCCTTTGAAAGTCAATGTGAAAACTTGAAATATTGTGTTCTGTAATGTGTCAATTACAACCCTAATATTTATGTATGCTAAAAATTAACTTATGAAATATTATCGTGTCTTTGAGGGTATGTACGAGGTATATGACGATTATGTTACGGCTTTATTTGTTGCGTAAAAATAAATAGAAATGTTATTAATGAAATATAAATATAGATTATTAGCACTTTATTGACAATAACCACATTCAAAGATATTAGCTACAATACAACACACTATCTGTAACGCCGCAGAAACCGGAAAGTCATTTTCCTCTTAAAGTGTGATATTAAGAGGCATGTAAATATTGCACGGATTTAGTAAAAAATTAGTAAAATTAGTCATCCTTATGTACGCTAGTGTAGATGGCTTAGTTTAGTCAATATCGCCGAAAGTTTAGGGCTCTCAGTTTGTACGTCAGATCAAAATTCAAATTTCATTTTCTCTTAAACTATTCGCTTTTGTGTCGTTATTTCTTCATTACTAATTCATTGAGCCATTGAGCTTCAAGATAATATAAGTTGCATTAGTCTTTTTGTATAGAAATGTTCATTTTTTGATGATTCCAAAAGTCAGCGACCTCTGAACTGAGGGCCATAGCAAAATCGCCCTAAACCTATATTTAACGCATTTTTGAGATTTGAGATTTTCTTAATTTATTTAAGAAATTCTTTACTAAATCCTCGAATAAACAGCATTATCCTAGGATTCGTACTTTCCGAGATCTAGAAAATGCTGGCATCTGGATTGAGGGCCACAGTTTTTTGACAATAACTTTTTTGTTTCAAGTTTAAGAAATTTAAGAATAGATGCTATAGTTTTTACTAATTCTTTACTAAATGCCCTGTGAGTCTCATTTCGATTGTCCAATATTTGAAAAATGGGCCCTCAATCCAGATGCACACCTACTGTTCTTATGTTTAGATGGTCTTTATAGTATATGATAATTCCTTCATTTTGTGAGTTATTGATATGTCTTTTCAAAACAGTACCCTGGCAACATTGGAACACTATTGGAAGATTGCAGCCAACATTCGGTAAGAATTACTATGTCAAAATCGAAAATTACTCTAGTGAGCAATGTGGTGAGGGATAAGAAGTTTTTAGAGATGCTTCTTATATTTTGGTGTAATACTTTCAGGTATTTGGACGGGGTTTTTATATAGTTTATACATTGTTCAGGCTCACATTCAAAAAATTCGGAGGACGTCACATTGTCAATATTTTCAATAATTAGGTCTGTGTTCATAAAGTGGATAGTAAAGAGAAAAGGGTGAAAAATGAATATTGCCTGCAACCATAAACCGGACAGTGCGGAATTTACCATTCATTATATAGTCTTTTTCCATAGTCCTGTTCCTCAGAGTTAACTTTAATGGACGGCAATCCCTCAGTTTTCCTGATATATACAGATCCATTTGAGGTCCAACAGCCATGTATGTTGCGAAGCTTCAGTTGTTGTCTGGCTAAGTAGAAGAGTCGTCTCGATCTTTGAGTTAGAGATTCTGCGATGTATACTGGTCGTGGAGGCCCAGGTATGGATAGGTGCGTTGTGTTTAATTTGTTTGAGCCATGACTTTTGTTATAGTTTTTCGTAGCCTCTAGGAATCGTTCTTTGTGAATATATGCTTATGTAATAACGAGAGCCAGGGTAAGGTTGTTGCTGAGGTCCTGTATTTCAAAGAACACTCGCTTTAGTCCACTAATGCGTTTTAACACAAACGCATTTCAATATCAGATCAGTAATAGTGTGAAATTGCTAGGTTGGCAAAAAAGCATTAGTGGACTAAGGCTTTACTCGTATATTATAACCAAAATTAATCATAGCTATTATCTCACTGCGAAATAAAATCATATTAATTTTGAGTCGTGCGACAAAAATATGTGTATTTTTAAACTGATAGAATAAGCAATGTACATCCTAACTAAAACACCACGTTACCTAAACAAGCACTGGATTTTGTCACAAGATAAATATTGTAACTGTACGCAAAACAACATACGTGGGGGAACGTACCTATGCATAACAGGTAATAAATGGCTAAGTTCTGTGCTAGTCTGGGATGACATAAGAAAGCTAACTAGAAGGTTCTGTCCACCCAGAAAGGGATTAAAGGACGTAAATTTTCATGTACGTTAATGGCGACACACGTAACATTAAACGTAACGTAGAATGATTATCTTCATAACCACGGAATGGACACGCAACCCTCTGACTACCCAGCAAGGGTGAAAAGTCGTGAAAGTGTGCGTACTGTCGACTACTCCCAACCCACTAAAGGTCCTAAGCATTCCAATTTCCTTTATTAACTTACAGTTATCCCACCGTATGAATATTTTATTAAGATCTCTCGCAGATTGCTTGCGATTCCACGTATTGTTTCGTAATGGGAATTAGGGTTTTGAATCCTGTTGCGTAGTAGAGTAGGACGTCTTTGTCGCCTCTTACAGGTAGGAGGGGTAAATAGGAATCATGGATCCCCATTCTTCATCCTGACAGACCAGTTTCGCTTCATTAACATGACAGAGAAGGTATATATGTATATACCTTCTCTTACGCAATTATCGATTAGAAACACTCCTAACTTCACACTTTCAATATGTGTTCTATCTAACTGTCGAATTGACTGTTGTATTAGGTCAACTCCTATTTAACCGCCCTTACTACTCACTCATATTTTACTCTAATACAAATACGTATTTATATTTATAATATATTTACGTTCTTTAATTAAAAATAAAGTAGACGAAACCCTGAAGGTAAAATAACATCTCCTAGGTCACTTTTTAGCACGAAGTGGGGTTGTGAATGTAATATGTATTTTATTGACAGTTTGCTAGCCCATAGCATAATAGCTTTCACCTCCTATGACATGCTGGGACGAACAGCAGCTAGTTAGCATACGTCCAGGTAGCACGGGACCTAGATAAATATGGTAAATAACAATATTCCCCTACACCGTGTACTAAGAGCAAACTTTCTCCTACGAGTTGGCGTGCTAGCAACCTTTGTTGAAGGATATTACCCTCATATGTTACCTTGAACGTGAATGCACGCTACGTGACTATTGTACACATTGCTTTTAGTTCTCACGTAAATTGAACTGTCTGAAGTCAGGAAATGATAACTGAAAGTTCATACTCCTGTAGGTACTAAAGAGCTTTAAGGGACTAGGGATCTTCACTATCGTGGAACCTTCGCTTCTCACCCTTACATTTACATATAGATAATACACACAAATTACGCCTGTTTTCCAGTGAGGGGTAGGTAGAGTTCTCGGATTTGTACCGATACTGACAAAACACTTTTACTTCTCTGACATTCATAAACACTATATGTACTTTTACAACAACCTAATATTAGGCCAGGTAACCGAATAAATAGGCGGTCATAAGTACTTCTAATGTCGCACTTTATCTGTATTTTATAATTATATTTCCATTCCATTCTGTTGTCCATTAAATAACGGTTTAATTAATTGAGAAAAAAGCGCCCAATGACAAACTATATTTATGTCATAGTAACAGATATTTCACGAGCCGAAAGGTAGATAGTTGCCTCCTTTTTCACCCCAAACAAGTAGGTTACACAATCAATTTAATTTTTCCCGTTTCATACATTATTCAATTCGGAACGGCGGGGTATAATCTCAGAAATGCTTTTCGTTGCTCAGTACTTTTGTTTGGGTGTCCCGCCTGTCAATCAATGTCAATGTAACAAATATTACAACTCTGACGTCAGACAAATGTAATTGAGCCAGTATATAAACATACGTATAACTAGAAAGACAAACACCTTCACGACCATTTAACTTTGCGGGGCAGTCAGAGGTTTCCGTATCCGCATTAGCGAAGGTAGTAATTCTATGACCACCTCGAACCTACGAGTAGATAGTCACTGATAATCAGTACTCAATGTAACAGGTGGTAAGCCGAGTCGTCGTTTACAAGGACTGACTATTGCGTATAACGACTATGGATTTACATGGGGTAGTTTGAGGTTTATATATTAAGCTCCAATATCTTAAAGGAATAAGTTTTGAATAGTTATGGAGACACTAAACAAAATTTTCAGGCAAATATTCCGAAATATATAGAATATATGACAGGTATAAATTTTCAATCATTAGTATGCCAGAGCCGGGATTCGAACCTAGGACCTTTCTCATAAGATGTCATAGGTCTTACCCACTGGGCTACAGCTGCTTAAATATAGATTATATGTATTAGTATATAAGTGTTTACGCTATTGCATTAGGGTCATCGTGTGAAAATAGATATAATTTCTCATAATATAATTAATTAATTAAATTAATATACTACACTCTATCGATGACCAAAATCTCTAACACTTTAAATCAATGGTAAAAAGTATTTCCAAATACACAAACTCATTCGCCTGTTTGAATCCTGCACCATAGGTATTAATATTTCAATCCATTTTTATACGTTTCGACAATCCGCGTACATTTGTGCGCATCAATTCATGTTAGTTTTATTTTAATAGTTTTTAGTAATCAATATTCTAGGCACTAGAATTTAAGTTTTGTAGAAAACAAACAAACGCTTTTACAACAATTAACCCTTGGTAGTCAGAGGTTCGGGTTTTCATCTCTGCAATTGTTGAGGTAGTAATTCTATGGCCACCTCAAAGGACCAATTAATAACGTTCTATCGTCTATCTCGTATCTAAGTTCTTTACAAATCTCTGTCAAGTGAGTTCATTTTAAATATTTTCCATTAACCATATTATTTACAAATACATAAAACTATAATTACATGAACGTCCTTTAATCCATTTTGAGGTAGACAGAAGCTCGGAGACACGATGTAATCACCTTTCACTTTTATTATATTTATAACAAATTTACATTATAAACCTTCATATCTACATACAAACATAAGCATCCCACCCGTTTCCTTATAGAGGGGTACATAACGATCATAAATTAACTATTAATTATAATTCATATACTACTTAGTAATTTTATACCGTTTTAACTAATACCCACGTGTTGACCAGATAGTCGGTACTCAATATGACAGGTGGTATTTTCGGGGAACAGGTAGGCCTTCTCACGATATTTTTCCTCATCGTTGTTGGCGGAGATGGACACCTAAACCTCTGACTACCAAGGGTTAACGGTTGTGAACACCTTTGTTATGTTTTAACTAATATTAATTTTATAAAAGAACTGTTTAACCTAAGTAAATCGTATCAATCTACCCTGTACAGAACATTTCATTGTTGTATTTCTCCCACCTATTCCCATTCTGGATTGCCCGAAACAGATTTAATATTCCAACGGACTCTGTGTAGCAAAACAAAGGGAATGCTTGAAAAAATTTCGTGTTAAAAGAACGCAAAAAGCTCGCAAATCTGACCATTAATGGATTCGGAATATGATAAAAGGATAATCCGAGCGAATTGGTTTGTTTTCGTCTCAAAAATGCGATGTCAATTTTGCATTTTATCCGATTGGACACGGATATATCTTAATATAGTATATATATATGAGTGAAGTGGAAGTGCGGTTACGTAGGGGCCGGTCCAATAGGACATATGACAATCAGATAGACGCTGTATTGAAAAAGGGTGACGTTAGGAGTACGTATAACCGCCGAGTGTAAATGAGAAGATGTATGAGTGTCAATGAAGCGTAAGTGGTTTGTCAGGATCGGGTCGAATGGGGATCCGTGATTTCTGCGTACTCCTGTACAGGGAATCAGGCGTGATGTGTATGTATGTATGTATCCTTATAAGGCCCATTTCCATATAGAAAATTAGACAAGAAATACATACTCAAAAGGCCTGTTTCTCTACAGAGGGGTAGACAGAGATCACGGAACCTTATTTGTCTCTTTTCAGAAGCCTATTTTTCTCCTAACAAACCACTTTCATTTCAATGTCAGCCAAACATCGTCTCATACACAATCGGTGGTTACAATCGAAATTATTCTGACTAAAACTTACAAAGCATGTAACCACAATTCAAATGTTGCGAGCGATAAAGATTTGTTCTATTGATCTGTAGCTCTAAAACCCTTTCGTTCATATGTCTGCTACATATGATATGCCACTAAGAAACTTTCTTCCTAGTAGTTAGCCAAGAAAACAATTAAATTTCTTAGAAGAAAAAATTTGGTGACATAATATGCCCTCTAATCTATGTATCTCATAACTGTCCTTAACTGGGTTGCTAACCCATCATCTTAAAGATTCCTCTCCTAATCCCTCAGTCGCCTCCTACAACATAAAAAGACATACAGCTATCTGTCATTCTATTAACTTACCAGACTATCACAGACAACTCCTACTTTCACGACCTCCGTGGCGCGATTGGTTAACCACCTGAACGCTAATTGTGAGGTCTTGGGTTCGATTCCCGATGGATTCACTTTGCTTTCCAGTCTGGTTGTTGATTATATACTATATATGTATTTATCTATATATAATATGTATATATTTCTTAAATATATGTTGACAAGTACTCTTAACACAAGTCTTAAATGAACTTACAAAGGGGCTAGTTCAATTGGTGTAATAGTGTCCTATATTATATTATACTTAGGTTATTTATACCTTATTTTCCTCTACCACTATTTCAACCGAAAAAGCATTCCCAAAACGAAAACCGCGGGGCTCTAATTAAACTGGTTAACCAACAAAGACCACGAGGCACCAATTAGGAGAGGCCCCTGGACGTTTCAATTGCTAAAACGAGTGCCACTTAGTAAAGATGAAAAGGGGATAAACATAAAGTAGTTGCTGAATGGGTGGATAGAATTAAATGTTTCGAAATTTATGTTTTAATTGTGTGTAAAAATTAAGTATCAAAACTTTACGATGAGTTGATGAAGATTTTGTAATTATTTTTTTCCCATTTTGGTGAGTGTCTCAATTTAGGCCATAAAAAACTACCTTCACAATTGCGTTGATTGAAACCTGAATCTCTGACTACCCCGCAAGGGTAATGATCGTGATTCGTGTACGTGTTTGTCTTTTTTGCTTTGTCCCAAATTTTTGTTTTTCTTACTTTATTTTTGAGTAAATAAAAGCACTTAATATGACTAAAGCCTGACCTTTAGTCATACTATCTGTTTAAGAAGTGGGTTAGAGATGGCTATAGAATTAATAAAAACGGAGTTCCAGAGATTTGAATATCTTACTTCCCCGTAGCAATACATAGTCGCGAATCTTTATTTCTTTTGGCGCTTTATAACTCAAGTTACTGTCTATCCGTTAAGGCTCAATGACATGATCCGTGCATTGGTACAGAGTCAATTATTTAAGCAGCGCAATGTTAAGGGTTGTGTAAGTGGAGCTTAATTGGCGGAAAAATAACAACGGGGCATCCTAATTGCAATTAAAACTGGTAAATATTTCCCAAACGAAATATGTAATATAAAACATTAATATTTACGACTATTAAACCTTGTAGGGTAGTAAAAAGTAAGTGTTTTTCAAGAAAGGCAGAAATATGTAGTATAATGTCTGTAACAGGACTTATCGCGTAAGTTTATATATAATAAAGTTACCTTTATTAATAGTTCAGTTAGTTATTAATCATGAGTATAAATCGCGAATCTTTTAAAACTATAATGCCCGAAATTTCGAAGATGGGCCCTCGAGCCTTTGACTACCCCGCCACAATAAAAAAGGGAGGGTATATACACAAGTCGTGAAGCGTATGTATAATGTACTTAGTAACAGAGTGGAAAACCGCTAGTACGGTGTTGTATAAAATTCCGTATTTCCGGAATCTGGGCTCAAAGATAAGCCGCGCTTATGAATCGCAATCGCGGTTTCGCTGCAAACTATTTGTAAATGCATACAGAAGGCTTATAGCGTGAAAGGATATTGTATACTGTAGGTATTAAGAGAGATTTTTAGACTAGGTATCCTGGTTAGTACTTTAAAGGGTGATTAGGTTAATAATGATGATTCTAACCTCTAAATTAGGTGTGTATTTAAATGTTACAATGAGTTTTATCCCGTTTTAAGTACCTCAGGATACTATTATTATATCTGTGACTTAAATGTAATGAATGCAATAAAATGCTCTATATTCCACATAAGGATCATTTATTAAAATTAAATTAATCTAATTAAACTATAGGTATTATATTGTATATATGTTAATTGATTTTATTACCTTTATGACGATGGCTTAAAATTGGTCAGTAATGATTTTCATTTGATTTGCTTTGAAAGGTAAACGGTATAGAACCTTCAATTTATAATAATATTAATAAAAACTTACATTGAGCCCAAATTTAGGGATAGTTAAAATCGGTCTTTGAAATCACAAGGCAGTACATTTATGGCAACATCAAAACTATTTGCTCCTACTAACATAATGTATTATCCAAAAACCATCTCATAGCAAACTCATGAACGTGACTGACCTAACAAAATCATAAACATCACAACCGCAATCTGAACTTTGCTCCTAAAACCTGTAGCGCCATCTAAAGTCTGGCACTTGAAACTTCATATTAAAACTATTAATGTCCTGGAACTTAATGAATAATGTCCCGCTGTAATTACATACCAACACTGTAGTCCAGTTGAGTACAAAGTTTATATGTCCGAAGTTCCAAGACACACATAAACAGTGACAGCGTAGTCAAAACTTCAACCCACTACCAACTAAGTGCAAAACGTAATTACTTAAAGTCAACTCAAAATGGTTTGGATGGTACTTTGTATGGGGCTGAGCAATTGTGTCATGACACGCTAAACTCTGAATAGCCCGTAAGGAATAGTGGTAGTGAACTGATTTTTTTTTATTGAATAGTCTATTGATCGCCAATTTAAAACATATTATTGTGTCGAACGATCCTGATAAATCTTTTTCGTCTCACTAGGGGTCAGTAGGGTAGATTCTGATGGGAGCACGTTCAGACTACTGTTTATCAGTAGTGACAACGTGATTATTATATTTGAACACTACTTTAAATAGAATATGAACTTTAGTTCCCAAATACTGACGTAGATACCTACAACAAGGTTCATCCAAGTCTCTATGTACCTTGAAAAAGTTAAAAGTCATGAAGTATATGTTATAGATATTACAGGTCATATAATAATTCTCATCTATTTGTTACAGATCAAAACCATCATCCTACCAGCTCTAAAATCGTTACAATGTAAGTATGTGAAGTAGGTATATTTAGTACCTAATTTAGGTACATAATGAACCCTAGAACTAATGATGTAGTTAGTGAGGCTTTCTATAAAACTGTTCTCTGGGGTTAAGCTAAAGTTTGAGCCGACTTTCATTATGAAATAAGGCTCAGAGCGTATTTCGCTTGATTTTTTAATAAAGTTCATGAATGAGGTTAGGTTAGTACCTATTTAAGGTTCTAGATTTTGCTTAGTGTTTCCTTACGCAATATAAAAGTATGTAATCTAGGTTTAACGTAAGTAAGATTACATATAAAAATGTGAATATTAAGTATGTTGTTTTAAAATAGGTTTCAGAACAGTTTTGTAGAAGCCAAATAGATTAATCGTGTAAAAAATAAAGAAACTGATTACCGAACGATTATTTAATGTTCAATGCGTAACAATAAAAATCACATTTATCACTAGAAAGGCGCTATAAACATTTTTATACTATACTTTTTTAACGAGAACAACTTTTCTTAGATTTAATAATGTTCGTTTTTTAGCGAAAAAATAATTTATAAATAATGTACATTTGCATAATAATTGTTAACATACGAAATTGGAGATAGGTTCTTAGAAATTTAGTCCTTCTATTCACTTTTTTAGCGATGACAGAACGTCGAAGAAGAAATAATATATGTTTGAAATAACACTCGGGGTTAGGTATTTAATTTGATATAAATATTGTTGACAGGCTATTAACCGATACTAGGTTCCATACTAATCCCTTTGCCTTCTACGACACGCAAAGAAGATAAGCAGCTAGTTCCTATTTTACATTATAAGGTACGAGACCAAATACTAAAGAAATAAATAATGCAGCTTGTATATATTAATTTTCATAAAAGGTAGAATAAGTGATTTACATTAAATGTATTCCCGAGTTCTGTAAATATATCAAAAAACCAAATTTAAAGGTAAGTAATTATACATCATGATCATAAATTCAACATTTATATCTACGTAATAAAGCTAAAATTAATTAATTGCGCAAATTTTCGTTGAATTTGTTGCTGTAAATACTTAGTTGATACCTCGAACGGTCTGGAACTAAACTGTTAAGCCGGCGAGACTGACTAACGAGGTACCAAGTGTGCTAGTTCAGAAATCACCCGAGGCGACAACAATACGAGACTCAAACTGTATAGACATATAGTGAGGGTCTGGTACAAGTTAGGCATCAGGTATATTATGATAGCTAATTGGATGGTTTACTGAAATTGAACATACCAATGAAGGTGTTTAGTTATAACAAAATAATGCAAATGTAAACCTGAAATACGTACATTAAGAATATTAAAGTTTACTAGTTACTTGTTGGTGAAATTAAAATCATAATTTTTATTTATTTATATTGATAACGTATTAATGAAAACTTTAATATCCATCAAAATGGCAAAAGTTTATATATTATATAGCTCTATAATATTTCCATTATTTTGATTTCAATATCTTTATAGAAATGAAGTGGGAAAGGGAACAAACATTAATGAGCTGAAATACAAAAATATGAATGCAATTAATTACAAAATGTTATAAAACTCCAAGAAAACTTATATTTACCTACTATACTTGATATAGGCTTATTGATTGTGAATTTCCGTCAAATCGTGACAGCTGTCAAGCGTCATAAAAATGACAATGACATTTACTAAAACAGTCTGACTGACATCCGACTGCTTTGCTGCGCGGAGAAAATAAGACCTTTCTTTTCCACGCTAGGTTTTGTTTGTGAATTATTTCAAAACCTAAGTATAAGACAAATAATTGTGATAAGTGTGATTTTATACAATACATTGTGATAGTTAGCATTAAGTTTTGGTATTTGTAAGTCGCAAAACACTGCAATCTAATCGAGGTAAGTCACCGCATCGTTTGCGCTCCGTGTAGCGGGGTTTGTTTGGGAAAGCGAGATCGATAACCCGGTCGGTTAGTCATGAGGTGTACTGCTAGGTTATGTCGCCTAGTTCATGTAACGGTGTCGCCTCGGCCGCCTAGCTATTCGCTTTAGAATCCGGTCGCGCTTGGGCCCAGTTAGCTCGCGATCTTGTTCCGCAAACCACTCCTCGAATGCGCCGCGTTCGGTAATCAGTTTCGCTTTAACCGGCCCAGCCCCGCACCCCGGACTTTCCTTCTGAGATGTGCGCCTAATTCTTCCAGCTTACCCTGCCTGCGTGCGTGCCAGAGCCCCAGAGTCCCAGACACTAGCGTGGAGTGCCCCCTGTGTCCAAACACACACACGTAGCCCCAAACGCAGTCAGTAAGGACCCTCCAGTATGGATGTGGACCGAACCCCCACTATGCACGAGGAAGACTCCAAAGTCACCCTCACAATCAGACTGATTATGCAAGGGAAGGTAAGATTGCCGCTTTTTCTCAACGCTTCTTGTAGTTAGTAGTACCTGTGAATACATTCTTTTGGTTTCCTCTCAGTAATTTGTCTGTATTTTCCTATTACTTGTATGGTTAGTGAAAAATGTAATGAACTGAATCTCAGATTATAATTTAATAAGAGTTTTTCATTTATTTTCTTTGATAACTGTTATAAATACTTCTAAGGTTTTTACCGAAAATTATACTCAACTATAATTTCTTATTAGATTATTATTGTTCGAAGCATGTTTATACAAAATGCTTGTACTGTGTTTGTTACACTTTACATTTTATTTCTTTATCATTGAACTAACTCTTAACCAGTTTATTACCAGTATTCTATATTCTTGATTTTAATTATTAATTTAAAGCCGAGATACTTAACAGTAATGAAACTACTAAGTTTACTATCTCAATTTTTTTACCTAATCAAATTGTGAGATACCTTGATCTCTATCTATCCCTCCGTAGGGAGATTGTTGTTGTTGTGAATAGTTTTTTTATCTAAATTGTTACCATTAAGTGTCATTGCTTAATACACTTTTAATATTAGGTAGTATTCTATTACAAACTACTTAAATAATTATTTTATTTCAAAAACATACTAATCCTAAAATTTACACTTAACTGAAAGCAAATAAATCTATGTGTATCAAATAGAATGACAATAGCTAGATTGTATTGTAAAAAGACGAAATCAATAGTCTGTCTGTCTGTCAAACTACTAACTGTCAACTAAATGATATAATTATAATATTCCTGAAATTATCTGTGGAAATTCTCTTGCAAATTTCATTTTACCTCCTAAAGGGAAGAAAATGTTAATTAAAGATAAGAGATCTATAATGTATCTGAATAAAACAAGTCCTAACACAAAATTAACACAAGTAACTAGTGTTTCAGGATCAACAAAATTATCTGTTTTCATTATAACTACCATACAATAAACCTACCAATTTGGTTTTATATACAATGGCTCCATATCAATGGTCCTTGCTAGCTTAGGTAACTTAACCCCATTGCACCGTGTGCTCAGGATTATGTTTCTGTGGTTTAATGCTAGTGTTAGGTTCTCAATCAAGAGATTGAAGTGTGTTGATTTAGTTGCAGATTTCCTGTTATTTGGGATGGACAGTGAGGCAATGTTTTCAAATATAGTGTTAGAGATTCCACAATAATTTATATTTGAAACAAAACTGTTTACTGTAATTTTATCTTAATTGTATCCATCATTAGGTGTTAAGTTAGTAGTACCTTTAACCGTGTAAGAGGAGGTGTATGAGTGTCAATGAAGCATTGGTTTGTCAGGATCAGGACAAAAGGGAATCCGTGATCTCAGTCAACCCCTCTACGTGGAATCAGGTGTGATGTGTATGTATGTATGTTAAGCTTTTTGTGTAGTATACAGTGCTGACTATTGCCTATTCCAAAGTATAGTCAAGTTTCATCATAGAAGTGTGCACCTAATTAGTGTAAAGAGTTGCTTTCGCAAAGTGTGACAGATATTCAAATCTTGTTAAGCGTGAACACTAGTAAGGCTGCGTCTAAGCTGTATCCAGTTACTTGCGTAGGCTTGCTTTGTTATGCCTGAACTTGTAGGTCTAGTTAGTGTTTTAGTATAGTCTAGGTATATAATTCTGAAAGGAGTGGATAGTATGTTAATGTTGTAAAGAATGTTTTGTTATTACATGATTGTTATTCAAATAAAGTAGAAGGAGGAGATAAAGTAAAATTACCTTATAAAGAGATGGGATTTCGTACTTAGTTTTTTTAACACGGTAGCATGGAAAAAATCTTGGGGACATGTTATGCATCTTACACTATTACCATAGCTATTGAAATTGTGATGGCATAATATATTAAACCGTCCTAAGTAATAATGTGAAATATTGCTCATTATTATCCCCTATTACTTGGTCACTATTTCCGATGCCATATGTTTGTAAAACTTTATTGTCCCACAAGAACGATATTCGTAAATTAGTACACTCATGTACTTCCATATTTGCAATATCCATCTCAGGAAAACAGTCTGTATAATTTAGTCATTAAATCTCAATTTCGCGTGGGCTGTCTCGAGACGTTGTGCCCTTATAAGCTAGGCGGGGCTATAATGCCTCAACGGTACTAAGGTGATGGTTTTTCACTTTTAAAGCGATTGAAAAGAAGGTTAATGGGTGTGTGGAGAGAGTTCGCAGGATAGATTATGTTAGTTCCTAGAAGGCGTCGATTAAGATATGGTTAAAGGACGTAAAAGCGTGATTACATACATACATATATTCACGTCTCTACGTCAACAAAAATATAGGCAAAGACTATAGATCGTTACCTGGAACAATCCTGGCACGTAATACATTTTTATAACTAAGCTGGTAAAATCACAGGCCGTATAAAAACACATACGTTTCAGTATCGTTCACCTTTTTAAGTCTTAGGTTGCAGTCATCACTGTATTAACGAAAGTCTTAATACACTCAAAGCCCTCGTTTCACCCTGTAACCCATCGCCGTTCTCAGAAACTATTGATGTTCCGTCATCGAATAATAGGATTTTTAATTTTATTTATACCATGCTTAGATATTTCCATAACTTTGTCATACTTATTATTTACAATACGCACATCCAAGTTTAACTCTGTTAAAGCATTTCAAATAACTGGCTTGCTTTCTTGTTTTGTTACTTCATTTGCAGACACAAATCTCTGACTTCGCGTTACCTATAAAGTATCCAACCAACACACTGTTAATCAGATTTGATTGACTATCACAGCCCTCCGAATCGCATGGTTGCATCGAGTGCAATCCAAAATCAAATCGTACACGTATATTCTTTTTAATTGGCTTCACTCCAAAATGAAGTGCATTTGGCCGGTTGCCAACACTTTGCGTCGCTCGATCAAACGTGTCAATACTCTTTTTTCGTAATTGAATAACTAGAGCCGTATTAAGTTTACTTTTCGTGTTGACTGACCGATTTTCGTGTCACGGTTTGGGAATTTTCCAGTAATATTTCTTATATAATTTACGAAACAAAAATACCAACGCGTTCACGACCTAACCCTTGAGGGGTAGTGCAATTGCGAAGGTAGTAATTCTAAGGCCACCTCTAACCCACGTGTTGACCAGATAGTCAGTACTCAATGTGCCAGATGTTTTAGAAAGGTCCTGACTTGTTCTTATGTTACAAACAGTTAGTGACCTTGTAGAGTGAAGAGCCATCAATCTGTTATGATAAAAGATATTTGGAACATTATAACACCAATCGAACCCCTTCGTAAGTTTATTTACGAAGAATCAAAATCGCTATTTAATGTCTGTTTAAGACAGGTATGCTTCTAATAAATAAAAATACATATAATAGTCAACGACCAGGCTAAATTCTGAACTTTACCGGGAATTGAAACCAGGACCTCCCGATTACTTGTAACCGTTCTTGCTACACCGTCATATGTTGATCAGATCTTACAGCATGCAAAACAATGCGGTTTCTATTATTAATCACTCATTCCAGAGAGTACAATCATACGCATACGTACAATGCACTAAATCCGTAATTCTCTTAATCACTCGGCATACATATTCGTGTGTACTATTTGAGGAGAGATCTATGGATTACCATGTTATCCAGGGAAAGGTTAAATTTTGTTATTAGAGATTGGTATCAATATAGATAAGATGAATAAATGAGTCATATTTATTCTATACCTACCTACTAGATATAACAAAAAAGTAATAAAAATGGTTCTAGGTGTAAAAATAATATACTTTTTAACAGCTATAAACAATACGTTTAATTTTGTAAACTTATACAAATAATACAGTTTTTGTAACTGCGTGAGGCGAGAGAATTGTCAGGATCGTTCAGGTTGGCGATCAGTAGTTTGTCTATTCATTTAGAGATATATATGTATGAATATATCTATGCGACTAAATCCACACCCATATAAAACCAAAAGCACCCAGTTATCCCTTAGTTAATCGCATCTTATACCGACCCAAGCTAACAGGTTGCGACTCAACGAAAGTTGTAATGTCAATGCACTCGTAATAAATTAATGATGCACTTGTCAGAACAATTCTCGTACATGTGGTTTTCTCGGGTGTGAAATTGTGAAAGTGCTTCTATTGTTTTGCTTTTTGCTCTTGAAACTGCTGTCACATGGCGAACCTTCTCTTTTTAATTGTATGTGATGATTAATTGGTGTGGAATATTTATAAGCGAACTGTATCCTGGATAGTTATGTTAAGCAAGCCATGTGTGTGATGTAAAGTTAGGATGTACGGATCATTGATTGCTAAGGAATAATTGAGAAAGTATTAAATAAGCGTAATGAGATAACTATATAATATGTAGCTAACCATATTCGTGAAGAACAACTTTTTAGATAGTTATATAATAGAAGGGTACAATAGTCAAGTCTTGATATGATAGATCGTGAGCAAATAACTATTCACAAACTTTTACTTACTCATATGTATAGTATAGGTTATCGATGATTATTCAAGCCTGTGATTATACCGTAAAGAAATAGAAACGAAGCATATATCATCGAGTCATTGTAGCAAAAATGTATGCAGTTTTAAAGAAACTCTTCACGAATAATATAATCGATACGTGACACGTATCGAATTTACGATTAGCTTTCACGTGTTTGTATAAATTTATCTTGAAGTTTTACGATATTTACATTAGCTGTACTGACGAAACAGTTTTTCCTGTAAACGTTTACAATAATAATATGCGTGAACTAAATCACGATACGCATAATGTACTCCCACACTAACCTTTAAAACTGAATTATGGTATAAACATGGCATAGGTAATATAAAAAACCATGAATAGCAAGCATGTGTGTTTTAGAACATAAGCCACACACTTTCTTGAATCTAACACGAGAAAGATTTTAACAATTTAACCTATCCCGTATATATATTCTAAAGTCAGTGCATTATTTCATCTAATTATACTTCAGGCCATAAAAATTAACCGTTACTTGTTTATAAAATGACACACTCGGAGTTAGGGTTGCCAATAAATCTTCTCAAACCATATACTGTTATGCCTTAAAGTTGTTCTTTAAGGTATTATATAAAAACAGCTGATTACATTCATTGCAAGCCCCAAACCGTAACGATATTGCTCATTTCTACTGAGTAAGGTAGATTGAATACCTTGAAGTGGAAGCTCAGACTAGATAAACAAATAACGCCACTTTTACAGCGTAGCGAAATAAATGAGAGCTAGAAACAAAAAGCTACGTACAGCCTGAACGAGTTTTCTTAGAAACATTTCTATAGAAGCCGTTTCTAATTGATACTTGATAGTCTCAGGGTATCTAATTAAGGAGCAGTTCTTAAGAAATGGCACTAGATCGTCCTCGGGAAAGTTCCTCGAACTCTTGCCCTGGCTATTTGCGGCTGGACGCATAGCAGGCATTGTTTAGGAGCCACCGCGCCCTGCCAGCAACAAAAGACTAAGCCCCGATCTATTATCGTGTGCAAATCGACGCAACACTATCCATCAGGTGCCAGACGGGAAATCTTTAAGATAAATGCTGCGACCGCTTTTAATTAGGTTTGTTTGATTGCACAATATAAGTTGCCAATGTCCCGAGCCCTCTATTTATAGCCTGCAATGCATCAGACATATCTGTCTTCTAGCTCTGACATTTGCTGGTTGTGTTGTCCGTTTTTTTGTGCTTGATTGCGCCGCATTGCGATGCTAATGCACGTTTGTTTGCTTGCAGGAAGTTGGCAGCATTATTGGGAAGAAAGGCGAAATTGTCAAGAAGTTCAGGGAAGAGGTAATTATTTTTGTGTATAACAGGTTTAAGGGTATACACTTCGGTATTGCACATACATACAAGCTTAACATATGAGAGTTCTAAAAGAGAGGATGAGAATGAACATCTATAAATATCTTAAGTAAGCTGAATATTGAATGTTTCATAAATGTGATAAATGTCAATCATAAGAATAAAAACAAGTATAAAATCCAAGTACCTATGCAGTTCCTTCTTATGACATGACGGGCTGAATGGCTTATGCATCATATTGAAGTACTAGATTGTTTGGAAATATATGTTAAGCACATAACTACAGAATAACATTATAATACGTAGTTAATACCTAAAATTATTCGCACTAAATTTGCCAAATAAAACCACTATTACTGGTAAAGTAACACGAACACTAACCAGCGGCTGTACAAGGTGACATAACTCCTGTCCTGTCACGTCACGCTTGCTACAGACAAAGTGAAAAGTCTTCTCTATGTGAAAATTCTAAATATTCAAATTTTTTGGGGTATTAAATACATCGATATTATAACATATCTATGAGTTTTAATTGGAATCAATTATATAATTGTATAAAGGATTGCAATCAAGTCCATTACACTAAGGTATGGACAGTAAAACTAGTTACCTAGAACCTTTCGCCATATTTACTCTGTTGTTAATAACACAACTGTATTATTCACGTTCTGTGATCCCTTTCGGGATGGACAATACCTTGAATATATATCTCCTATATTACATTTCAGCATGAATGTTAGGGTTGCGATGTCATAATGGAACATGGGTGAAGGGTTGCTAGCCCTTCGCCAAATAGATTCTATTGATCGTAGTCCGTTAGTCGTCTCCTACGACCTGCTGGGAAGGTTAGCTAGTTAGTATTATTTTTACGTTCCATACTAGCTCAGAACTTTTATAATTGACTGTATGAATAATGGTTGGACAAATTAGATTTAATTTTATAATGACTATGGTTGAGAGATATCAATTTTTATTTTTAATTTCAGTCAGGAGCAAAGATCAACATTTCCGATGCATCGTGCCCAGAGCGAATCGTCACTGTCACAGGCAACACCTCCGCCATCTTCAAGGCATTTACGCTCATATGCAAAAAGGTTGAAGAGGTAAGACTGTTTATATCCATATAGTAATCTGGCTATATCAGTGTCTATATACGGCGTAACGGTTCACTATCTATCACGTTGGGTACTGCCTATTTAGTGAAACGCGCTTCTAGTGGCCCATACCTAACGTGCTTTCAAAATTTCGGAGATGGGTACTCAAGCCTCTGACTACAAGTGGTGAAGCGTATGTTTATTTAAAATATAAAATAGCAGGTTCAGTAACCCTTAGCTATTTAACGGCTTACGTCTTATTTGTGTGAACAATTTAGGCCTTATAGCAAATGGGTTCTAAATGCTGGAATCTGCAGAATAAAAGCCTATAACAGAGTAAGTACTCATCGGATATCCTATAAACCATTTATCATTCATTGAATATTGCCCAAAAGATGAGTTTTCTAGCAGATATCTCATTGTTAGGGAATCAACCCACATACATACGCTTCAGGACTTGTGTATATACACTCCCTTTTTTATTGTGGCGTCTATCTGACTGGCAAGACAAATGTCAGTCAGGTAGACGTCACATTGGGCCAACATTATTGACGATCTCCGTGGCGCGATCGGTTAGACAACTGAACGCTAACCGAGAGGTCCCGAGTTCGATTCCCGGCGGTGGCAGAGTTGAGAATAACGCTTTTCTACTGCTTTCCAGTCTGGTCGTTGATTATATATGCTATATATGTATTTATCTATTTATAATATGTATACATTTCTTAAATATACGTTGACTAGTACTCTTAACACAAGTCTTAAATGTACTTACCAAGGGGCTAGTTCAATTGGTGTAATAATGTCCAAATATTATTATTATTATATTTTTTCTCAAATTCGTCCCCTCCATTCCGCAGTTCAACGAGAGCGGCGGCGGCGGCGGCTCCCGCGCACCAATCACGCTGCGCCTCATCGTGCCCGCGTCGCAGTGCGGCTCTCTTATTGGCAAAGGCGGCTCCAAGATCAAGGAGATTCGTGACGTCACCGGCGCCAATGTGCAGGTAAAGGACTATGGAATGT
Source organism: Leucoptera coffeella (assembly GCA_030578115.1). Taxonomy (NCBI): domain Eukaryota; kingdom Metazoa; phylum Arthropoda; class Insecta; order Lepidoptera; family Lyonetiidae; genus Leucoptera; species Leucoptera coffeella. The sequence goes on along the minus strand of JAMBLF010000031.1, from coordinate 463,226 downwards.
AACCAGCTGCTTTTTTGATGTAATAAAGGGTTTTGAAGGATGATATAGTCAATTGGACAGACCTGCAACGAGTATGTTGTTTGAATGCTTTGTTTATAAAAATCCAATATTAATGTCGCCTGGGTATAGTAGATTTGTATTGTTTGTAACCATAAAACTTTTCGAGATGGTCAGAGGTGTTGCTGATTTTGTTTCTACGAAGTCTTTGGCAATAAAGGCTTTGCTAAGTTAGCCTTTTGACTTGGAGTCCGTCGCTGTCCCAGACATTGCTTAATATCTATCCTCAAGGTATTAGTGTGTATGGTTAATTAAAAAGTTATATTTTACTGGACCCACTAAATAAAATGTAGATCTTGTTCCTAGCGATATTTAACTTCGACAATTTAACGATAACTGACATATCAATGTGACTACAGCCGCTTTTTACCAATAATAACCTCTCGTATCTTCTCTTATCAATAACAAATACTTCTTTTCTCAATTCCAGGTGGCGAGTGAAATGCTGCCCAACTCCACGGAGCGTGCGGTGACCATTAGCGGCACATGTGACGCCATTACGCAGTGCATTTATCACATCTGTGTCGTCATGCTCGAGGTGAGACATACAACATACATCGGGTATCTTCTTCTTCTTCTTAGAGTGCCTCTCCAACTAGTGGAGGTTGGCAGTCAGCTCTGCATACTCCTTTTTGTTCTTAGCAAGGCGGAACAATTCGGCGGCACTTGCAATCCCCGTCCATTCGCGGATATTCCACAACCAAGACTTTTTCCGACGGCCACGTCGTCTCTTTCCGGCAACTTTTCCCATCATAGTATTATACATTGGGTATAATACTAGACAAAAAAACACACTTTCAAAACGATCCCTGTCTTTTTGATAGACCCGATTGGATAGACGCTTGGGGTTGGTACTGCCTTATCTACGAAGGTATTTAGCCTACGTTTCACCAGATAGCCAGGGGGAAATATCAGTTCAATATCACTTCAGTTACAGTGTGAAGATGTTTAAGGACTAGCAAAAATAACAAAAATTCGCATTTATTATAGCGTAGCGAAATTTGACACTTGCTAGTGCACTACCAACTTCACACTGTTACTGGAGTGTTATTGATCTAGGATTCTTCCAAAATATAAATAGCATTAGTAGACTTGGGTCCCAGTACTTATAGTATATTCGCTTTAAGAAAATAGTGACGTCAACACGTCACCCACGTCTTGTCCAATGAAACGTGACAACGGTTGTCTGCGATTGGTCAATGTGTCTTGTTTCCTCATTTACTTACATCTCATTGGCCAATTTAACCTCTGAATATCATGACGTCACTATTTGCTTAACGCGAATAGAGTATAGTAACAAATCGTATACCTATGTAAAATTCTATTACTTATTTTGAAGCATTGGCAGGTGTCCTCAGCTTGTTAAACGAGCGTTTACTAACTTGTTATAATTATTAAGTTCAATTCCATTTTACCAACCATATTCTATTAATGTATCTTATTAACTAATTAATATCTTCACGCTTTCAGAGCCCACCGAAGGGAGCCACGATTCCCTACAGACCCAAGCCCAATGTCGCCGGTCCCGTCATTTTAGCCGGAGGCCAAGCTTATACCATTCAAGGGAATTATGCAGTGCCGGCTCAGGATGTAAGTTTCATACTAACAGTACATAAAAACTTTTTATTCATATAAAGTATTGATAAATAAGATGATGATGATGATTTTAAGTGGCCCTTAACAATACTTTTTGCTACTTTAAATGACCTGTAACTATGCTCTTGGCAAAAGACATTTTCTACAAAAAAACAGGTATTATATGTTCTATGTTCAAACATGTGTTGGATTAACTTTACATTTACTATGAAAGTGTAGGTCATGTTATATTAGTTGAGAGAATGTTAGCTAAAATAAAATGGTCTATAGTTGTGTAAGGGAGTGCAAGTTATAGGGTTCAAGTTATATTGGTTTTTGTTACAATGTGTGATTGGGTGATAAGGGAATGAAGCGGTTACCATAGTAACGGTCTCTGCAAAATGATGAAAGATCACAAATAGTAATTCTCTAAAAACGGTATACCTACTTAATTTTTTATTTTAACTCAGATTCTCATGACATATCCAGAATAATTAACCTATTTAAATTTTCACGATATTCATTTAATCTCATTATCATACTACATATCTTATTTATAATTTTGCAAAACTATATATTCTTACATTATTGTCAACCGTATCATATTTATTCAACACAAAATTCTCGTACCGGTTCAGTAGCTAATTAGCAGCCGAGTGGCTAGATCTAGCCTTGTATTGACCAGTAAGCATTGCCAGGCGGTGTGTGCACCAGTATTCCCAGTGTTGGAGATGAAACCGCCGCTCGCTGCAGCGCTGCCGCCGGCGCATCTTCTAGCGCCACATCCGCTACATGACCACCACATTGTGAGTCGACGCTATCGTACAACCTCATAATAGTGACTTAATGACTTTGGTACTTTCGATTTATGCTATATTATATAAAAAATATTAATAATAAAAATATTAATATAAATTTTAGTATCTATTTTAATATTATTAAGAAACTATGAATATGAATGAATAATAAATATTAAAGGAATTGTATCGAGTGTTTTAAATTATATAACACACAATGTGGTAATAAAATCACTGGTATATGAAATTGTTTTAATACCAAACACAAAATAAGAAAGTAACAAATTTTCTTTACGTTTCAAAATATTTACACTGAAATAGTGATTTAATTTATGACACTATTCTTTTCACTACACTTTAGTGTATGAACCAAGGTTTTAAATATTATAATAATATATTTAATTTTTGACATAACAACATCTTATCCACTAAGACAATAATACCTTGAAATTAAAGGTTTATGATACTATATTTGACAAATTCACAAATTCTGTTCATGTAAATATAGCTTAAGAATTATGAGGTTGTACGTTCGCGGTATTATGTGATTGGTGCTGCCCCAAATCTATCCCCTGGTATGGTTTGGACCTAAATACCTTTAGTACTAACTAACCGACCTTAGGTAACCCATTAAACCCTAATTTTAACTTCCATTTATTTCAAGCTTGTTTGTTTATAGTTTTTCCATGTTTTGTTTCATCTTAGTTCTTATCTCTTATCCCGCATTACACCTTTAGTTTACCCGTAGAAAGTAATTTAGTGAATATTTTTATAATAGATTAAAATTGTATAAATATTAAGACAGCTTTATCTGTTTGTTTTCTGGCATCGTCATGGCAACCGTTATGTGCCGATTTTTTAACAGCACTTCGAGGTTAAGATGAATTTTTTGTTCCTTTACGCACCTTTCCTTATTTTTTCCCTTATAATTATGTTGATTAGGATTAACCGACTTAGAATGGCTTTTTCGAAGTTTTGATTTGGAAATTATTGTGTAATTTAGTGTTAAAGGTGCATTATTTTGGGCAGCACCATTCGAAGCTCACAATGTGTTAGTTATTTGGATTTTTATCTCAATTGTACGTAACGTAACAGTCATAAGCAACTAAGATTTATAGGGGGACCTCTTCCAATTGTGTGCCAACTGCATAATTCAGAGTAAATACTGGTAACAGAATAGTTTGACCCAGTATTTACTGAACAGATAGATCAGTAAGACTAATTTGTAAACTTACAATGCATACTTCATATACAATCAATAGAAGGAGTGATATAAAAACTTATTAAATTAAGAGAAAACTTTAGTATAGAAAAAAATACTTTTTACCAATTCTACTTTGTAATCTTAATACAAGATGTTAAAAATACTATTTTATTCAACCTTCTTATACGTTTGTTTACACTATCCTCATGCAAACAATACGACAATTAGTATAATAGAAATAGTATTTTTAGCGCTAGTTCTACAGGCTAGGTCTTAGTGCTTATGACTGTACCTATAACCCTGTATTGACCATTCCAGTGATCCTACCCCGATAGTTTCGGAAGCTAAGAAAACAAGCAGTTGGGGCCATTAATATGAATGAACTGTATTTATTAGTATATAAGATATATTTTAGAGTAAACGAATTGAATACAACAATATGCTAGTTTGGAGTAAGGAATAGTAGTTATTGGTATTGTGGTCGTGTAGTAGGTAAATATAATGGGACAGACCCTAGATATTGTAATATTAAAAAGGAGGGGGAATTTTTTTCGGTGGTATATTTGCTACCTTTCCAAGATATGTTTCTTAAGATTTATTTAACTTCATTCTATCTGACTCATAATAAATCCTCCTGAAATCGTATTTATGAAAAACAATATTTCAAGCCATACCATTCGGTTATTTTTTAATTTGTTTATTTCTTCAATACAAAAAAGTACTTAAAAAGCTGTCCCATTCTATTTACCTATCATACTACAACATATTCATATACTTGTAAAAGCAGCAGCATTTAATATCTTACATTATAAGATCGCATTTAATATAGAAGATAACTTGTTTACGTACGTAATTGTTGTATTTGATTTAGTATTGACTATATTTTAGTTATAGTTAGACATATAGTTTTCTTTTCTTAATACCGTCCTATTAATTCTCAGATGGGCGGTTTGGCTAAGTCGCCTTTAGCCGGTTTGGCTGCTTTGGGCCTCGGTGGTCTGTCGCCAGCCAATACGAGTGGACTTAATCCAGCAGGTAATGTGAGAATAGAGGTTCACAATTGCTGTGTGACTAATAGTATATATAGTACTCCTGTAGAGTCAACGCTAAAAGTGCAGTCCCAGTAACTTTTTATAAGGTTTACGTTTATAAGAACAAAAGACATTATTTTACATTTTAAAACTGGCGCCACTAGCATTGTCATGGCCACTATACGTTCGCGTGCTTCGAAATGAAAAATATTGTCTTTTGTTCTTATAAACGTAAACCTTATAAAAAGTTACTGGGACTGCACTTTTAGCGTTGACTGTACTTGGCTGGATGAGTAAGAGTTAGAGATATATATATGTACATTAATTGAATAAACATACATTATGTAACTTCAGACACTGAAAAGAGAATCAAGATAAAAAAATGTTTAATTACTGTTCACTTTAAAATAATATGTATTCTATTTTTTTATAGAATATATACCATCTGTCAGTCATCTCATTTGACAATTCTTAACTGTCAATATCACCTCGACACGTTCACTACCAACACAAAAAAACCATTGCAACATATTTATAATATTTGCAGTATGCGCTCTGCCAGCTTTAGCAGCCCTCGCCGGCTCCCAGCTTCGCACCTCCAACCAGAACCGCAACCAGGCACAGACTAACCAGCAGGCTCACGAGATGACAGTGCCCAACGAACTCATTGGCTGTATTATTGGAAAGGTATACGGTCTTTTGAAGTTGTTTTGAGTGAATATAAAATGTGACTGATGCTTGCTGACTATTTCGGCGACGACGACAAGTGGGTCGTGATTGTAAAAGGTAACACGTCGCAACATTCGATACTGGTTGACTTTTCAACAAGTGTGTTGTCAGAGAATTACTAACTTCGCTATTGAGGTGATAAACAGGGTAACCTCTTAACAAGGGGCAATGTAGCTCTTAACGAGGGATGAATTACGCTTTGTGTGTCTGTAGGTTTTGTAGTCTCTGTAGTTACTCTTTGAGTTAAAGTGAAGATGCATGGTCATAGATTTGTCGCTATGAAATAGAAGAATAATTTAAAGGTTTTTTTGCGGCATCGGGGTGCGACGGGTATGATGTTATCGATCATAAGCTTTTAGCGGACAAATCTTTGCCGAAAAAACATTGATGATTGTAGCCAGTTAATCGTACAAAACATACCTAGAAAACTAACAATTTTCAAACCCTTAGTCACGCTTATAAGCTACTCGTTAATACATTTCCAATACCTACAAAACACATGTACAAGTACAATACATTCCTATACATTTGTAGGGAGGCACCAAAATCGCCGAGATCCGCCAGATATCCGGCGCGATGATCAGAATATCCAACTGCGAGGAGCGCGAAGGAGGCACTACTGACCGAACCATCACCATCACAGGCAGCCCCGACTCAGTGGCCCTGGCCCAGTATTTGATCAACATGAGGTTTGTACCCACTTTGTACCCAATTGTAGCGAAAAGTCCGTTTGCGCGTTGCCTAGGTTACGGATAACAGCATAACCTCAAAATGTTTTTGGTTTCGCTACAAATGTTGATAATCTCAACACCTATTTCAATGATTGACCAAATAAGTTGTCAGTAACAATGTGTATTTACAATCCTTAAAACTTGTGTCTCATCCTTAATCCCGAAAAACATGATCCGTTTTTAAATAAGGTTACTAAAACTAGTAATAGTTGAATCGTGTTTCTATTGAACATTGCCTTGGTCCACCTTTTGTCTCCAAAGCCTGGATTCCATTTGCCCAAGCCACGTCTACCCAAATCGCATGTTATCCAATGTACTCCCATGAAAAGTCACTTTTATTCGTCTGGACTGTTTCGATAGCTTTTCTTTGAGCTAGGGTTTCTTAACCTTCTAGCTAGTACCATTTTTTGACTATAACCCTTCTTCACAGTTAAGACATAAGACACTTGCCTTTTAATAAAATATATCCTTGTACACCAAGACCAATTGAAAACTCCCTTTATTATTATGACATTTTCGCTGCTATAAGTACTATTATAACAATTAATATTACTACTAAATCTAAAGTCATGACTAACAATTTGGCTATAAAAAGAGAATCATAACTCAATTCTACATTTTTCACACTTCTTAAACAGGACAGGTTAAGAAATCCTACCATTACCATTTTTTACAACTAACACAATTAACCTGAACCGCGTCACCCTATCGGAACAGTCCATCACAACCGACCTCGCCTCACCCTGACTCTCCTATCCCGCTCCCACAGTGTGGAGCTTCAGAAGGCGAACCTCGAAGGATCACCACCAGGCAACGCGTCAGGGTCTGCCTCAGGACCCTTAGCCTCCGCCATACCATTAGCACAACTGCTGAGCAAGCCAGCCGCCTTGGGAGCCCTCAGCTCTCTGTCAGCACTGGGAGGACTAACAGAACTCTTGGGAGGAGGTAGCAACACGACCTCAACGAGCAGCCCTCAAGTTCAAACCACAGGGGTTCATAGGAACAAGTTCAGTCAACGCCGTGACGAAGATGTACCAACTAAGTCGAAGGACAGGAATAAATATAGTCCGTACTAGAAAGAACTTACTAGTAGGAAGGGTAGCTGGGACCGTTTTAGTGCGTTCAGTGAAGTACGTGTTCTTTGTAGTGTCGAGCAAGGTAGTGAAGGGTGTAAGTGTATGTAAATGGCATGAGAGGATCTGTGTTAATTTGAAAGAGGTTTGTCTGGACAATGGGCATTATTAATGATGGTAAGCGAATACGCGTGTATTGTCGAAAAGCTAAGCAGTATATGACAACAGACAGACATTGAACGGGTAATGAAAGGAATGGAATCAATAAGTTTCGGTACTTTGTCAAACGATCAGGTAATCTAGTTGACTGGACTTCTCAGCTTTAGTGCGAAGTTCAATCATAGAAGGGACATGGATACTGTAACTCTTGCTTGTGAACGGTTCCAGAAAATGTAAACGTGGTTATACGCTTTGTAAGCATCCGTAGTGTTAAGTAAAACTTTTTTCATAATTTTAACAACACTAAATGGAATCATTGAACTTGACTAATTAATAAATCAATGAAGAAAAATCTTTTTCTTGTCATATTTTGATAAACGAGGCTTTTTAATGAAAGTTAAATATTAGATGTCATTTCACGTAATATAATATAAGGTATGACAGTGCGTAGGCACGCCTTATTAATTTTTTAGTATAGTGTGTTTAAATTATATTATTAGGATTTAATGGGAAGATAAAATACGTCATTAGTAATTAGGAATAGTAGAAAGTAAGTTTTATATATAACTTGTAATAGTGAAGAGCGATGATAATCTTTTGACACTTTAAACTGTCACGCGATTAAAAACTGACGTTAGAAGTACATAACTGACAGGAGTAAAATTTTTTACAAAATGGCGGAAATTTTGAGATTCGTTAAAAGATTCTCAGGGCTCTTACACTAGAATATGTGACGAAAAAATAAAGACAAGATCTATGGGATGTTTGTAATGAATTCGTAGTTTCAAACTCAAGACAATAGTAGTGAATAGAATGCTTATTATTGGATAAGATGAAGAAATAAGACGCGGACGAATGTAAGCTATCAGGGGCCCAAGTTTACTAACGCGTTTTAGCACAAACGCAGTTCAATATCAGGTCAGTATTATTGTAAAGTTGGTACTGGATTACTAAGTGTATAAAATTGAACTATTAATATCAGCAAAGTGTCAAATTTCGCTTTAAAAATGGCGAAATTAGTCACTTTCGCTAATCCACTACCAACCTCACACTATTACTGACCTGATATTGAACTGATATTTTGCAAAAAGCATTAGTGGACTTGGGCCCCAATTGCTTTTGATCAACAGGTCTCTAGTTATAGAAAAATGTTTGAACATCGTTATGATTGATTAGAAAGACGCAAAAAATATTAAGTACATTAGAAATGTAAGTTATTGGTAGAAATAATTGGTTATCTCATAAACATCACATGTTTTTTTATCAGTTTTAGAGTCAGTTACAGAAAAAAGAGCAAGTAATGATATCATAATGTAGCATTGTACAAAATTAAACAATTCGACAATAATATACGAACTCTTGCAAAACGTAATAATTTTTGTCATATTATTATTGGGAAATTGTTTCTATGACGTTTTAGAGTGTTTTTTTGATTCATACCGACTCTTAACTTTTTGTTGTTCGTTATGGCAGGCCATGAAATTAATATATTGGTATGGGTGTATTTAATTGTGTTTGTAATAATTTCTAAACTGAGTACTCAACAAAATGGCTGCCAAACAAATCGTTCTTATTGTTTTCCCGATAAAAATTCATAATTTGACCTAAGCATTCTTATCAACATCTATCCCGTAATAGTTATAGTATAGTATAGGTATTTAACGATAATATTATATTTGTTTTGTAACTCATATATCTATCTATATCATTAATTCGCGTTCGTAATGGTAGTCGATGCTAGTGCTAGCTAAAGAGGTCCAATTGAATTGAAACGAATGAGGTTTAGTACGTAGTGTAATGTAACATTGAAATCTGTAAGAAATCATGTCATTCGGTTATAGTATAACGCGCTAGTATCATGTATTTTAGTCTTGTAAGCAGTATGTAATAAAAGTAAACGGAATATAGAGTTTCATTATCCCTGAGCCTCAAGAACCCTTCCAAAAATCTTCCCGAGACACCAAGCGGCTCCATCGGTACCCTGCCATCCCACAAGTAAAGGATCACCCAGTTCCTGGTAAGATTTTCCTTTATTTTCTCCTAGACAATGCCCCAAAGATACTGCGATTAGTTGCGAACCACTCTCCTGGAAATCCACGATTCCCTCCTCCGTTTCTAAATGGAACTAACATTGATATGAATATTGTTACTTTAACTCCCTATACGTGTTTATTGTACCAGGTATAACGACCTTTCTAGAGAAATATATAAGGAAAATAATCAAATGCACATCAAAAATACTGAATATACATCAAAATACAGCTAAATATATAGCAAAAGTTAGGTTAGGTCTGCCATTGTATTGGTGTACAATTCAGTATTTCTGATGAGTAGTATCATATATTATTAATTTTCTTTTAATACTAGTCCTTGCAACATAGAGATACGTTAAACCCGATACAATGAATACTTTCAGGGAGTACACAATTTAGTCTTTTGTTATAAGTGTGTTTGACCGTTCCAGAATCACCATGGAGACGGCTGGCCTGCCGCTGCCGGGCTACCACTACATCGCGCCCAACCACATCGTGAAGGCGCCGATCCATTGAATGGGGTTTGGAAGCCAGGGCCTCAGCCTGCGGGAGGTGTTCGTCCAGCCGATGCCGCCGTACGCCGCCCTGGCTCCAAGATTTCTCTACAAATAAGACCAAAAACTCGAGAGAAAACATATTGGCAATGCACTAGAGTACTAGCTACGAGTAATATGTTTACATTTGTTACGAGTTTATAAGTATTTTAGATATTCTTATATTTATTCTCTACTCATATTTGAAGCGTCAGTTGACGAGGTAACAACGGTAAACAGAGTGTGAGCCAAGATTAATTATAACTGTTGAACGTGTTTAAAATATATTTTTCGCCAACCGTATTGATTGATGAGCGAGTGGAAATACACCCTTATGGTTCAAGACACAGAGCGTTAAATGGAATGATCGAATTTATTGTGGATTAAGCGATCAAGGGTGGACGTCGTAATCGATTCCGTATCGATACAACACGGTCAGCAACTCGATGTCTCGATGCGTAGCCGTGTCGGAGGCCGTAGCGATAGAGTTAATTAGATGATCTGAGTGAGAGGTTTAAAGACAATATTGTAAATTATATACATGTATAAATTTTGGTATGTCACGTAAGGCATCTCCTTTAAATCGATATCACATCTACATATCTGTTTCGGTTTATCGAAAACGTAAGCAATGTTTCGAAGGTTGTTTCGGAGGTGCGAAGCTGGCTTTCTGGTCTAAAGTTGGACGACACGAAACCGATGGGATCAAATCCTTTTGTTTATCTCTTGGAATATTCTCATGCATGTCTTATTCAATATAAAAATACTTTCTTAGGCACATAATCGATAGGTAATTAAAAATTAGTGTTGCTATGTGATAGATTATAGTTGAATGTTATTTTGAAGTCATAAGATTTCTAAATGTTTACAAGGTCTTTATTGGCTATTGAAATTTTATGTCCAATTTTAATCGCGTAATTGGTATAGGGAACAACGCCAAAGATGTTAGAGGTTTTCCTTTCTTTAGTAAGCTGTTGTCAGTTAGTGGAACTTAGGTATTTCGGCATTAGACTCGTGAATGTTTCGTTGCCCCTCTAGACTGTTCGGTTTATTGATTAGTTCTAGATCGAGAGCAATCTCCAGTGTAAAAGTATTTCAACTCACTTAAAAGACTTAGGTTAACGTAACTTTAAGGAACTCCACATGTCATTGGATGCCAAAAGAGGCTTTACTTAATCTCTAGAATAATGTTGCAAATTGCACTCAATTTGGCACGATAAGTATACTTATGTACCTTTCCTTACCCCCAAGTCTTCCCCTTTACCTAAATTTTTTATCGTATTTATAATAATGTACAATAAATGTGGAATAATGTGAAAGAATCGTGTGCCAAAGTCGTGTCTAAAATTTATATAAAAAAAAACTTAACAAGAATGTATTGTGATGTGGTTGTTTAAATAACATAAATTGGTTGAATTCTAGTCAAAAGAAAAGACAACTCAATGCTAGTCTAAATTTGTTAATCGGTATACGTATTTATTTTGTAAAGAGTTTTTTTTGACGTGTTTTAGGCAAAATTGCTGTAAATCAATTATTTTCCAACGTGTAAAAAGGCGCGTAGAGCTTTGTAAAGTGTGTACCGCGATGGGTATAATTAGATGTAACTTAGAATACTCAGATGATATTAGTTTTGGAAATTGAAGAGATTAGCTGTGATTTAGAACTCCACACTTTTGTGTGCGAGATTGGTGTCGAAATGATTTTATTGGCGGGAGAAATAGCTATAGAATTCTAGTGCAGTTTTTTTATTTTTTAAATGTTTTGTTAAAATCGTTTACAATGTACACGAATGCCCTTTGTGGGTACTTTCGATCTTTTTGTTTACAATTTAATTGTTTATTTTGAATTTATATTGTTTCTTTATCTAAAATTGTAATCATTGATATTTAATGTAATGAATAGTTTGAATATTAAGCAATAATGTGTATGTAGTATTTGATATTGTTTTTAATTTTACGGTTGTATTATCGGATTTAAGTATGGACATGACATAAATTGTGTAAGTGTATGTTTACAATAATTAATTAATAATTAGAAGGATTCTTTTCATTTTGGTCTAAAGTTGGTTCACGTCATGTTTTAAATATAGTTAGACTAGGTTCTTGCAACTAGATCAATAATTGTTGTTATATTTATTTGCTCAATTTTATAGTTGTGTATTACTTTTTGAATTTGACAAGTGACAGTTGGAGTTGCGATCTTGTTTCTATGTATTCTATACCAAAATAAGTGTCAAATTTCGTTGCATATTTACATTTCAGCCTTTATTAACAGGGTGAAATATCCGCATAGTAATATGTAGTATATTTTAGCGAATATTCTAATAGTGTAATTGAAGCAATTAATATTAGCACCTCCAGTATATTACACGCACCGTTTTGAATCCCTTTACTATTTTAATTAACTAGTTTGAGGCTAATCCGAATTCTTAGTAAGCTGGTGACATCAAACCATGTACCAATGATATACATTATTTTTGAAAACAATGGGTAAAGTCGGTTGTGTGAAATCTATATCAGATTATGCTTATATAGTCCTTATATTGCACTACTGCATGCTCTAAAGTAGTAGTTTTACCAGGGTAATCAATCACCATACATAACACGTTTTCGTAGCATATCAAGTGCTTATATATCGTTTTAATTATAAGCTTAATATTAATATTTATTCGGTATAAAATGTTTATTAAATGACCAATAGAGCACCTTACAAGATATTTAAATATTATTGGCTTTTATCAGTATTAAATCTGACGCAATTACTACTACACAAGTACAAATGTAATAATTACCATTGCAATGCGGTTGTGGGGAGAATGAACTTTAAGGGCCCATTACACTGTGCAGAATTTATTGATGGTAATTTCTTTAATGCTTATTTCAATTTGGTCTTACAATCGACTATGTATAAAAATTTTCTTGCTGACAATATCTCTTTATTTATTGTTTATAGTACTCTGTTTCAATATCAAGAGCATAAATTGAGTGGTTTTCTAAAGATGAAAACATTAAATGTATTGTCTTCCGCTTAGAAAAAATGTTGATATACAATTACATACACTTTTTTTTTTAATATTTTTGTCATTGACATTCTTAACTTTATTTTATTATGTTTTTCCTAATGAATTTTTTTTAAGAAGACTTATATGAAAAATAATTATTGTAATATCTATTCAATATTTATAATATTCGGTTTCCAAGAACGTTCATTGTCCTCTAAAACCGTGTTCGGTACAAAAATATAGAATAGGATATAAAAAGTCAAATTGTTTAATATAATAAAATGCTTTGATTGAATTCAAACATTTGTAACGACTGAAAGTAGGTAAGCATACAATTATTTTGCTATTTGGTGAGCATTTAAGTTTTATATTGTTTTTTATTATACTAAATTCCTTGCCTACGTAATAGTTTGCTTGTATGTATTTTCGGAAAGAATAGTTTCAAAAGTTAGAGTAAAACTTGTTCGTATATCAGGCTGAGTCATATCTCTTTAATCGATGTAATTTGTTGAACATATCTGTAACGGTTACGTGAATTGAATAGTAATAATACATGTGCTTACAATTTATTGTCACTTGATGTTATTTTTCAGTATAAAATATTGTTTTTCATTACGTTTAATAAAGTGTGTAAATTAATGGAGTTTTTTACTTACCCCCTAAAAGAGTAACCATATTTAGATAATAACAATCATCCATCCTATCCCTTTTTCTAATGATACGTAATAATACGTGATACGTATATCTAGGCCGTAATACAAATTCAGAATGCTAAATGACTACCTTTTCGATTTATCTTAAGTTAAATGAATTTATTAGGTAATGGGCTAGCGGTCTTCAATATTCCATCACAACACCAAAAGTTATACCCCCCCTAAAGACGTGCCTTGAATATATATTATTATTATTTATTGTATTGTAGATAAAAGTATGGATCAAACATGTATTCATAACGAAGCCTTCTCGCTTTTGACCTCTCACCTCTTCAAATATACAAGAAAACTGAGTAAAAATGTGTATGACGTACACGTCACTATTTGACAACTGTCATATTTTAGAGTTTCTTTTACTCCCCTTTGAGTAAGCTAGTTCGGAGGTAAGTATAAAGCTAACTAGCTGATACTGAACTGATAGAGGTCACTAAGATACTAGGAACTAATCAGTAATGTAGGATAAGAACACTAAAGAATCCCGATTTATTCCCTGCTAGTCCTCGACGTAAAAGAAAAGATAACTAGCTGCCATTCTTACTAGCACGTCTACGTCAATGGATAACGAACCTCAACCCGACTATGAATGCTAAAAGTGACCAAGGAGGTATTTTGCATCACGTTCGTAATCTACGATAGGTTTGAAAAAGGCAAATCCCATTCAGAAACTTTTGAATAAGGCTTTACATTGATTGCTTCTTAAATAATAATCAGACATGAATGGCCAGTGCATCACCAATTAAATTCTTATCTCTGAATTACGAAGATTCATGACCCCAACCCTGGTAGGGTAGTCTAAGATTCAAGTATCTCCGCAATTGCGACGTAGTTCGTTCATATTCAAATTACCATCCTATTTAAAATTACCTATAACACCAACCGAACAGCTAACGTACCTAGACATCTTAACCGATTTTAATATGCTCTTTTAAACTTTTCGTCTCCTTATTAAGTTTAAAACTAGGATGTATTCTAGATGCATTCCCAATTGATCGAACAAAGGACCTGCCAAACGGCGTAGTAGGTATTCAGTGCGCATGTCACCCACTGCGCCACCGGCACAAACGCCCTCTGCCGGGCACCAGACACAACTTGTTGCGTAACGACCACCGCCACTCGGTCGCAACCGTCCGCGCTGAAAACCGTATACTTCGTTAAGCCTTGGCGTGAAAGACAAAAGTTTCCCGCGACTTCAAAGCCCCTAAAACTAGGCCTGCGAGTTAGGGGCGCGACTGTGATGTATTGAGTTAGTGCGAGTTGGGTTTTCCCTTTGTGAGTTCTTTGTTTAAACTAAGTTTGGCTACTTGCTGATACCTGGCCGACGTTATTGTGGTATCAATCGATACCTACTGCAGTTGGATCGACGAAGGTAAGGTCGTAAGTTAATAACATTACTTTCGAACCGTAGAACGTGCTACGGATCACGATATTTGCTACGGATTTTGAAAGTTCTTGATATGATATTTTGGTTGTAAAAGTTGTTTTTGTCGGTTATTATTTTGAAAAGTATTTTAAATATTGTTAATTTTCTTCATAAATTAATATAATGTGTCCTATGTTCCATTAATAATTGTCTTAATAATAATTGTCTTAATATTAGTAATCAAATATATCAAAGCTATTAATAGATAAATAACAATTGAAACCATCTAATTGATTAAATTATATCTCATTAATATTACACACATATTTAAAAAAATACAATAAAAAATATAAATCAAACTACATTCTAAAACCCTCCATTGACACCCAATTAAAATAACATAACACTATCATTTTAAACTTCATTCCAATTCTACACAGTATCGATTGGACGTAGTTATTTACACTACTATCATATCAAAAGGGCCTCCTACATTGGTAGATCGCCAAATTTCTAGTGGAGTGTGTTTTAAAGAAAGTAGGTCGCACTATGTATGTAGGTTTGTATGTTAAGTCAAGCCACATTATTGCGTCACCACTCACCGACAGTTATTAGTTGCGGCGACATAATTACCACCAATTTTTCATGCCGCATTGGTCGTTTCCTGGTATAATTTAAAAGTGTATATTATAATCTATCTCGTAGAAAAAGCGTGAGAGAAAACATCGGTAAAAGTATTTTGCTTTAATATGTTCATTAAATATTCATGTCTAATCATGAAATTCAATAATAAATACGATCATTCTTTAATTATTTGATATGAAACTTTTGATAATATTTATTATTTCATTATTATTTTCATATACAACTTATTATCAAGTAAAGAATTTATTTACCATCATTAAAAATATGAAGAGATAGACCATATTTTTTTTATTTTTTTTATTATATATTTCCTAACATGCTATACACCTTAGTGCTAAGTCGGCTTTACAATTAATATTAATAATAAAAAATCAAGAGTCTATTGACACGTTTCGTCTTACACTCAATCCTTAAGGGATAAAATAACTTTTCTAAACATGCAATAGAACTTAAGCTCAAGGCTGTAACTTGACTATCATGATGAGTAAAGCCTTCAAACAGCGCTCTTTGGGGAATAAACAAACATTCCAACTTTGTTGCATTGCCTTCTCTTTGTTCTCAACAAAACGACTTTTTGAGACGACTTTTCATTAATATTTTAAGCAGTAATACTTATTCATGCCTCGACTGTTATTAGGAAAGAGTAAGGACTTGGTTAAAATGAGTTTTGAGTGGCTGAATACTTTTAAAAGAGCTAAACTGCAATGGTTTCATTTACAGAATAAATTATAGAGACTCATGCTTTTTCACTAGCCTATTCTTATTTACATTTAGCATTGCTATCTTTATCATATTCGTGATAGATTATAGGTTGTTGTTGACTTAGTTTACACGGTGCTAATTATTATAAAATTATCAGTCCATAAATTATACAATAAGATCCATATATCGTTTAGGAAATAAATACGAGTATATGCATTTATAAGCTATAAATATATATGTTAAATGATAAACATTGGCGACAGTTTGCTAACCCATCATCCCATAGATTACATTACCCCTAGTCTTTTATTCGCCACCTACGATATGCTAAGAAGAACGTCAGCTAGGCTAGTTCTTTTTACGGTCCAGATTAGCACAAGTCGACGATAGGATCCATAGTCTCCGCCTATGCCGTTTTGGAAGTAGAGAAGTGAATAAATGTATAAACCAATAATGCACGAGAAAATAAAAATGACTCTCGACATCTCACTTCATAACTAGTATGACATGCAAATAATAATTCAATAATAATATTTATTTTAGTCATCTAACATTATATTTATTATGAATCAATTCTTTTTTTTTTATAGTTTATATCTGCTATAGACATTAATACTTGAATTTCGAATGAATTAATTACTACGGATTATGTTATTTATTTTTATTGTTATGTTTTTATTATTTTAGATTTTCGATTATTGTTAATGATTATTATTATTGTCGGGTTATCTTTGTAAATATTTTATTTTTATTATTTGATATTGTGTTGGGGTAACCTGTAAGGATATCAAATTCAATGTGTGATGTCAATTCAATAAATAAAAAATATGTACACCACATTACCGACAAATAACACATTTTTATTTAATAAACGTAGAAAACAAAATGACAGTCTATTCTACATAATAGTAAGCCCACTTTCCTAATAAGGAAACTTATCTATTCAGAGGGTTAGGTGTCACAGTGTTTCCCCTCCGAAATTATGTCATTATTATTGCGTAATCCTTTTCATGATGTCAGGTTAACGTTCCTCAAACAACATGGTGTCTTTACGATGATTAAATTGCCTGCACGTTTCTTGGTATGAATTACCTATTTATATACACACATTCACGTCTTTTAATCCCTTTCGGGGTAGACAGAACCTTGGAGACATGAAAACATCTCTCTATTGACGTATCAGCATGAATATTGGGAACGTGATATATGGAGAATTAGTGGCAGGTTGCTAGCCCGTCGCCCAATAGATTCTATATAACCCTAGTCTCTTAGTCACCTCCTACGACGTGCCGGGAAGCACGGTAGCTAGTTAGCATTTTTTTACGTCCCCAATCATAAATATAAGTAATGGAAGTTATTATCCTGACAATAGAGTAAATTTTTTTTAGTGAAGTATGACGCTAGAGTTACTAATGTATTAACAAAAAGGTTATTTAGTCAACTTAAGCTCACGTTTCACCAAGTGAGTTCCCAAATTAACTGACTTTGAATTAATGACACATACATATCACGCCTGATTCCCTGTAGGGGTAAGCAGAAATCACGGATCCTCATTTGTCCTGGTCCTGACAAACCAGTTTCGCTTCATTGACACTCATACATCTTCTCATACACATATATTATTGATAATTAATTAATGACGTATAGTTTCTAATTATATATTTTAGGAAGCTTTCTTCACGATGTTATCCCTTACTGTAAAAGTGTTGTGAAGTTAGCCAGTGTTTATAAATTAATGCCGACTATTAGCTGAAAAATGAATTCGTGGCCTTAGAACTAGAAAAATAGAGTAACCATGAATTAATTACCATGTAGTTTTGTGCGCCATCTATTAATCACGTTCATAAAGATTGATTAATGTAGGTACATTGTTTGATGTTAACAAACTACATTCAGTGTGATAATGAGGATATATTTTTATATAGTAGCCTTTCTTCTTTTCATGTCATAAGTGGGTTGTGAAGGATTGTTTGTTGTGTGACGTCCATTCTCGTACATATAATCAAGTATTTTTAATGATTAGGCATAGACAGAGTCTCGGACTCATAATATAGAGACGACCTCCGTGGCGCGATTAGTTAACCACCTGAACGCTAATCGTGAGGTCCCGGTGGAGCAGAGTTAAGAACTACGCTTTCCTTCTGCTTTCCAGTCTGGTTGTTGATTATATATTCTATATATGTATTTATCTATGTATACATTTGTTAAACATACGTTAACTAGTATCCTTAACACAAGTCTTAAATTTACTTACCAAGGGGATAGTTCAATTGGTGTAACATTGTCCTAAAATAGTATTATTATTTCATCGATTATGTGCTATATTGTTCCGTACTAGTCTGGGACGTAACAAGAATGCTAACTAACTGCTGTTCTTCCCAGCACATTGTAGAAGGCAACCATCAGAATATATGGTATCTATTGGACGATAAGCTAGCAACCTGTCACCAATATTTCATATAACATCTAAACCCCAAATACATGCTAATTAATGACCAAGAAATTTTTTTTCATGTCTCCAAGGGTCTGAACACCCTGAAAGGGTAAATGACGTAAATGTATATATATCGAATATGTTTAACATCATTATAAAATGTTGTTGTTACAATTATGTGACACATTACTCTCAGAAGGTTATTAGTCCTTCGTAAGTCTAAATTCTCAGTCTCTTATAATATAAGACCATATTATAACATTCTGAGAGACGAGTTAGGCTAATTATAAAACAAATTCTGTTCATCCCATCAGCATAAATGGTCGTGATAATCCAAAGATGTATGTTATCTTTCCTTCACTCTATCTATCTAAAGTTTGGCGTTTTAATCCTTGGCTTTAATCCAGAATCTAGCTGTTAACAAAGACTTAACTTGGATTCCAAACTTCTATACAAGTTGTTTCGGAACTTCTATATAAGACTAGAGTAGTAAATCAATACATCTGACGTCCGTCATGGTGAGGAAATCTGCCTATTTGGCTAAGCAATAGTCTGTGTACTCGACGACATATATCACAAGCTGTTTATTATATTGGGTATATATTTATAACTGGTTTTGATATGGCCGTAGACAGTTACTTTTAAACACCCGCGATTTATACTCATTTTATTTACTATGTGAGACATTTTATTTGATTTATCTATATCCTTTATATAACCCAACGTTTCGACCAAGTCGCATAGACCGTCTTTTAATATATTCTTCCCGCGACACAACAAATAAAATAGCCATAGACCTCAACACTTTCAAATTGAAGAGACAGATCTAACGCGACGGTTATGCTAATGGTTTATTGGTTTTCTTGTCCGTATAAACGTATACATTCACGTCCTTTGATCTCTTTCGGGGTTGACAGAACCTGCGATATAATATCTCTTTGGTCACTGTTAACATGAATATTGGAATTGCGATGTTAGAACGGAACATTGGTGATTGATTGCTACCCTATCGCCCAATAGATTATATTTACCCCTAGTCTCTTAGACGCCTTTTACAACATGCCGTACAAAACATCTTAGACTACAATAGGACTTTATTTTGGTGTCCAGTCGAAAGAAATGAAACGACAAGAATATGTATATATATTGAATAATTACTTATAATTACCGTATAAATATAAGGAGATGCATTAATAAAAATGAAACAAAAGTGCTCTAGGTACATTTGTATGGACACATGAACTTAGCACTACCTTAAACAATTTAGGTCGTAAGCTGACGTGAAACTCAACCCATTTCCAGTCAAGGCCACCCCTAATAAGTTTGGCAAGCGGAACAACGTTATTTTGGACACCTTTCCATGAAAGTGATGACACAGCATTACTTACAATAACCTACCTTATTTTGACAGGGGAAACCATGTTTTTCCGTGTTTGTTTAAGGCCACACATCAGTTCTGAAGAGGGACTGTGAAGAAATGTTGTTTGGTGTAAGCAATAGTCAGTTTTTGTTTTTGGATGACTATCTGGTAGAAAGTGTGTCCTAAATAACTTTTATATACATATATGACGACCACCGTAGCGCGATCGGTTAGAACGTTATTCGTGAGGTCCCTAGTTCGATTCCCGGTGGAGGCAGAGTTAAGAGCTAAGCTTTCTTCTGCTTTCCAGTCTGGTCGTTGACTATATATATAGCTTGTATCTATATGTAATATGTATGTATTTATTAAATTTACGTTGACGAGTCCCCTTAACACAAATATTAAATGTACTTAGCAAGAGGTTAGTTCAATTGGTGTACTTGTGTCCAAATATTATTATTATTATGTACATAATGTATGTTTAAGAATTTGGTGAAATTAAATTGAGTATCCTATCTGCTATTCTGATAGTTTCCTTTCAAGCGTAAGAGAAGCTAAATAAACTAGGGGAAGATGTATTTAATGTGTGTTGAGCTAGCAACCTGTCACCAAAGCTCGGTAAATATTAAACCTAAACTCAGTCTGATGTCCCAATATAGAAGAAATCAATATTGTGTTGTCGCTTGTATAAGCAGTTGCAGCGAGTAACTGAATTAATTTTAGATTACATACACACTTACGACTATTGTCTTAAAAGGGGTAGCAGAACTGAGGGTTGAGGAAAAATTTAGGAATATTTTGACCTATTTATTACCTTACCGTACGCATACATCACGTCCTACAATTCCTTTCGGGACGGACAGAACCTCGAAGACACGATAATATTTTCCAGGTCACTTTTTAACATGAATATTCATTTCATGGGGTTGCGATGTTATTTGGAACATAGGTGACAGGTTGTTAGTCCATCGCCTAATTGATTCCATTAAGCGTTAGTTTTCAGTTTTATTGTTATATGTAGTAAGTCATATCAGAAATTTGATTATACAAATTGTAGCTAACAAAATTTTCTGTATCTAAAGTCTATCATTACAATAGCAACAAGCGTATGTATATTCAGTGATAGGAGATATTACTTGAAAACTAGCTTTACGTTTTAGCTTCGATTCCCATTCACAGCATACTTATAAGTTTTCTATAATGAAAATAATATTTAATGTTCTACAGTAAGGAACAGCATAGCAACGAAACCAGCTAATTTATTTGTACCTGTAAACTATGACATATAACACTGCATGTGACGTTAGGTCCCTTACTCTACAATTACATCGACTTGAACTTCTGACTGCAAGCTGTAATTAAAATGTACGAGCATAAAGAATTACTACCTTCGCAATTGCGGATATGGAAACCTGAACCTATGACTTCCCCGCAAGGGTTAATGGTCGTGAATACGTTTGTCTTTGTCTAAGCTGATATAACTAAAAAATGGCGACCGTGATTTTCTCTACAACTACCTATAGAATTAAACGATAATACGAAACGATATAATGTATAGTTGTACAAGATATCTGATATATCTAGGGATTAATGGAATTTGTTAGACGATGAGCTAGCCACATGTCACACCTTGTCTTTCTGTCCACTTTCTTAGGAATAAGAGGACACAAAAGTATATGTATGTATGTAGACGTTATATTACTATACAGGGTGGCGCATTCAAAACGGTCAGTATGGGAAAGTCTGAAACTATAAGAGATACGAAGATTTGTTCTTAGGAACCATGTCACCGATTTTGATAAAAAGAAAAACTGCATTCATACTTTCTTTGAAAAAACAACTGTATCCAGTACGGGAATCGAACCCGGTTGCATTGAAAAAATAAATTGGCCCTTTTCACTTTTTCTTTTTAAATATCGATTGTGTAGATCTTAAGCTGTAAATGTCTCTATGAAACATGGTGTCCAAAATGAATATAATACGTTGTTTTGGCATACTTTAGTTTATCATAGTAGGTGTTCTAAGTGTCCACCGTTGTTTGAAATACAATATTCAACACGTTCAGGTAACGATCTTACTATTGAATTTAGTATTTTCATGTGGTGAATTTGCGTTACAATTGACGTTATTGGTACTTTTAGGTCTTCAACGGTGTCATAGCTTGTTTTGTAAAATTCATCCTTAACGTAATCCCACAGGAAATTTTCTAATATGGTTTTACACGTCACTTTAAGTGGACTTTTCAATAGATTGTTAGTTTTTGATTACTGTAGATATCAAAACCTCCTTAAAGGATTAATGCAATGCTAATGCCTCATGATATGGTGAATGTAACAAGTAGGGAAGTACAAAACTACAAACAGCAATAGTGACAATTTTACATTTCTATTGAATATTGTTACGGTGTATGTTATCTACTATGATAAACTAAAGTATGCCAAAACAATGCATTTTATTCATTTTCAACACCATGTTTTATAGAGACATTTACAGCTTAAGACCTACACAATCGATATTTAAAAAGAAAAAGTGAAAAGGTCCAATTTATTTTTTCAAAGCAACCAGGTTCGATTCCCGTACTGGATACAGTTGTTTTTTCAAAGAAAGTATAAATGCAGTTTTTATTTTTATCAAAATCGGTGACATGGTTCCTAAGAACAAATCTTCGTATCTCTTATAGTTCCGGACTTTCCCATACTGACCGTTTTGAATGCGCCACCCTGTATAGCAAACTCCAAATCAATTCTATTTTTATTTATCTTTATGATTCAATGGAATCTAGAGTACCCGCCACATAAGGTGGCAGTAGCCAAACTTGGAACTAAATTTGACGTTTCCGCCATTGCGTGTTATTTTGTATGAAAGGTAAATTTAGTATTACCAGCGTTGTGTTTTTTGCCCACTCTTTGTAATTTTTATGTTTGTTAAGGGTGATTATAATAAATTGATTTCTCGAGTTTCTTGTTAGTTCTTCTCCAAGGGTCTCCGCTGAACTTCTTCTTCTCAATCGTTACGCTCTTATCAGAGCGGTCGTGGTCTTCATGACGTGGCATCTTGAGCAGCCGAAATGGTTGGTGAACTAACCTCGGTAAAAATATGTAAAGACAATGCTCAGTGCCATGTTTGAAATAGTTTTTTTACATACATACATACACATCACGCCTGATTCCCTGTTCCGTCACCTTTTTTCAATATAGCGTCTATCTGACTGTTACATATATGTCTTATTAGGCCGGCCCCTACGTAACCGCCCTTCCACTTCACTCATATATATTCCTTTTGTCAATATATAGTTTTTTTAATTTGTACTTAGATCATAAAATAACTTTCAAAGAGAGCTTATGATAGGGCCTATTTTGAATAAAAATATTTTGACTTTTGACTTTGGTATATTAATTTGTTTTATTTGAGTTTATAGCTCTGCAACCAAAGATCGTTACAAATGAAACCTCAATATAATGTATCGAGCCGTATGGCACAGTGAGTGCTAGTTTTGGCGTGTTTACTGGCAACACTGGATTACGCGACTGTGGCGACGCCTCCAACTGCCACCTTATGTGGCGGGTACTCTATCATACCTTTTCCATTTTTTTATTTAAGTGTGCAAAGGACAGGCAGTTGCTATTCAGTCCATGTTTGTTTGCAGAGTAACCTTACGACATTCAGCAGATGACTCCTTTGATCTGTCGCCCTTCGTCTTTTCATCGTACGTTTATTATGGTATCATCTCGTTACGTCTCATTCAGCTAGTCATTAAATGGGTACTTGCATTGCCATGTAAGGTTGAACTTTGATCAACTTGGTCGTGCAAAGGTTGTACACCCTTGGGATTTTGTTTGTTGCATAGGGGATTAAAGATTAATTATTATAGATTCACGTCTTTTAATGCCTTTCGGGGTCGACAGAAATTCGGAGATATAATATCTCCTAGGTCACTTTTTAGCTTGAACGCGATGTCGTTATGGAACATTCATGACAGGTTGCTAGTCCAAAGCTCAATTGATTCTATTTACACCTTGTTCCTTAGTCACCTCTTAAGAAGGAAGAACGGCAGCTAGTAAGTATTTTCTTTTACGTCCTAGATTAGCATAGGACAGATAAACAGATTGATTTTTATAGAATTATATTTAAGAAGTAACGCAGTGTCTTTCAATTTATTTAATGAGGAGACAAAAAGTTTACTAAGATGTTGTAAATTGATTTATAATATCAAAATCGTATGGTTAACTACCAATTGTTTATTAATCTGTGATTTACATTATTTATTACATACATACATATATGTATATCACGCCCGTATCCTTACAGAGAGGTAGTTAAAGATATCGGATCACCATTTTCCTAATTCGGGGCAAAGCACTTTACATTATTTGTATATTTTGAGCAAAAGTATTCCATAAACACTTAACTTTTCGAGCCCTTACGTATTTACAAGTATAAGCAAACACAAGGGAAAGCGAATTAATTTATTAGACACGTGTTTGGTAAATAGGTACATACTAGCGATCTGTAATTCAATTACGTATCCACATGTTTTGCAGTAATACCTCGGCTTACAAATGTAATTTAGTTAAGCTCTTATACTGAAATTATTTTATTATTGTACCTGTGTATGGACTAAAAGTTTCTCTGTATTATTTTAACACATTTGTCCAGTATATTATTATGTTTAAAGAATGATTTATTATCAAGCATGTGGTAGTTTTAAACGTAAATAAAATGAAAATTTTTAGGATTGCCACGTGTATTTAGTTGATTATCATTAATGACATTACAATATCTAAATAATTTCACTAAATTTAATAGAAGAGAATGCATCACAGTGGGTTGAACATGAAAAATGAATATTAGAAATAATAAATATGTCTGCGAGATTTCTATCAATCCTAAAAGAGTATGCAACCCTATAAGTTGAATTATAATTAAGCTAAAATTAATGTAATAATTTTCAATATGTGTTTTTTCATAAACAAAGTATTAACTTTGTTACCCGTCGTTTCGGGCAGGTTGCAAAGGCCTTGGTCGCGTAACTGATTGACATTCTCTTTTCTTTTCAAATGAATAAAAATCGTAATACTCTCATAAGAACTAATGATATTTCATCATAATTCCATTAATCCTGATAGAGTATACCTGCATATATTTTATAACTTAAACTTCAATATAAACCTGACAATCTGAACCCCAGTCATTTAACAAAGATATAGTTGAGGTTTATCTTGGCTCACGATAAACTTCAAAAAGCGAGGAAAGTCAAGTCATAACTTTTAAAGTTGAACCTGCGCTATAAGCGACAGATATTCGCTTTATATACCAAAGGCTTTTACTTCAGTGCCTTCAAATAAGGGGTGTATAGAAAGTATAGATATTACGTAGTATGAAAGCTGTACCTGTTAAAAACTGAGGTAGTTAAGAAGGAATTGTATATAGTTGAGAGACCCTATATATAAATATTCATTTCTTGCTAATTTTAGTTTGACTTTTTGTAACTAATTTTTTTCGTTTACGTAAGGCTTATAGAATTGATTTAGCATAAGTCTTTTTGATTTTTTTAGTATTTTTAGATTGTTATCATAGTTTATATTCAATGTCTAGTAGAATTAGTCAAACGTGATATCTAAGAGGCCAATACCTTTTTAGTTATGACCGTGGTTGAATTTCCACTTCAAGTCTTTGACTACACTGAAAAACCTGTCGGTTTTTAAACGAGAGATGTCGTTATATATAGAGTGAAAAAGGAAAATCCATTAGAAATTTAATAAAGTAATATCCATTGCAAATTAATTCATTTTTCACAGACAATGGAAACCACTTGCGTGTTTAAATGAAAATGAATGTTAAGGTTCACTGCACAGAAACACATATCAGTTCATTCATCCCCGTCTCATAGATATTTATAACATACATATGAATATATGACTCCCGTGCTAGTCTGGGACATAAGTAGAATGCTAACTAGCTGTCTCTAATTATCAGATTATGGCATGCGATTAAGTTATTAACGTAAATGCAATTTATTGGGAATTGGGCTAGAATACCCTAATCAATATTCCTTATTAAAGTCATTTCATTTCATAAAATTAACCAAGGCACACTTGGTTTAAAGGTTTTGTCAAAAGGAATATAATTGATAGTT
This sequence comes from Leucoptera coffeella, assembly GCA_030578115.1. Lineage (NCBI taxonomy): Eukaryota > Metazoa > Arthropoda > Insecta > Lepidoptera > Lyonetiidae > Leucoptera > Leucoptera coffeella. The sequence continues at coordinate 436,953 of JAMBLF010000031.1, read as the reverse complement.
TTTAATTGTATATGATACATTATATTATTATTTACCTCTTAATAACCTTTGTCTTAAGTTTTCTTAATAACCTTTTGGTAATCTATTTATTATATGCCATTTCATATATAGACAGAACCTAACGTTATAGATGGTAAGCCATGGCGCCTATTACAAAGACTGATTATTATTATTTCATGTATATTTTGAAATCTGAATCTTAGCAAGAGCAACAATGTCCCACTCTCTGTTTTGTTTAGCCATAAAATGCAACATCTGTTCGCTTCTATGCCAAATCATTTTGTTGTTGGATCCGATTCAATTTCAGTGCTTTCTATACAAAAAGCTAGCACACGAAAGTTCACTTAATGTAGACTACAGATGGCGTATGAATAAAAAGGTCTATGCGAGTAAAAATTACGATTTCAGTCATGAAGAAATCTATCTTTTTTTGCCAGGTTGGATTTGATACTAGGTGGTAAATATTTGACCATTTTATACTAATTATGCGATTTAGAGTATAAACTTCCATAGTTGAACAAAGCGTGTTACAAATAATTATTGATTTACATTAAAGTGTAAAGTCATACCCGCATGAAAGCTCATACAAAATATAACCGTTGTTTTACGAGTATAGGTTATTCAAAAGCTATAGAATCGTTATCACAATCTATGCTTCTAGCTTTATGTCTCTATCCGGCATATCTCATTTCACATACGGGATATGTCGACAATAATTCTAACTGACAAATTACTAGCCCAATCTCTCATTGCCAAATAGATTCAATTTACCACGTCACTTTGTCACGTCTAACGACATTTCAGGAAGAAGGTAACTATAATTTATTATATTAGCATTCTATTTACGTCCTAGTACGTTTTTACACACATATTCACGCCTCTACGTGTATAAAGGGATAGGCAGAGACTTTTAATCGCCACCGACCTCCGTGGCACGATGTGTTAATTACCTGAACGCTAATCTTAAGGTCCCAGGTTCGAGGCAGAGTTAAAAACTACGCTTTTCTTTTGCTTGTCCCAGTCTGGTTGTTGATTATATATGCATTTATCGATATATAATTAGCATATATTTGTTAAATATACGTTGGCTAGTGCCCTTAACACAACTTTTAAATGAACTTACGAAGGAGCTAATTCAATTGGTGTAATAGTGTCTCAAATACTAAATCTCTCTTGCTTCATTCACACCCATTAACTTTCTCATACATGCTCTTCTGTTCTTCGCACTACCACCTTGAGAAGAACGCCAGTACGTTTTTATATATAAATAAACTTGGAGGAAATTGAAGTAGTATAGAACAAAGTACATTAAATTCGTGAAGACAATCTAATTTGAAGTTTACTTGAAACTGTGTACGGGTTCTGAATAATATTGAGAAGACAGGTAGTAGGGGATAAGACGGTTTGTGTATTGCGTTGTGAGTTTGAAATGTTTGTTCGGTGTAGTTGTTTTGTTATTTATTATAGTTAGTAAGTGTAGTTGTGTAGGCGCGGCTCAATAAGATATGTGACAGTCAGATAGACGGCATATTGAAAAAATATACATTAGGAATACATATATATAACCGCCGAATGAGTATGAGAATCAGTGAAGTGAAAGTGGTTTGTTAGATGGGCATCCGTAGTCGCTGTTGACATGTGTAGTTTATTGATAGGAGTAAATGTTATTGTAATTAATAGAATCATTTTTCTTACATTAAGCCCTGCGGAGATTAAGGATATACCTATTATGTACATTACATATTGGCGATGGGCTTGTTAACGACCTTGTTACACCTATACGGACATACCTACTTATGAAACTATGAAATTATGATCTAACTTATGAAATTCTATGACGACGTGGCTTAATACCTGTCACATTGAGTACTGACTATCTAACCAACACGTGATTTCGAGGTGGCCATAGAATTACTATTTTCGTAATTGCGGAGATGGACACTCTGACTATCCCGCAAGGATTAATGGTCGTGAACGCGTTTGTTTTTGACTATTCGACATTGTAAAAGCTCCCTAACACAATAACAACCCTTTCTTAAACTAAGCTCTGATATTTGTTACAGTATAAAGTTTAAGACACTGAATAAACAATTTAGTATTGTATTTGTAATATTCAAAAAGGTCGTCGAAATACGAAATTGATCTCTTAAGTGTACTTTAAAGGTATTAATATCACAAAGCTCATATTAACAAATTCACAAATATCTTAGTTAAATATTTATTCCCCAAAAGGGAAGACAGAGGCTTTTAGCAATCAAGAGCCTTTGAAGACAAAACACAAATAATTCAGTCGCTACGAGACACGAAATGTTAATTTATACTGACTTGAATTAATGCCTAACTAGATACAGTACAGATTAAACGCGGAGTAAATTAAGTACCGTGCTGCTGAGATGGTTGATTAGGTGTCTTTTTGTTTGGCAAAGGTAAATCTTACACCTCTGATATAAACACAAATTGTATACTAAACGTTATTATTATCTGTAATAATATAATTCCATTATTTTATTTACTATTTTCAACAACAATTTTACCCTAATGCGATAATGCTGGCCGTATAAAAATATTCGTAATTATATAATAAAACTGCGACACTATTAAAGTATTAGGCAGTTATGCTAAGTCACTGTATATTTAGAATAATATATTTTGGGCATAGGATACATAAAATCGCCTTTTCAATCCTCTAAGTCCCAACACATATACAAACAGTATCGATCCCCACCTTGTATGATCCTGACAAATTTCTTTTACCCATGCACATGAAAACTTAATTAACAAATAAAGGAATGCTGTGTTAAGTTTTATTCTTCAGTTTTCTACGATCAGAGACCAAAGAAGAATATATATAAACAATAGCAACTGATATTTAGTTCTCGATCTAGCAATATACTACGATATTGCCTTCATATACTCGCTTAAACTATAAACATGGACTAAATATGTACGTATATATTCACACCCTTTGATCCATTTCGGTGTAGACAGAACATCGGGGACACTAAATCTCCTTAATCACTTTTAGCATTCATATTGTTGTTGCAAAGGTATATAGAACATTGGACACCGATTGCTAGTCCATCACCGATTCAAAATTAACTCTATCTGTTAGTTTTATTTTATTAAAGACGACACATGACACGTTTTAAGTACATAGAAATATTTTTAGAACTATTTTAACAGGCACTCGTAAACCAGACACTCGCAAAGTACTTTGAACTTCATTGCAAAGCGAATTGACGACCTTCTGGAGTGAACTTTAGAGTTTCGTGACAGTCTCTGTGTGACTCCAATATAGATTGTAGATTAAATTAGAAATGTATTCTATTTACATATTTATAAGGACTATTGTTGCTTGCGGTGTAGTAGCGATTCGTAGTAAGTGATTTTAATAAAACAAATAAACAAAGTGCTTTTTGTTCTGTATTCCCATGACACAAAGTTAACAAAATTTAATTTACGAGTATGGGAAAAAGACTAGTCCTATAAGGTCACTCAAGGTATCAAAATGTACCTACGTGCCATTCTGTCATGTTCCACGTGTTGTTTTGTATTGTCGTTTACAAATACCGATTACTATAAGTTGAAATTTTTTTACATTAGGATAAACGAAACAAACTCAGCTAAGTGGGAACCTTTTGGCGCTACAATAACATGCACAAGCTATAACCCCTAGTTTGTAAGTGTCAAATGTAATGGTTTCGTATTATGTATGTTCTTGTGACTGTGAATTAATACACTTTTACTTATATAAAGCACCCGACTATGTTTCAGAATGTGCTTTGTTATGATCCTGAAATTATGGGTTGATGATCTCTGCCTTCTTTATAGCAAAAGAGAGATTTTGAATCTTATAGCCACACAACGTGACAAATAGTTCATGTCTACATTTCCCTATATGTGCGACCCCGTCTGCGTTGAATCATTTTTGGTCGGCTGCCAAACATTGCGCGAATTTACACTGAGAGCACCGTTGTAATTAAATCTTGTAATGGCGATACGCAATCACCATTTATTCTGTGAATGACAAATTGGGTTTGATATGGTCCCTTTTCGATAAAGGGCTTGATTTGAAATGCAAATACAATTATCTTGTTTGGTTAGCAATGCAAATAAATATTTATGTAAGATAAATTTAGGTAAATTTATGGATTTATGAAGCTCACATATACAAACCGATACAATACAAATACAATCCTATAATTCCTTTCCACGACATAAGTTCGGGGAAAAAACATTTTATTTATCATCATTTTAAGAGATATAAAACATTTCATTCAATTCATTTGCTATGCAAAATAAAGAGAAGAAATCAGCTTATTGTTCTGTCTTTAAACATACAAAGGATAATGTTTTGTAGTCGATCTTTTTAAATTAGAAAACGATCGTCTAGAATGCAATGGAAATCAAAACTAACCACACAAAGCAATAGAGAATTGAATTGGAAACTCTACATCGATAGCATTCAATTTATTATGCCTCTATGGGCGAACCAAATCAATTAACATTTCATAGAGTTAATCGTTTGTTTGAGAACAACGTTTAACCTTTCACGTTATAAATATGTCATAATGTTAATAACGTTTGTACGATAAGTATTCTTGCTGAAATAATGTTAAATTTATAAAATATACAAAAATTTGTACATTATCTATGTATGTATATTTGTTTCAAAAATTACATTTGAGTGGCTAAAAACCTTTGCAGTAACTATGATTGCACTGCATTGATTTTTTTACATTCTCTTGAGTTAACAATATAGATGCTTACTTTTAAATAATCACCTATCCAAATAACATTTACTAATTCAACACACATTATGTTAGAAATTAAGAAATGTTATTTATATTATCATAATTATTATTACCCTAACGTTACACATCATATCTACTTTACTTTCTTTCCAACAAAAATATCGTATCATATTATTATCATTAACTTATACATCCAATACCCTATCATATTATCAAACACTCTATACCTTCTTCATCAATAAAAAGAGCCACTTCTCAATCTCTATAGACCTCGAAAGCCTCTCAGTCCACACGTAATGTGAAGCGACATAATTCAGGGTAACTTAACCACATCAGCCTTAAGAAGCCTCCCCATTCGAGTGGCCTGGCCTTAATGTAAAAGGAAACGAGGTTAATGGATCTCAACATTGCATTTTGTTAGGTTTTCTCTCAAGCGTTTCGCGGTGCTTTATTACACGAAACACAAACAGCTTCCGTTATCACTGAAAGGGGTTTTTAAGATACATTGCGTTTGGAACTAAATTGCACTAAGACTTACATAATAATATATATGTAGATGTATTACTCATATGACTGTATTTTAAAAATTATTTATTATTGTATTTAAATAAAAATAATACGTTACAATTTTAACATAAACATATTATTATTTTTTAAAGTAAGGGTTTTCTTATTATGTCTAACAAAATGGTAATGAATAAATACATTCGTATGTTAATACGTGAACTTAAATGAAAAGCCATTATATCTTTTGGATCATCTGTGGTTTTACTATTAGGATTCTGATAGTATTTATTATAGAACATTGCCATGATTCTTTAACTCCTAGTCCCTTAGTCACCTTCTATGATATACTGGATGAAGAGCGGCTAGTTTACACTCAATCCTTCAATACACTAAATAACAAAGTATATAAAAGTAAAATAACAAATCAGTATATAAAATAACTTAAAGAAACAAACGCCTTCGCGAGCATTAACCCCTGTGTGTCAGGTTTCCATTACCACAAACGCTGAGGTAGTAAATACAATAAGAACCAAACCTTAAACATCAAGTTTCGAATACTTTATGCTAACCTCTCAAACACATCGTTTCTTAAAGAAGCTAGCTTGTTCTTTAGTAGCATTTCCCAGCTCATTATATTTATTGAATAATAATGTGTAATAAATCAATAAATTGTTTTTGAATAGGTTGTATCAGAATAGGAATCTTAATTGTTAACTCACGAGTATATAAAACAATTTCAGTGTAAATCATAGTTACTACAAAGGCTTTTGGCCACTGAAATGTAATTTTTTAAACAAGTATACATACACACATATTGTACATTGTTTCATAAAGTTTCGAATACTTTATCCTAACCTCTCAAACACATTGTTTCTTTATGACCTCAGCTTGTTGTTTAGTAGCATTTCCCAGCTCATTACGCTGGTTCAGTTGACTGAACCGTGGATTTAGGCTAGGCTTTGTAGCAAAGGCTAGGCTGTTAGGCTTCGATAACATTCAGGCTTCTCGCAGTGTATTGTAAGAGAAATATGTATGAACAGCACTACATAGTATAAAACAAAGTCGTTTTCACTGTTCCTATATCCCTTTGTATGCTTAAATCTTTGAAATTACGCAACGGATTTTGATGCGGTTTTTTTAATAGATAGAGTGATTCAAGAGGAAGGTTAATATGTATAATAACATCCATTAAATAGTTGAGTAGGCTATATATTTTATACCCGTGAGAAGCCGAGCGGGTCGCTAGTACATACATATACGGTTGCGTAGGGGCTGGTTCAATAAGAAATATGACAGTCAGATACGCGTTATATTGAAAAAGGGTGATGTTAAAAGTACCTATAACCGCTTAGTGCGTATGAGTGTCAATGAAGCAAAAGTGGTTTGTTAGGATCGGGAGAGATGGGGATCCGTGATCTCTGCCTACCTCTCTGCAGAGATTCAGAAGTGATGTGTAATTATGTTTGTACATACATAATATACTCTAGCCCTTCTATCTTTTTTGGGATACCTTGAAGACATAAAAAATTCTCAATCACTGACATAATTATAGAGATTGTAATGATATTGATGTTTGATATTACTGTCATTTTAAACCTATTTGCTTTAAACCCCTACGCTGTTTATAATCGAGAAGAAACACATATATTCAGCTGTTTATTTAAACATAGACAAGCACAACACACTTATACACCTGAAATAAACAAACAAAGAACCTACACATACATATACATCTATATGTCTGTTAATAAGTGCCAAGGGGTTGCCTAAGGAAAAGTTATAATACTTTTTGTGGCGAATATATTGAGGAAGTCTCGTCCTTGTGAACCGTAAAGTTTGCCTCACAGCCCCTCATACTCAACTAAGTATGAAAGCAGTAGGAATATGGAAAAATAAGTATGACGCTATATTGAAAAAAGGTGACGTTAGGATTACCTATAACCGCCGAGAGTGTATGAGAGGATGTATGAATGTCAATGAAGCGAAAGTGGTCTGTCAGGATCGGGACAAATGGGGATCCGTGATCTCTGCCTACCCCTCTACTGGGAATCAGGCGTGATGTGTATGTATGTATGAATATGGAAATTATACGCCAGTTTTCTATTATATGGATTGATATTTAATGAGGTTTCTTCTAGAACTTAAATTGAATGCAACCTGTCTTCTTCCAATATGTTGTAATTGAATAAAAGCTACTCCGTATCGTCAATATTCATATATACTACTACATAGATACACATCACGCCTGATTCCCTGTAAAGGGGTAGACAGAGGTCATGAATCCTCATTTGTTCCGATTCTGACAGACCAATTTCGCTTCATTTACAGACTCGGCGGTTATACGAGTAGGTACTTCTAACGTCACACTTTTTCAATATGGATTCTGTATGACTGTCATATGCCTTATTCGACCGTAAATAAATAAGTAACAATCCCTTCAATTTACACTCTGTTTCAATTTATTAAGGCAGTAGAGGTTTAGTATACCCCGTAAAATATAGAAGTATATGTAAAAACAATGTAAAATACGTACTAGAACAAAAAATAACCAGATAACCTACCTACAACCTCAATAATAAACCACCCCACCTAACATCGTTCACTCGCTCATAAATGTCAAAAGGCGATTCGAATCGAGAACCGAGTGTATCGATACAATCCGGATATCCGGAAATTCGATCCGGAACTCGTATTAATTGCATTAATCCGGCTTTTGCTGTTTACATTAGTTTCGCTGACTTTGATTGGTTATTGGTCGAGCTTACATCTGTTTGTTACTACGGCTGTACTGGCAAATTAGCATATATACAAACTTTGGAGTGTTTTTTTCTTTGCCATATCTTCTATTCATATTACTAATGGGTCTGATAGCGCTGATAAGAAATGGGTGTGATTTACAAGCATTACAAACACCACAAATTAATTATCGTTGCGATGCATCACATAGTAAAATTCATTAATTCACTCTCTTCTCTTCGTTAACAATATTCTATGTTGAAAAGTAGCTGGTAACATTCCCTATAAATATCATGCTTATACAATTGTTGACTTATTGGTTAGGTACCTCATTTTAATATCCTAATTTGAATATTTTGAGCATTAATATAATTTTTTTTTAACCTTTCGTCTAATTACAACCATCATCATACCCATCGATACCATACCTCCTTTTTCTATCTCCCTTTACTAACTCTCATTTCTGTATGTCCATCTCGCCTTAACTTCTAAATAGAATTACCTATAATAAGCTAAGTAAATTATTAACTAGAGCAGCCGCGGTCAAGGCAGACTAATAGCGCACCTTGGCACACGATCGCTCTATCGACCGGGACGGTACGATACTGCTGGCCTGGGATTAGACGAGGTAATCAGCTGTCTTCTGGACTTGGTATAGTTGGGGCTATTTTCATTATGAATGATATTTTTATGTGATAGATATGAAAACATTAAAGAATAATTTGTACACATATACAAAATTATTCCATCCCTACATAAAAGTAGTGTTGTCTTTTCGAATAGATTTGGAACATTTCAGTACTTTTAATAATGAATTTAATTTTTGTATTCATTTTAATTTCTCCAACAATGTTACGAATAGTTTTTCATATCCTTTCATTTTTTTATATCTTATACTACGTACTAAACAAACCAAATATCATTAATCGACCCTACAAAGATAACGCACACTTATAAATACGTACCTGAACCAAGATCGCAGACATATTATATATTAATCAAATTTATTTATGTATGTACGTACATAAACTCATTACCCAAACGACAGTCAGATGCACGGTGCACGTTGCCACAACGCGACCAATTTAAAAATACCAAGGCCATTGCGCTAATAAAAACAAACAACATTCGGGGGCGCTTCACAACCTACATTTTAAAACGGTCATGCTAATTTGGGCCCGCTTTCACCGCAAAAATGTTAACGGGGTGCAAACGTGCTCTTTGAAATGTTAATGCCACATGTTTAAATTGCAACCCTTGAGGTAGGATACTACTGGAAAAATGGGCAAACATTTTTTGTACTGACACGTAGCTTACGTAAGCAAGTGATCATTAGCATAGTATTAGCTTTCGGTGTGGATGTTTATCTTTTTGGAGAGAACATAATATAGAGTCGTGCTAGTCTTAAGTAAAAACAATGTTTAGTAGCTTTTGTTCTTCTCAGCATGTCGTTGGAGGCGACAAAGGGACTAATTGTATTAAGAAAACTATTGGGTCATATGCCAGTAATCTGTCATCAATGTAAACAGGCTTAATATTCATGCTAAAAATGTCGTAAGAGATGTCATCGGGCTTCCGAGTTTCATACCACTGTGAAAGGAAGATAATGAATGTTTAGGTACGTATAGTATATACAGATGCATAGTATAACTTCAAAGTGAATCATTTAATTATGGTTAAGGCGTTATCAAATAATAGTTATATTTTTCGTACTGTAACTAAGAGGCATATTTTATGTTTGGTTACCTTAGCATAATTGTCGAGGTTTGCTACGTCGCAATTCATATTGATTATTTCTGCTTCAAAACCCATGTAAAACTATAGGGGACCATTTTCGTTTCACGAGCAATAAAGACATCTATTTACGTCCTATGTCGTTAATAGAATGTTGGAAGCAATAACGACTTGCCTGAAAATAACGGTGGTCTAAAAACGTATCTCATTATGTCTTTAAATATCTTATTAAATTGTAGTTAATTAATGAATCGTTATACTAAAATTAAAGTATAAGTGTGTATGAGAAGATGTATGAGTGTCAATGAAGCGAAAGTGGTCTGTCAGAATCAGGACAAATGGGGATCCGTGATCTCTGCCTGCGTCTCTACAAGGAATCAGGCGTGATGTGAATGTTTGTAAAGTATAACACGTAACAAGAAATGTTGTTATAGACTTCGAAATAGTTTGATGCGTGAACGGTGCCTAAAAGAAGATGTTATGCCAAAATACATGAAATAGATTTATGGAAAACATTCAAGTGAATGTCAGGATATCTCTAACTTTTTCAGGGAAGTAAAGACATTATTATTTATCTATGTAAACTTTACATTATCATTTTAATGTAATGACTTTAACAATAGATCAATTGGTCCAGCAATTTTGCAATTACTTAAGCAAAGGAAAAACTTCAACCATTAATTGATAAGTTATTAATAAAGTTCTCTCAACGTCGTTTATATTAAACGACTTCGGTCCAACTGAAAATTTAATCAGTTTCGGTCAACTTTCGCCACAATTCCGTGACCTAAAGATTTAATGATCGAAAGATTTCAATCATTTCCGAGCTATTTGCGATGTAAATAATTATGTTCTACGCATACGTTAACTAAGATACTAGAGATAAAAGCATTCTATTAAAATGATGGATTAACAAACTATTACTGTCTTTATGTCATTACGACCCCAGTAATTATGCTACATTGATACTCGTAGTATGTAGCAGATATGTTATGCCCGAGAATCTTTTTTTGAATTTCTGACAACGTTCACTTGTTTACATGAATTTAGATAAAGATGAACACATACGGACACATAGTATATATGTATGTATGATGTATATATATATATATGTATATGTATGTATGTATATGTTCATCTTTAACTCAATTTAAATATCAAACTTACAAGAAATCATTAACAACTCGATATTCTGTCCACCGTGACGTTAGATATAACCATCGAGTGTGTATAAGAATGTAAATATTTATGTAAATAAAACGAAACTGCTTTATCAGGATGGTCATAGATGGATCTCAGCCTATCCCTCTCTATAACAACTAACATGATATGTATGTATGTATTATCTTCCTTCTAAGCAAATAATTCTCATTACAACAGAAAGCCAGATTTGTAAGCGAACCCGGCTCATTAGTCTAGTGCTATCTGAGATCATTATTTTGAAGTGCGCTCAAAGTACTGTTAAATTATTCATCGCGTCTGTCTACTACGGCGTGTGAGCTTAGCGTGACCTACATTCCCTTAGTTACATTTTATGAGGAGTTTGGTTCTATATATCGACATCAAGTTGGTTATTTGGTTATTACGAAATATGGGGTAGAATCTCGAGGTATCCATTGTAACGTTTGGGTTAGTTGAAAATGTATTATGCATACTTTTATAAGCTTTTAACCCTTAGAAGTGGTCAGAATTCGCGTTTCCATCTTCCATCATCATCATTCAGCGTAATTGTTATATAATTAGTGTTTTTTTGTTATGTCTACTTAATTAGAATAGTTATTTTGTACTTATTATATTTTATAATCCGTATTCTAATTTCACTATAAAAAAACGTAAAAAACATAATCGTACATAAACTCAGAGGTAACTAAATAGTTCAGGAAGAGATTATACTATATTAGACCATCATAAACTATTAAACCTTACCCAAATGTATTTAGGACGCTATTACACCAAATTAAACTACGTCCCTTGGTAAGTTCAAGACTTGTGTTAACGATTGTCAACTATATAACCTGTATATATAGATTGTAAGCGTATGTTGTATGTAGTCATAAATGTGCATTTTGTTTACCAAACACGCTCGTTTCTCCTCGTATCATATGATCTTTATAGCCTATAACAAGAGATAAACGCAGTAAAATCGTAGCGTCCTCGTGTCGATTTTTGTAGCAAACTTTATCTAAAATGATAGTGTATCGGGATATTCTCGGGACGTATTTTGTTTATAGCACGATAAGGGATAATTTTGAGGGAAAATCTACATATTTCCTGGAACTGGTGAAAGGCAGAGCTTTACAGTCAGCACTAAAAGTGCAGTCCCAGTAACTTTTTATAAGATATAAGTTTATAAGAACATAAGATATTATCTTTTTTATTCCAAGCTCGCGAACGTGTAGTGGCCATGACAATGTACAATGGCGCCAGTTTTAAAATGTTAAATATTGTATTTTGTTCTTATAAACTTAAACATTATAAAAAGTTACTGGGACTGCACTTTTAGCGTTGACTGGACATCGACTTATTACATGTCAAATTGAGTACGGACTATATGGTTAACACATGGAGTTGAGGTGACCGTAGAATTACGAGATCCGACCCAATTACCTTTAGTTGTCAAAACTATGTTGTATGTTGTACGAAAGATAATTACTTCTAAAATCTTTTAAAAAGTGGAGAAACCTTATTTTTTAATAATTATATCCTGAATATTATAAAACAGGCCCGTGAAAGATGGAAAAACGATTTGCTCAGATGATTTCATCAGATGTGCCGATACAATGGATACAGTTGGTCGCTGGTAGGAATAAGTAATAGTTTATGGGTGTTACCATAATACATCATATGAGATAGGCAGATTATGATCATTCAGTTCCCTCTTTGACAGATATAGGCTGCATTCTATTTTGGCCCAGTTTATAATAAACATTGAATATCCATTGAAAAACCGAAGCCTTGTTGAATATTCCATCAGCTTTGAATACATTACAAAGGGATGTGTAACTCGAACCTTCGTATTCAAAGGTCCAAAGGCTTTGAGATCCATTCGATCCTGCCCTTTCCAACAATGCCTTCAAAAGATTTCCATTTCATTTCGTCTGAATAATAATGTTACAGGTTTTCCTGTTGCTTCTTGCTAAACTAAGCCTCTGAATTTACTTCACCTTAATCCCTGAAAGAAGATCTTTTTGGCTAATAATATAACAATTGCTTACATTAAGTCAGACAAAGGATGGACCTTAGTATAAATGTTTCCCGTTTGTTTATCTCGTGCTTGCAGGGGCACAAAAGATGATGCAAACTAGCTGCCGTTCTTTCCGGCATGTCCTAGGAGACGACTAAGAGACTAGGGGTGTTTGGATTCTGTTAGGCGATAAGCTAGCAACCTATCACTGATGTTCCATGTCACATCAGAACCCCAATAATCATGCTAATGAGTGATCAAAGAGATGATTGGAATACTAATAATGTTTTGTCTTAGCTCATGTTAACAAAGGTTAGTTATATTTTAACTGCAAGCGTGTCCATGATATTTATATGTAAATGTGTGTGTCCATAATGTTAAATGTAATCATTTATCAAAACAAAATAACATACTCTCCTCAACTTATAACTATCAATAACCCAAATATCTAAAGAAATCTTAAGACAACCTAAAATAACAATTACTAATCTATGCACTCGTAAATGTCTGTAAAACAAAGAACTAATCAAAATTACATTAATATTAAAAATAAACTTTATACCTGCAAAATATATAAAAATGTAAAGCTCCCTGGTAAAATTCTATTCCAATCCAATTAACAAGCAGACTGCAGTGTGAACAGAACCTTATCTCTCTTTACTCAGAGAGTTTCACCTTGTACGCGAAATGGGGAATTTCACACAAGACAAACACGAGTAAAAATTGAAATTTTGTAGTGGTCAGAGGTTATAAGTTTTTGGCATTAAAAGGATATTTAAAGATGTTGTGATATTTTAGAAATAACATTTTTGAGACTCGTGATTTTATTCATTTTACACGACTACCTCCGTGGCGCGATTGGTTAACTATCTGAACGCTAATCGAGTTTGATTCCCAGTGGAAACAGAGTTAAGAACTACGCTTTCTTCTGCTTTCCAGTCTGATTGTTGATTATATATGCTATTTAAGTATTTATCTCTACAAAGTATGTATATATGAGTATTTCGTAAATGTACGTTGATGAGTACTCTTAACACAAGTCTTAAATGATCTTACCAAGGGGCTAGTTCAATTGGTGTAATAGTGTCCTAAATATTATTATTCTTATTTATTACAAGAATACGGGACTTATCACCATGATAAAGTGGTATATAGAAGTGACTTAAGTGTTTAAATGAGGGTAGACGGTAAATCTAACTACTCACATCGATAAATACATCTTGCTCTCACCTGTTGACCCGTAACCATGGCAATGGGCATGGTCATGAATTTGAGGAATTAGTTATAGATTCTTAGTTTATCGTAACTAGTATGTAAATGACGATGAACTATACGACTATAAATCCGATCAGGGTAGTCAGAGGTCTAAATGGCCTCATTGCTATGAACACAAGAGAAAGTAAGCAATGCTTTTTACATACATACATACATACACATCACGGCTGATTCCCTGTAGAGGGGTAGGCAGTGATCACGGATCCCCATTTGTCCCGATCCTGACAGACCACTTTCGCTTCCTTAACATTTATATATTTTCTCAAACACTCTCGGCGGTTATAGATACTCCTAACGACACCTTTTTTCAATATAGCGTCTATCTAACTGTTACATATTTTATTAGGCCGGCCTCTACGTAACTAGGCAATGCTTTTTCATAGTGTGACTACAAAAGACACATAGTTTTAATCTGACTAAAAACTACATGAATAGCTACCATATTTTTCTCGACCATAGAAGTTCTAAGTTTAAAATTGGAATTCTCTGACATTAAAATGCCTATTCGTAGTCGGCTCGTAGCAGGGAACTACGGTTTAGTTCCGGTCTTTAATTGAAAATAGTTTGGTTCACAGACTATTAAATACGCGAACACTGTGAGTGTTGAGATATTCTGAGTACGTATAAAGTGGTAGGCAAATAATGAAGTCTATAGTTGACTAAGGAGTGTACATAACTTACCAAATAGTAGAATTGGAATATTAAGCAACCAGTATCAGACAAAGTTTTGACTTTAAATGAATGTATTGTACTTATGTTGAATAAAAATATTAGAGTTAAATTTTTAGGGATATGAAAATTCTCAGCGACTTTCAACTTCAACATTGAAGAGTGTAAAGTTATTTCAGACATCCTACATAACTTTCAAAACCTCACCTAATTAGAAAAAGCTATGCTTATACTTTTTGTTTTTCAGTAAAAAGGAACTAATTAAAAATTATAATGGAATGGCAAAGTTATATATTTATTATATTTTTACTTTGTTATTCTATTCCAAAGTTTACATACATCAAAATTTTAAAAATAACAAAAATGCTCTATAAACGTTGATAGAACGCCGCCGTCCGCACATCTAATTTTCCAGCGAGAGCCTTCCAAAATTTTATTGTTAGGGAAAAGACGCACACAATGATAAGAAAATAAATTCAAAGCCTTAGATGTCTGATAAAAGAACCTTGCTTGCAGAAGAGCATAACTAGCTTAAAGTACCTCATTAGGTTAAGTAACTTCGGTGGGGGAAACGTGAGGAAATCTAGAAGTACTTATAACATGTGTAGGTAATAGTTTACGTGATTAGTGAACTTAGCACCTGTCAGGAAGGGATGTTTAGTTGTAGTGTTTAAATGGTAGTCCTGTGCTAGTCATGGACCTGAAAAGAAGGCTAACTAGCTGCTATTCTTCTCGGCATGTTTTAGGAGGTAACTAAAGCTTCATTATAATATCGCAAACCAAATAAAAGTGACCTAGATTATATCTCGGAGGTTCTGTTTACCTCAAATGCATATGTTTAAGTGGCCTAAGATCTTGTAAATCATGATAGTGTCTATTTAAGTTAATTCGTTTACCGAATTGTTATACGGTCGTAGAAAAAAACTAAAGACTATTTTGGTATTCTTGTAGAGACATATTTATACATAAAACTATTTACTGTTTATGTGTAGGTGTATGATTGTGGCACAAGCGGAAGTGGTTTCCAGTATAAGGAAAATTGGATCCGTGATCACTTCCTATCTCTGTGACTGTGACATAGGAATATGTGTGTATGTATGCATGAGTATGAATTAATGAAAGGTCGATTTAGCAACTAACAAAAAACAACCCTTTTTTGGTGTGTTTAAGTAATAATAATAATTAATATAAAAAAATGGACTTCGTGAATGCTGCAGTGTACACCAAAAGAGTTTTAAGAATTAGCTAAACGTATAGCAAAGTTAAGGCCTGGATTGCAACCATATTGTTTTGGTGTACATTTCAGTACTTTTGGTGTGCATTTCCATATTATTTGATAAAAAAAAACAAACGCATTTACGACCATTAACCCTTGCGGGGTAGTCAGAGGTTCAGGTTTCCATCTCCGCAATTGCGAAAGTAGTAATTCTATGGACGCCTCGAACCCACGTGTTAACCAGATACTAAGTATTTAATGTGACAGGTGGTAAGCCATGTCGCCATATACAAGCACTAACTATTACCTGTTCGACGAACAGGTAGGTTTCCTTGCGATGTTTTCCCTCACCGTATAATTCGATGCATTTCGTTAACGTGATTTTTATTACGAAAATGTACATAGAAATTCATTAAACTTCATTTCCATTGGTACATGCTCAAGCGGGATTTGAACCCTGTACCCACTGACACTGAGCCAAGCCCCAAACAACTGAGCTACGTCGAATTACCGAGCTACGTCCAATTACTAATATTATTTGATGTTCGTTTAAATACTTATCATAATTCATTATTACTATAAATAAAGCCACTAACAGTCTAGGGGTAAATTAATTTATTGTACGATGGGCTAGAAACCAATCTTCGTTGTGACATCACAACCACAATATACACGCTACAAAGTGACCTAGGAGATATTATATTCCTCAGATATTATATTCTTTCCATCCCAACAGACATTGAAGGACGTGAATGTATACTTAGAAAAGCTAAATCTTTTAACCACATTCTATTTATGCTTCCTCTATAACATAACAAAAAGGTTGTACAAAAATGAGGATGACGTCGTTATATAAGCCTGAAATAGTCGGTTAGAGCGGTATCGACCGACTCCGCTTTTAAACTGGGAGAGTACTGACCTCTGTCCAGTTGACCTTAGGCACTTGATCGATAAAACACACCTCCGATTCGCTAACTAACATACATATTACGTCCTTCAATAGATTATTGGTGGGCAGAACCTCGAAGGTCCTTCCGATCGTCTTTAACATAACTAACGAACACATTTGACGATCTCCGTGGCGCGATCGGTTAGACACCTGAACGCTAATCGTGAGTTCCCAGGTTCGATTCCCGGTGGAGGCAGAGTTAAGAACTACGCTTTTCTACTGTTTTCCAGTCTGGTCGTTGATTATATATGCTACATATGTATTTATCTATATATAATATGTATACATTTCTTAAATATACGTTGACTAGTACCCTTAACACAAGTCTTAAATATACTTACCAAGGGGCTAGTTCAATTAGTGTAATAAGGTCCAAATATTATTATATATTATTATTACATAATATTAATTATTTGTTTCTCTTTTTTTAGTATAACTAACGGAGGTTTGATGGCTTTGATATGAAAGAAGTATGAAGTTGTAATTCGACGTATCTCAGTTGTTTGGGGCTTGGCTCTGTATCAGTGGGTACAGGGGTCAAATATCGCTTGAGCTTGTACCAATGTAAATGAAGTTTAATGAATTTCTATGTTCATTTTCGTAATAAAATTATATTTACAAAATGCGTCGAAATACTACGGTGAGGGAAAACATCATGAGGAACCGTATCTGTTCCCCGAACAGGTACTCGTAATAAATAGTGCGTGTAAATGGCGACATGGCTTACCACGATACCTGAACCTCTGACTACCCCGCAAGAGTTAATGGTCGTGAACGCGTTTGTATTTTTTGGCATTGAAAGAATGGGTATGTTGCTATCCCTATTCCAATCATTTTCCGTATTACCAGGCAGATAGGTAGCTTGTTAGACAACAAATAGCATCTTTCTCAGATATACGCACATTTACTTACAAGAAGTGACCAAGGTGATGTTTTAATCTTCTGTCCGCCCCCAAAAGGATAAGAGGACGTGAATGTATATGTATGTAACATATTTTGCACGAGTACATGAAACAACATAACCTGAGTCAATTTACTAAGTTCTCGCTACTGCATTTACCTGTTCTCTCTCAATCTCAACGAATGTTTTTTTACCATTAATTTAGAATACCAAACTGGAGTAAGGGATCAAATGGTCCTTTTTTAACTAACTCAATTACCTGCCTCTCCGCCCCTTAGTCTGTTCGTTTGCAGTTCCCTTTTCGTGTTGGATTCGTTTACTTCGTTAGCCGAAATACTCGTTTTTCAAATTCGTAGCTACTCTTTTACTGAGCAATTTGTGTTTTTGGCTCTATTTTCCAACAGACGCTTACATAATTGGTAATATTTTATGTAACAAAGACAAAACACTCTTACAAGACCAATAATCTTTGCGGGGTAGTTCAATCGAGTGTCCATCTTCATAATTGCGGAGGTAGTGATAGGAATATGACTACATCGATGCTGCATGTTGACTAGATAGTACGTACGTTTGACAGGTGATTAGTCGAATCGCCATTTACTAGCATAACTTACTAGGTTACATATAGGTTAACGGAACAAGAACATTTAGTATTTGTCGTTACCTACTACGTATATTATATTATCTGTGGTATTACCAACTACAGCAGTACTATGGTGAGAATATCTGAAAATCATCTGTCTCTTACTTTATACATTTACGCCATAATATTTCGTCTGTTATTGGTGACAGAGATGAAAATAAAAAAAAATTGCATATTAAAGGTAACAATATATAAATCAATCAGATAATTTCAGTTTACTGCTACACGTAGGCCTCCCCAAGGGTACGCCACAAATACGATCACTCTTAGCCCTCAGCCAACCATTACCAGCGACTTTTGCAATATATATTAAAAGTGTCATATTACCACGAAAAACAATCATTCAGTTTCTTGAAACAACTTATACTGATCTTATTGAACTAATTCTGTATTAGGCATATTAAGTAAAGAAAATAATTCATAATACTCGTAAGTTAACCGAGTAAGTAAGAGATTAGTCATGTGAAAATAAAGACTATTATAATAGAGTCTCTACCAACTCGATAGAGGTATAGAGACTTAAATATTTGTACATAGACAATACGATACAGACACGTGTACGGAAACGTTCCATCTATGTGTAACATTATGTTATATTTATGAACACCTTAACATATGTTGCGTGACCTATACCCCTGGAAAATGGCCTTGGTGTAATAATAATATATAGAATGTGGTACACGTTGACTTCAATTCACGGAATACTTTAGTAATCTATAAAAGATTGGTTGGCATTTTATTATGAAGCAAACTATCTGGTTTTATTTATAGTACGAAACCTCGATGACATTTATCAGAAAATTAACTATCTGCATCCAATATTCATTATTAATATCATCACAACCCCAATAATAACTCAAAAACTATTAATGTATAGTCACTAATAATTGATTTAAAAATAATGTTAATGTCCGAGCTTCTATCCGTCGCGAAAAGTCTTAAAACATGTAAGTTTGATGTGATTGGAAACATTAAATAACGCTACAACAAAATATGTGTAAGAAATGAGTAATATATATGTATATGTACATATAATACGAATGAAGTAAAATATTTCGTCGCGCTGAAGCGGGAATGTTATTCTATATTAGGGTCAAGTTCCCTAAATTAAGGCAAATGTTTCCTGGGCTCATAAAAAAATATTATACTGGACCCTGCGCCGTTATTTGATAACTGAACATGGTCACATTTCAGACCTCAATGTTCTTATCTGCAATGGACGTTAATGTTGTTAACTAGCTGTCTTTCTGCTCGGTATATTAGGTGGTAGGGCTTCAGGACAAGTTTGTATGCATTGAGTATGTGGCGTTAGAATATAGACTTTAGTTTATTGTCTAAATATTTGGATACGTTCTTTGCTAGCCATATACGTAAGAAGAATGCTAACTAGCTGCCGTTCTTCCTGGCTTGTCGTAGAAGGTGGTTAAGGGACTAGGAGTACATGTTCCATCGACTTATCGCAACTCCAATATTCATGCAATAAAATTACTCCGGGGATATCATATCTCCGCGGTTCTGTATATAAATATATGTCTAAATATTTGCCAATTCAGTGATCCATTTTATTATTTCAACTAATCGGTATCTTGTCATTAAATCAGTAAGTGTCTTTACGATGTTTCGTGAATAATTCTCTAAAGAAAAACATTTCCCAAATATACAAGTAGAAATAAGAACCCTTGATACCCTGATAAATTTTAGTGTACATAGTTCAAAGTTTCACCTCTTTATTCGTAATAGCAGCTGCCCAATCAGATTGTGGCTAAAATATGGCTGAGCACGAACCGTGTGAATAGCACTGTTTGTTAATTTCCACTATAAATTAAAGTAGAAGCTAGTTATTAGGTTTAAAGAACGCTAGAAGTAAAGTAATATTATATGGTATGATTAGCTTGTACGAAGATACAAAACTATATAAGTTATAAGTTGATTAATGCTCATTTATATCGTTCGAGAAGTACAGGATTGTTAAAATATTGTATCTTCGGTTGACTGCATTTTTCTGCGAAATACATAATTAGGAAAAACTTTCAGGATACAATCATTAATTATTAAGCTTAACAATACACACATTCATACACATTACTCCTGATTCCCTGTAAAGGGGTTGGCTGAGATCACGGATCCCCATTTGCTCCGATCCTGACAGACCATTTTCGCGTACGCCATTCATAAACCTCCTCAGCTTATCGCCCTACAAATTTATGTATTAAAACCTATTTGCGCAAATAATAATTAAAGCTTAGAAGCTTTTAAAGAATATATGATGTGTATATTATGTTAGACCAATTCATACATAACATAAATACGTGAATAGTTAAGTGTAGGGTAGCGTAATATTATATAACTTCCGGCCTATTCAAGCCCTGCCCGAAAACAGGAAGGGACCATTCATATCCGTAGCATGTTAAATATCCGTAAAAGTCACTTTTCATCACTCACATTACTTAGATTTTACTTCGTGTAAGGTACATATGAATATACCTACCTAAATATGGATTAAGCGAAAGATTGCCTTCCAAAAACTTCTCGGTTCATATAATGTATACTTACGTTCTATTTTCTTTTTACTGTACATTTCATTTTAGTGGAGTCATTACATTGTATTATAAAAATAATGTATCTACAATCACAATTTTCTTTAATTTGAATAATAATCTAATAGATTATCCACCACAAAATCAATTGTACCAATTCCCTTGCAACCAAGCGTTGTGTTTCGACGGAAAACTTAATGTAAAATGTAGGTTAAATCGAGCGATTCGATTTCAAGGCTCAACACGACACGACCCTGGTCTTTGTTACAGTAACAATAAATAAAATTGTGAAAGTCACGCGAAGCGGTTAACAGCGCTCGTAGTATGAGCCTACACACCAATACATATATATTCTAAAATATATTCAAAATGGCAGTCTGCTCTATATACAAAAGGCAAACGCGTTCACGACCATAAACCCTTGCAGGGTAGTCAGAGGTTCAGGTGTCCATCTCCGCAATTGCGTTGGGTGTAATTCAATGGCCACCTTAAAGCTACGTGTTTGGTCAGATAGTCAGTACTCAATGTGACAGGTGGTAAGCCGTGTCGGCAATTGTAAGCACTAACTATTACATGTTCCGGGAACAGGTAGGTTTCATCACGATGTTTTCTCTCAACGTAGTATAACGTGCTCTATATATGTACTTATAGATAATAATAATGTCAGGGCCCACAATTACATACATTACACATCAGGCCCGATTCCCTGTAGAGGGGTAAGCAGAGATCAAGGGTTCCCATCTATCCCGTTCCTAACAAACCACTATCCTTTTATCGAGCTTCTCATACACACTTAGCGGTTATAGATGGATTGGATATATTATGCAGATGAGTGATAGTAAAATGACAAAAGGAATATATCTAGGTGAATTGGAAGGGCGGTTACGTAGGCGCCGGCCCAATAAGACATATGACAGTCAGATAGATGCTATGTCATAAAAGGGTCATGTTAGAAGTACCTATAATACTCATATCAAAAGCATTTCAGTTTTTTTTAATATGAATATTAATTAACAGTTAACAATCAGTAAAGAACAGTTTTCTTTCCTTCTTTTCAAATATCATATCTAGATTCCGACATTTAATCTACGCCATAAAACTTCACATAAGTAGTACTTTTCAAAACCTCTTTTGAGTTTGCAAGATACCATCTAACCTTCTTATACTAAAAACGTACTTAACAAAATTAAGCAATTTCTTACGGAGTAAAAATGTTGACGTTTTTATGCCCTTTCACAACGTCGGGACTAAATGAAATGTAATCAGCTGATTTATTCATTGTTTTTGGAGTGTAATGAAGTATTTCCAGTTATAACTAAAGCATTATATTATCTGTGGCATTGCTGAGATTTTTTTTATATTTCTGATGTGACACGTTTTCTTTATTTTTTTTCTTTTTTCGTTTTAGATTTTAGCATAATATTATAATAATAAAGGAATTCGAAGATTGTCATATAAATGAATATGATACGTCAATTAAATAAACTTTATTGAAATATGAACTAAGTACATATTATAACAGTATTGTTTACGGAATTAAAAATATTAAAACGATTGATATGCCTATCAATAATAGAGTATGACAGCTTATTCTCAAAAATAATTGAACAAATCACCGGTTACATATACTGACTTCCTTTCCCTTTCGGGATGGGTAGAACCTGAAATACATGTTTGAATATTAATGAATACCATTGCAACTCGTAAAGTATTATGAAAAATTACCCAAAAGTAATTTACTTAACTAAATTTCGTAAAAACTATCTACGTAACTACATAAGTAGTTAACTATAACTATACAAAAAAATCCCTTAAAACATATTATTTTTTCAAAACTCTGTCCGTCTCTAAATACATAGAAGCTTTTGTTTATGTGTCAATAAAATATGTATCGTTATTACTGAGTCCATAAAAGGGTGTAAGAATAGGTCGGACTCCAGGATCCCGTGATTTCCCATGGGACCCCCTAATACATATTGGGAACAACGATTTCTCGGTTCGTTACTTCTAGCATAAAGAGTCACATTTGGATGATTGAAAATAGCTCTATAAGAAATTATGATGATGGTCATTTATAATAGAATGTGATATGATAGGGGTATGGAATAGATTGTAAACATGTACTTTATTTACAGTTAGATTAAGTTCTTTAAGTTATCTTGATTTTTACTTCCAATATACAAACATATGTACAAATGACTGACTTGTCTCTATAGTGGGCTAGGAAGAGATCACAGATCTTCATTTCTTCATAAAACAAACTAAATAATTTTCTAGAAATCTTTAGAAAATAGAAACTAAAGACTATGTGTGTAAGCAAGCACTGTCTAATAAATGTTTCTTGTCTGTTATGTACACAAAAACTTTTATATTACAAAAACTTACCAGCAAAGAATAAGTTATACATACATACATACATACACATCACGCCTGATTCCCTGTAGAGGGGTAGGCAGAAATCACGGATCCCCATTTGCCTCGATCCTGACAGACCACTTTCGCTTCATTGACATTCATACATCCTCTCATACACTCTCGGCGGTTATAGGTACTCCTAACGTCACCTTTTTTCAATATAGCGTCTATCTGACTGTTATATGTCTTATTAGGCCGGCCCCTACGTAACCGCCCTTTCACTTCACTCATATATATTCCTTTTGTCAATCTGCTCTGCAAACCATCGAAGCATGCTCTTTTCAATCTTAGTCACTACATCTTCTTTCAAACCGCAACCTTCCCTTATCACACTATTTTTAATTCTATCATTCAATGTTACTCCTAACATGCTTCTCAGTGACCGCATTTCGACGGCATTGATTCTACTTTCATGCTTCTTTTGCCATACCCAACTTTCACTACCATAAGTCAATGTTGGAACCAGCACAGCCCTATGAATTGCCATACGTGCCGATTGAGAAATCAACTTAATTAACTTAACTTAGGAATAAGTTATGTAAGTAAAATATTATTTATGAATGTAGACAAAAAATATGGAATCAAATTAGTAATGGATCTTCACCACAAACATTTTAGATCCTCAATAGTGATAATTATTTACCGACTTTTGTATGTGATAAGAATTCGTGAATTATACTACCCTTTTATACTAAAAATAATATAATATATAGGGATAATGCAATCTTTTAGGCGATGGGCTAGCAATTTGTTACCAATTTTACACATAACATAACAATATTCCTACTAAAAAGTGACCTTAGACATATTATCATGCCTTTAAGTTTCTGTCCACCCCTAAAGGGATTTAATAGACACGAATACATATATATGTCTAAGAAATCTTCCGTCACATAAAATACCTAAGTCAACGCCCCTATTTCGTATGGGAGACACGTATTGAGTTCATACTATGTATGAACTCAATACGTGTTGATTCAAAGATTGATTCAAAGTCAAAGATTGGCTATGTTCGTATGTACATACGAGCATAGCCAATCTTTCTCTAAGTTGGGAAGAATTTAATCTTGGAGCGTGCTACGAATCTTGACTTCGCTACGGGAGTTCGTAGCTGGAATCTGGAATACTATTTCATATACATAATTCATATGTACTATACTGAGTACATAGTATATTTACTGATATACTCGTAATTATTCTTAGATTTTTATTCAATGGTTATTCTTTAGTTATGTATTAATCAGTTTAAAATATATGTATGTCTAAATTTAATAAATAAAAAAAGATTTAATTTAAAACTTATAATTGTAAAATAGAATCTAATAAAAATATTAATCATAGTCTCTTGGTCACATGTATACATAAATACATACAAACGTTCTTATGTGCCTTTCAGAATAATCCGGTAGCATTAGCATACATTTTACTTCGTCTGTACATTTTAATTCCTTTCACTAATGAACTCATGAGGCTTAGTAATTGTTAAATAAGGTTTTGGGACATCGTTCAGCTTTTTAGATTTTAGTTGATTGTGATACCTATCTTCATCGTTGTTTATAGATAAAGATAAACATACAGTTACGTCCTTTAATCCCTTTCGAGGTGCACAGAACCTCAGAGACTTAATATATTCTTGGTCACTCTTTAGCATTAAAATTGGGGTTGTGAAGTCTTAATGTAACAATGGTGACAAGTTGATAGCCCATCGCCCAATAAATTCCATCGATTCCTAGTCTCTTAGTTATAAATTTACTATTTTGAACTGCTGGCTAGATAAATACGAACTTGACATAAAAACGGCTGGTTACATAGTCCAATCCCTTACAAACAAACCCTTAATACCATTCCTTACCGAATAGAGAAGAAAGGCATTATATCACTTATTATAAATGGTGACATGGCTTACCACCTGTCCCATTGAGTTCTAAACATCTTGTCAACACATGGGTTCGAGGTGGTTATAGAATTGCTACCTTCGTAATTGCGGAGATGGAAACCTGAACCTCTGACTACCCTTCAAGGGTTAGGGTCGTGAACACGTTTGTCTTTTTTTGTTTTTATATCACCTATTCTAATAATAGAAGGATAAACAATACCCTCCGAGTCAACAAATGGAACCTGAACACACATTAATTTTTACAAGAAATGACCCACTTTCCGTCATTATATTTTCATGAAGGCTGCTTTCCTATTATACTGCCCCATTTAAAGCCTTCAAAGGGAAAACAACCTCTTCTGCATGCTTTATTTAATCGTAATCTCAATATGAACAAAATGTTAGTCTGAGAAGTGAAAAACGTGCTAACTAGCTGCCATTCTTAAAAACATGTCTTAGGAGGCGACAAAGGGTCCAAGGGTATATGGAATTTATTGGGCGATAGGTTAACAACCTGTTACTATTGTTCTCTAAGATATCGCAATCTTAAAATTCATGCAAAATAGTGACCAATTAGATGCTAGTTTAGGACTTGAAATAATGGTAGCTAGGTGTCGTTATAAAAGATATGTTGTAGGAATTAGCCGTAGGGCTTAATTGAATATATTATATTGAAGTGTTAGAAATCTATCACCAATATCATATAATATCATCAAAACGCCAATGTTATTGAAAGTACATGTATTGATTTATCAAAAATAAGTACCTTTATATTACGTATACTGGTGTGAAAGTATCCTAAATAACTAACCTATTATTATTAATACTCACAATCTTCCTAAGATGTATACTACGACTATTTATTATTTATTTCTCATTCTCTTGTTCTGAGTATACTACGATTCGCTTTGTAGATTCGCTTGCTACGGAAATTGAGATTGCGTATAAAATAAAAGGCTTTACTGCTACAGGATAAATGTCTGAGTAATAAATTTTTCATGCTCTGCCTTTGTACTGAAAATTGAGATTAAATTGTGTGCAGATACCGTTACATTGAGCTAATATTTATTCATTAGGATCGTGTGTTTTCTTTATGTAATAATGTGTTTGAATAAAACAACACTTTTCTACGGTATAGAATATAATATTTTTTAAGTGTTTTACACATATAACTTAAAAGTATACATTAAATATTATCCAAACAAACTAGTAAAAATCATACAAAACTCTCTTTCGAAAATCAGTTATTACTTGAATAACAAATATCTTCAATGCGTAAATAAGGTTATATTTAAGCAATTAAAATGAATCAAAAACTCTGCTTAAACTGACAACAATCAATCAGCCTATGTGAGTCCACTGCTGAACGTAGGCCTCCCTAAGGGTACGCCACAATACACGAGCACTCGTGGTTACACTGAAAATATCTGCTAAATTTACTAAAACATTAACTAGATTCTATATTACATTATCTATATCATTTAAAATTACCATTTAAATATTTTATTTATTTCAAAGCCATGCTTACAAAACATTTCATTATTTTTACACCTTGCTTGTTATACATTCTCTAACAGTTTAAACATTGACTGTACAAGTACAGCCTTCTAAGCTTGTCCGCTAATACCGTGAAAGCCATATGGCTTCCCATTAAAGGTCATTACAGACTCATAGCCTTCATAACATCTTCAAGTAACAGCCCTGCTGTCGGAACAGGCTTTTGAAATATAATACTGAAGTTATTTATTATTAAGGGGACATTTTATCTAATATTATAAAAGGAAGACATTTTTTTTGTACCTATAACCGCTAAGAGTAAAGAATGTGTATGGATGTAAATGAAGCAAGACAAATGAGGACAGATCACATGGACTCTGCCTACCCCTATATAGGGAAATGGACGTGATGTGTTTATGATAGTATACGTAATTAAAAGAAGTTAGAATACTAATTCTATGATTGGTTGTCATTTCTATATGTCTCTTTGTTGGCATTTACATGAACAGTATATTATCTTAAGCAAAACCAGACAAAAACAGCTGAGCAATATTTTTTTGTGAGTGGAAAGTTTAAAGTTAAGCAATTTCTAAGGCTTATAGTTATAACTTATAACCTTAACATACCTTATAAAATTATAAGTTCCTGAGTTACCTCTATTTGTTCTTTTTATTCAAATAAACATACAATTTATGATATTTATAGCCCATTCTATTACGGAACCATTTCGCCGTTTCGCTATTCAGAATAATATACATTAACATTACCCTTCTCGCAACTAAGAGCAATGCTGTGTAGTCGTGGATTCAAATTATTGTTATAATACAAAAATTCATGTATTGTGCTCAGGGTTTACTTTTTGGTATCATTTTCGTAATTTTGTATATTGTTATGATGTTGTATAACGTGTACTAGGCTATCTTAATGATTTTAATTTTGTTTTTTATCACGATTACAAAAATGGGTATACATACAAATTTAAAATATATCATTTACATTGACGTCGTTCAAACCGCTTATATAACGTGTATTAGGGTGTATTTATGATTTTACTTATGTTTTCTATCATGATTATAAGAATAGGTATACGTACAAATTCAAATTAAATATACACGAACGTCCTTTAATCCATTTCAGGCAGGACAGAACCTTGAAACTGAAATAGTCACTTCTTTATCATTAGGGTCGTCGTAGCATTGATTTCGAATAATAGTGACTAGTTGCTAGAACATCGCCCACCACTTTCCATTGACAGGTTGTCGCCCATCGCCAGATTCTGTTCATTGATCCTATTCTTTAGTCACCTCCTACAATGTCAAATTAACTATATTTATTTTCATACATACATACACATCACGCCTGATTCCCTGTAGAGGGGTAGGCAGAGATCATGGGTCCCCATTTGTCCCGATCCTGATAGACCACTTTCGCTTCATTGACACTCATACATCTTCTCATACACACTCGGCGGTTATATGTACTCCTTATGTCACTCTTTTTCAGTATAGCGTCTATCTGACTGTCATATGTCTTATTGGGCCGGTCCCCACGTAACCGCCTTTCCATTTCACTCATATATACATATATTTATATTCCTCTTATGAATCTGCTATAATTCATCTGCATAACATGTTCATAATATCCATTTTGACTCACAACCAATCTACACAAATGAAATTCTAACAAACTCGTAAATTCTACTAATAACACGTATACGTATTACTAATAACAACATTACAACACTCCTATTTTCACCAACCCGAACCGACAAACTCCAATCCCATTAACATTGAAAGCAAATCATCTCATTAACTCCACTGAACGTAAAACTGCATAATGGATGGCATTGTAAAATTTGCATCCCATTACAACTGGGATGTTAGCAGGCATTGGCAGTAGTCCAGAATACAGCTTGCTTAAAGCAATGACTTCGCTTCCACTTAGTTAAACAAATTCAAGAGCAATTTAGAGAGACCACGTGTAAAGACTAGCTTGAAAGGCTTTTAGTAACTGTGAACGATGACACAAAAACGCCATTAACTTTAACGTATCACAGTATTAGGAGTCCATCTCCGCAATTGCGGAAGTAGTGATTCTGTTACTTCGAACCTACATGTTGACCAGATAGTTAATCAATGTGACAATAGTTAGCAGTGTCGCCATTTACAAGCACTGGCTGTTACCTGTTCAGTTAACAGGTAGGTTTCTTCACGATGCTTTCCTTCACCGTAACTGTGAATTGTGACGGGATTAGCGCATGTACATACACATACATACATACACATCACGCCTGATTCCCTGTAGAGAGGTAGACATCTGTCCCGATCCTGACAGACCACTTTCGCTTCATTCACACTCATACATCTCATACTCACTCGGCGGTTAAAGGTACTCCTAACGTCACCCTTTATCTAATTAGCGCATATCGCGTTTAGTATAGGCTGCATGAATCATGAGCTTGAAATAACTAAATTTTTTTTAGATTTGATGAATCTTAATAGAGTAATTGTTCTAATAACGTAAGTTTTATTTTATCTGTGTAAGGAGAATACTATTTATGTAGCAAGGAAAAAAACCAAAAATATATTCTTCTCACATCTGTATTTCTCATCAATTGAATGGAATTGGATTTTTAGTAGATAAAGACCATCACAGTGTCGAGTTGACTGTGAATATTCAATCTCTGACTACCTTGAAAGGGTTTATAGACGCAATATACATACATACATACACACGCTTCATGACTTGTTATACACACTCCCTTTTTTATTATGGCGGGTTAGTGAGAGGCTTGAATGCCCGTCTCCGAAATTTTGAAGGCATGTTAGGTATTGGTCATTCGAAGCCCGTGTGTCACTAGATAGACAGCACCCACGTGACAGGTAGTGAACCGTATCGCCGTATATATGCACTGACTATTACCTATCCTGAGGGATAGGCAGGTATCCTCACGATGTTTTTCATCACCGTTAGCGACTGTATATTATGTACGTAAATGAAAAACACATAATATTTAAATTTCATTCATTGGTACACGCCAGAGTCGGGATTCGAACCTAGGACCTTTCAACGCAATATGTGTATGTATATTGTGACACTGAACACCTCTTTTTACAATGCAAGCAGAATGAGGAAAAATGGGTTCAAATTTTTACCGCAATTAGCTAGGGATAATGGTAATGATGATTACCGTCTGTTTATTATTACTTTCATGTGCATTTAATGTGGTTATAAATATGAGGTTTAATTAGTTGGGTCAGATTTAGTATCTGCCTTATATTGAACTTTATATACATACACAAGCAATAGCAAGGAACATTAGACTTTTATATATATTTTTAAGCTTTTTATGTTAACTTATTCGTGAGTGATTGCCAGCCCATCGTTATTTAAATTCTATTTATCTCTAGTTATTTACGTAAAAAGACTGTTTGCAATACAATTACGTTACTGTTAGTCTTCAGACCTATACACTGACCATTAAACTGTATTTAACAACTTTAGTTAACTTATGTAATTTGGTTAGTTATTGGTTGTATATAACCACTGTTACTGCCATCTATACTTCACGAAACTAAGTTAAGCGACCCACTTCCTATTCCCTAACTTTCCCACTTGCAACTTCGATATTTCACTAAGTTATTAAAGCAATTATTCCTTGTTTCTTGTGCCTGTGATTGCCCTGAATTATGGGACGGAGTCAGTGTAATTAAACGTGAACCAATTAATTGAATTATTATTAATGTTCTTGGAAATTCAATACAGGTACAATAGGTGTCTTTTTGCTCCGTTTTTGTTCTAAAACTTGACTATATGGACTAACATTAATGAAACACAAAATTAAGAATACACATGCTGCACGCCTGTTTTTTATGTCGGGGTAATCAAAGATTTGGCTACTCAAAAGTAATGATTTATTAGATAGTCAGTGTCACTCATAACAGGTGGAAAGTCCATCGCCATTTATAGGTACTGACTACTGCCTATCTAGAGGGACAAGTTAGTTCCCTCACGATGTTTTCCTAACCAAAATTTTACTTAAGGATGTTCTTATACCATGTACTTTCACTGCATTAAGGTTACCATTTTATCTTAATGTTAATGTGGGTATATATGCAATTAATAAAGTTTTTCCTTATTTACTAATAGGTGAGAGGGATGTAATTATCACGATGATTTCACTAATCAAAATATATAATAGAATGCTATCATTTATTACGTATATCCGTACTACCTGGCATAATTAGGGCCACGAATGATAGTGTTTTGTGGCGTACCCTTGAGGAGGCCTACATCCAGCAGTGGACTAGTATAGGCTGATTGATGATGATGATCCGTACTAAGTAAATTCTTTTAATCTTTTTCAGATTATCTCACGTATCATTCAGAATGGAACCCTCACATGATCTCCAGAAAGCTGGGTGACAGCCTCCACCGATACAACTCTGCTGGTTAGAGAAAGGTAACTACGCTCACGTGCTTTTGACGACCTCCGTGGCGCGATCGGTTAGCCGCCCGAACGCTAATCGTGAGATCCCGGATTCGAGTCCCGGTGGAGGCAGAGTGAAGAACTACGCTTTTCTACTGCTTTCCATTCTGGTCGTTGATTATATATGCTATATATGTATTTATCTATATATAATATGTATATATTTCTTATATATACGTTGACTAGTACCCTTAGCACGTCTTAAATGAACTTACCAAGGGGCTAGTTCAATTAATGTAATAATGTCCAAATATTATTATTACTTTTCCGTTTTAGGGTAGTCAGAACGTAAGAGACATATCTCTTCATACCTACATATATATTCACATCCTTCAATCCCTTTTAGATGGACAGAAATTTGTAGATTTAGTATCTCCTAGATCACACCTTTAAGCAAATATTGTGGTCGTGATGTCTCATGGAATATTCGAGATAGGTTGTTAGCTCATCGCTCAATTGATCCCATTTACCATAGACCCTTCCCCTATTATGATTTTCCGGGAAGAATGGCAGTTAGTTAGCATTCTTTTCTCGTCTCAGATTAGCACGGGGCAATAAATATCTATTAATAATATCTGTTTGTTCAATTTAGTTTATGTATAAGGGAGATGGACAATTTTCATACTAATAGATTTATTTAAATATAAAATTAGTTTATCTATAGCAAAATAAGCGGGAACACAGATCTGTATTTCTCTTTATTCCTTGCATTTGATTAATGTATAAGGATTATAATATAATTTATTGAACAATGGGTTGGTAACCTATCATAAATACATACATCACGCCTGATTCACTGTAGAGGGGTAGGCAGAGATCACGGATCCCAATTTGACCCGATCCTGACAAACCACTTTCGCTTCATTGACACTCTTACATCTTCCTACACACACTCGGCGGTTATAGGTACTTTGACGTCACCCTTTTTCATAATAAATAATATATTATAATGTTATAACAACTCCATATTATTAGGCCTAAAGCTGATTAATATAATATTCTGTCTCCAAGGATCTAATGTCAGTAAATACACGAATTAGGTCTAACAATGACCTATTACTACCTAGGCAAGCCATTGACGTCAGTTAGCAAAAAATCTAGGTCATACACGCTAATCCTTCGTGTTACAAATAAAAAGGAAATAACAATATGAGTTCCTTGCATGTTTAGCATTAACATTGCACCTCGTTAATAATGGCTTTTGGTACGTTTAATGAAAGAACCACTTTGGAAATCATATATGTACACTTCATGACCATTAGTTGTTGGTTCGCGTGTCCGTCAGTCTCCGTAAATGTGAAGTAGATCATGTATGGCTATATTTAAATCAGCTTTCACACAATCAAGACCCAACGTGATAGGTGATGTTCTATGACATCGTGTGAAGGGGCTAAATAGTGGTTAGTTAGCTATTTACAGAATAGGTAGATTTCATCACGATGTTTATTGTCGTATGCGCCAAACAAGCTACAAATAGAAGGCTTGTTTTATCAAGTTTATTAGGTTATTTTATACGCCTCTTACATATGAAAAATATATTTTATGCTGTGAGAGAAGGAGAGGTAATATACTAGACAATGTTTAACGTATATACAATTTACCTGTTACGTATAAATAAACTTTTGTTATTCTCTAAAGTTGGGAGAAATTGGAATTTGTAATCTCTTTCTACCTCTGTGGCAGAAATGAACGGTTTTTTTTGTTTTCATCTAGGTAAAAACAAAAATCTTATTCACTCTTGTGAAAATACACTAATTATAGAGTAATCTTGTATATGTCCACGTTATTCGATTCAATAAACTAAATATGGCATAATCAAACACTATCTGTTACCCTTCAAAAGAAACCCAAGCGACATGCATACATAACTACAAGTGAATACGTATACGTTAAGTGACAATGTAATTTTAGGCGAGGGTGCTCGTCACATACTTAGGCTGACTTTGCAAGACGTTTCAAAGACATTAACGTGCTCATACATTCACCAAAGTTATTCATTGTATAGTAAAAGCTTTGAAGAAGATAGATTAAGAAGTACATGATTTATGCTTCGTTAATAATAAATACATATATCACGACTGTAAAGTCTTATGGTATAGTCATAGAGAAAGTTCTATTGACTGAACATTGTTATAAACTGTAGTGCTTTTAGTATCTTATCTTATAATTAATTTACAAAAGGCCATATTGTAAAAGGGTGACATTAGAAGTATCTATAACCGTCGAAGTTGTATGAGCAACGAAAGTGGTCTTTCAGGATCTGGACAGATAGGGATCTGTAATCTACCTACCCCTCTAGATTTAAACAGACGTGATATGTATTTATTTCACTGACAAAAAAGGGATCTGTGATCTGCCTACCCCTCTAAAGGAAACGGGCATGATATGTATGCACAGTCAACGCTAAAAGTGCAGTCCTAGCCACTTTTTAAAAGGTTCAAGTTTATAAGAATAAAAGACAATATTTTACAATTTAAAACTGGCGCCACTATGCATTGTCATGGTCACTATACGTTCGCGTACTTCCAAATGAATAATATTGTCTTTTGTTCTTATAAACGTAAACCTTATAAAAAGGTACTGAGACTGCACTTGTTGAATGTGAAGCTTTGATCATGTTCTAATGAATTATTTTTAAGTTTAATGTACTCATTGTCTGCAGAGTTTCTTGGCACTTCTTCTCTGCAGAGATTTTTCTCTAGGAAGTGCCATTAGTTTTATTAATTTAATTTGGTTTATTTTAATAATTAGTGTATATTAAAGATATTTTTTTTTAAATGTTTTTTTTTTTGGCTTTCAATAAGTGATTCTATGATCCTTATATTGAATAAAAAGATTTTCATTTCATTTCACTTTTAGCGAATGTACCTTACTAACCTAGTATCCCGTGACGTAATTGCAGATGTCCTAATATGGGGAGGTCATGCGTGGTAGCACGCAGCGCGGCTTTCCTCCTCACTCTCGTCGGCGTCTCGGCGCTCACCTCCGACATGTAAGTACGCGGCCACACTGGCCGGCGCCTCATTATAAGGGTGTGTGTATATTGGTGGAGTTTTTAAGGG
Source organism: Leucoptera coffeella (assembly GCA_030578115.1). Taxonomy (NCBI): domain Eukaryota; kingdom Metazoa; phylum Arthropoda; class Insecta; order Lepidoptera; family Lyonetiidae; genus Leucoptera; species Leucoptera coffeella. The sequence goes on along the minus strand of JAMBLF010000031.1, from coordinate 402,509 downwards.
TGAATGTGTGAATGAATGAGACTCGGCCATACTATGCTAGCGCCTGATAATAAGGGTGTGTGTATATTACATAAAACATACATAACATACGCTTCACGACTGTTAGGTATGGGTCACTCGAAGCCCGCGTTTCACTTGATAGACAGCACCCAACGTGAAAGGTTGTGAACCGTATCGCCGTATATAGGCACTGACTATTGCCTATCCCTGGGGATAGGCAGGTTTCCTCACGATGTTTTCCCTCACCGTTAGCGACTGTAAATTATATACATAAATGAAATACACTTATTTTAAATTTCAGTGTATTGTGTGTATATAAGTGGAATTTTTAGGGGGAATGTGTGAATTAGTGAGACTCGGCCATACTAGGCTGATGCCTAGTGTTGTAAAGAACTCGAGTCTTTTAGTCTTATTCGATAGACTCGACTCAATTTTCTAAGACTCAGTGAACTAACTGAACTCGGAGTCTTGAGTCGAGCCGAGTCTGAGTCCTATCATGAAGACTCGAGCGCCATTATTGAACTCGAAACCTTAAATAGAACTCGAGTGACTCGAGTCTTATAAAGAGCTTGAGTCTTAAAAGAGCTCGAGTCTTAAAAGAGTTCGAGTCTTCTTCAAACTGGTCTTCGAAATGCTGACAGTGATTTATTTAGAATAAATGTCTATACTTATATAATAAAGCTGAAGAGTTTATTTGTTTGGTAGAACGCGCTAATCTCAGGAATTACTGGTCCAATTTGGAAATTGTTTCAGTGTTAAATAGCCCTTTTATTGGGGAAGCCTATAGGGTATATAATATCACGCTATGACAAATAGTGTAATTTTCAACTTCTACGAGAGGCCTTTTATTGGCTGCTTTAAAAAGAATGACTCAAAGCGGAAAAGAACTCGAGCGCGACTCGGCGCGTAAAAAGGACTCGAGCGCTAAAGAAGACTCGAGTCTCGAGTCTCGCGTTCAAGAGCTCATATAGACTTGAGTTCTTTATTCTTAAGAGTCTTATTGTTATGAGTCGAGTCGTGTAATGCAGAGTCGAGCTCTAAATTTAGGACTCAAAAGACTCGAGTTCTTTACAACACTACTGATGCCTGATAATAAGGCTGTGTGTGTATTGGTGGGATTTTATAAGGGGTTTGGTCTTTACGGAATGTTCTGGCGCCTGATTATAAGGGTGTGTGTATATTGGTGAAGTTTTAAGGGCTACTACGGTGAGGGAAAACATCGTGAGGAACACTACCTGTTCCCCGAACAGTCATAGTTAGTGCTTGTAAATGGCGACATACCACCTGTCACATTGAGTACTGACTATCTGGCCAACACGTGGGTTCGAGGTGGCAATTGAATTACGAACTTCGTAATTGTGGACATGGACATTTGAACCTCTGACTACCCCGCAAGGGTTAATGGTCGTGAACGCGTTTGGTGAATAAGTGAGATTTGGCCACAGTAGCCTGGCGCCAGATAATAAGACTGTGTATATTTGGGGACTTTTTAAGAGTTAGTTCTTTAGTGAATGAGTAAGTGAGTGAGAGATGTGAGTAAATTAGGTGTATTTTACATTCATACTCAGCTTGGGGTTTTTTTAATAAATAATGGGGTAATTATGATGTATGAAATGGTTGCTGTAAAATAATAGTTACTTAGTCACCTCTTATGAGGTAACGGGTAAAACTACTGTATTCTTCACAGTGGCTAGTAAGTTTCGTCAATAACATGGATGTAAGGGTGTGGAATATACCTATTCAGGGGTCAAACTCTCCTTGAATTACTTTGATACTGAATATAGGCTACTTTATAGGCTACGTTATGCCAGTGATTAACGGACTATTTGTCACGTTGGATATTAGTTCTGTAAATCAATTGATATACAAATAATCTAATTATTTTTGGAAATAAATAATGTATCTTTAACACAAGTTCACTCTGTCCTGTCTAAACAAATAACGATGTTCCATGCAAAGCATAAGTATATAGAACGAAAGTAAAAAAGAAGAAATGTATATCTCAAACCACAGAAACTTCATTACCACTATACACACGCCCTAACGTCTCTAGGGGATTAATCATTCATTCGGAATGGATGGAAACAGCTCTATTAGTAGGCGATGAACTGTGAAATTGTGTGACCAGCTTGGACAATACATGGATGTAAATGCGAGGCTGTCCGACCGAATGAATATTTATGCTTGTGACTCAATAATTAAGTAATGGAAGTGTTTATTAACATTTTAACGACCTCCGTGGCGCTATCGGTTAGCCGAACGCTATTTGTAAGATCCCGGGTTCTATTCCCAGTGGAGGCTGAGTTAAGAACTACGCTTTCTTCTGCTTTTCAGTCTGGTCGTTGATTATATATGTATTTATCTATATATAATAAGTATCTATTTCTGAAATTTACGTTGACTAGTACCCTTAACACAAGTCTTAAGAGTGCTTAGCAAGGGGTTAGTTCAATTGGTGTAATAATGTCCAAATATTGTTATTATTTGTACTGTCTATCAGTTGGGATATAAATACAACTATACTTTGGTCTAATGACAATTTGCTACGGTTTTTTCTTGGCATGTCGTTAGAGGTGGCTAAGGGATAAGTGTCAAAGGAATCTATTGGAGGATAGGCTAGCAACATGTCACCAATGTCATATAGTAAGACATCACCTCAATATTAATGGTAAAAGTGAGAAAGGAATTCGTTCTTTTATCCTCTAAAGATATGAAAGAAATTGAATTGAAAATATTGTAATTTTGTTTTAGTAGACTGCGTTTGGTCGCTATTGTTAAAATTATGATAATGGGGCCAAACCATCTACATTAATCTGTAATGTTTCAATACTTTCCTTAGTAAGGATATTTATCGCTTTCCAAAGCTTTTAATTTAATTAAAAGCTTCGTTTTTTCTCATTTATTAATGGGTTTTTATGATGGTTTTCTTTAATAAGTTTTAATTTAAAGCTAGCTCAAATATTGAGTTCTTTTGTATCAAGATGAAGCGACCTATACAGGGGTCATATACCGGAAAAGCTTGATCTACGAACTATTTACTTGTTTGTATTTTATATATATAAGATTGATGAACGAACGATTGTATAATATAATAAACTATTGTATATGTTTGTATAATTACTAAGTAAGTATATGGAGGTGTTTTAATCAAGTAAAATGCAATCTAAGGAGTTCATTCCTCTAAGGGCAAACGAGTGTGATGTATATAAAATGTAACTATTTATATTTCGACCAAACATAATACTAATGCATGATTATTAGATTCATTTAGGATAGATAATAAACGATTCATATATATACATATAGTGGTTAGTTAGCCTTATTAATGATAGATATCTACCATTGCATAATTTTAGAGTTGATTTTACCATAGCAGTAACACATATGTTATTAGCAAAACAAGAGATCTGTCAAGATCGTCCAAGATGGCGATTGATAGTCTCAACCTATCCCGTTCTAAGTGAATACTTGTATGTTTAATATGACATTAGAGTAGTAAAGACATGAAGAAGTATGTATGTATGTAGATTTTGACATTAATTAATGTGTTCATAGCTTTGCAGCAGGCAAGTCGGACAAAGAGATTTTAGACAATCTTTTGAAAAATTCCCGCTATGACAAAAGACTTCTTCCTCCCGTAGATGGTTAGTATTTAGTGTTAAATAGTCTTAGTATAATATAGTATCATTTCTTAGTAGATAGTCATCATAATATCATCTTAGAGCAATGACGTAAAAGAGCAGTTTGCAAAACCGTTTATTTAATACACATATATATGTATATATAAACTTTTATTATAACCAGGTTTAAGGTATTTGTAATAGACTTTGAACAATCAAGGTTTAATATATTTGTATTGCATTGAGAACAATAAATAATGACGAGAAATATTGATTAAGCTTCTCTATAATAATGAAGTTTATAAAAAAAAAATATAATGCAGACTGTATGATACATTATGCTATGCAATAAAGAGTATTGTGCATTTATTTTTAAACAGGTTACAGAATTAGTGATTACAACGTCTATTCAAGCATTATTAATGTTTTTTTTTGTTTAAATAAATAAAAAATGATTTTGCAAACAGCTCTTTTACGTTTATTCATTTTTAATTATGAGATAGATCTCACTATGTCCGTTAATACCTAATATCCTATACTGTAGAATAGATTAACCTAGAATAACTATAATCAAACTTAGTTTGCGTAGTATATGAAATACTCGTAGCATCATTAGAATTGTTATGTGTGTTATTCAAGGAATGCAAAATATGTTCTTTTTACTAACTTCCTTGTTGTTATAACTTGCCTATAACCGTGGGTTAGTCTAAGTCAATATTTTTTCAGGTGTTTCAGCATATTTGCTATCGATTCTAATATAATTATATATCTATTCTATATAGTACATTAACTCACTGTACAGCAAAAACAACACCTTTCTGTTGACATATAAGACAAACTAAGTAAATAATAGGAACCTCTTAATGATTTCATTATTACTATAAACTGGAATTACATCACGCTATAAATTCTATTTTATTTTTATGTAAGGAGAGCAAATAAAATAATTATTCTTTTTATTACACGATCCTAAAACTTAACCCAGACACTTTGCTAATCTAGTAAACAAATTAATCATAACCCTTTCAAGACATAATTACTCTATACCTTCAATAAAAAAAAGTAAATTAACAAACATCCTAACACCACCAATCAACAATTAACAACAAAACGTAAATAGTGACATCTATCACAAAAAAAAAGTAAATTACCAAACTTCCTAATACAACCAAAACGGAAATAGTGACATCTATCGCCCGAGCTCCACACTCGCTTCCTCACTTCAAACTTACATTGCAGATCCAGATTTCTGTTGTGGTCTGACCTCGCCCAAAGACTCGCTCGCACAGAACAGGGTGGGCTTCTCGTCCCTGCGACCCCGCTCGCACAATCGCGGTGGGTTGTGTCTGTGTTTATGAAAAGAGACCGCACTGGACGGGAAGGGTGGTTTGGCAGGGACCTTATGACCTGTTCTTATAGTATTTAGTCCGATCTAGGGACCTTATGACCTGTTCTTATAGTATTTAGTGAATGGTTTTTGATGCTACTATTAGGGATCTTAAGATTAGTTGTTGTAGAACTGTATGTCTTTTTTGGAGTCTACTGGACTTGGCTGAAAATGGTACTTGTAGATTTGTAACGAGTAAGGACAATATAGTCATATGAAAACTGACTACGAAAAAGATTCAAAATTGACTAGTAATCGGAGATTGCGGGGTAAATTAAAACCAGATAGATCGTTCATATAAAATGTGGGACTTTTAAATTTTTAATAACAAATAGTTTCCCTTTCATTACCCTAATCTTATGGATTTAAAGTGGCTAATTATAAGAGCTACGTCATATATTCGTATTTACGAGTTTTTGTAATAACTCTCTGATGCAATTCCACTACGCTCTTACTAATAGGTGATTTCAAAGAGGAACACTTGAACTTTTGACATCTCCGAAAAGTACGTTAGGTTCCCTTATATTTAAAGAGGATACAAACTGAGACATTTTCTATAAGTTCGTGTATAATACAGGAGTATTGGTTGATAGTTTATATTTACTCTGATAGATTTAGGTCTTTTAGAATGAAATAATTCAGTGCCAAACCATCCTTACCGTCCCTTTCCTTGTCACAGCACTTTTTACTTTATTCCCATAGTATTTGAGTGCATAATGGCCTCACCCACTTTTCTTTGCCATTCGTCTGGCCTTGTGTTCATCTCTTTTCACAAACATTAAACACAGATGTTAATGAGATGTGTGTTTAGATATCCTAGGTTTCATTGTTTATCTACTTTGATAGAAATCTGGTCTGCCTTTTATTTTCTCTTTTAGATTCCTTTACTTTTGCACTATTTGTTTTAGTTTATATTGCACCTGTTCCTATGTTATCGTATTTCGTAGTTTTAATTGAACCTATTTTGTACTTTTCAGGAGTTCTAACTGTTAATGTTAGTGTACTGCTATTAAGTTTGGCGTCTCCAGACGAATCTAGTTTGGTAAGTAATGACAAAAATACACAAGTATATAGGAAAACAGACATACACTATATGGATGTATATAATCAGAGATTATAAGAGACGATATGGCTGTTTTTAATTATTACGTGTACCTACTTGATATGACTGTTCAGTTAATAACCTTGATAAATGATTAATAACTAACGGAACTTAGTTGTTTGGTCATGGGCAGATTGCTGAAACGTCGGGTTAATAATAAAGGTAACTTACGCAATAAGTCCCGTTAGTTATTAATCATGAGTATAAATCGTGAATCTCTTAAAACTTGATAAATGAGTTAAGGACGTGAACTTTCGGTTACTCCCGGGATAGATAGAAAGACGCTAGAATTACATTAGAAAAATTAATCAGTAAGAAGAATTCTGTAAGAATTTTTAACCATGTATGTACGATAAAACCTTCCCCTTTTCACCTTCGTTCTTAAAATCAATTACCTACTTCAATTACATTATCTACCTTAGAAATAACTCATAACTCTCCCGCCACCCTCATTCCAGAAATACGAGGTGGAGTTCCTCCTGCAGCAGCAATGGTACGACCCTCGGCTGCGCTACTCCAACCAGTCGCAATACGACTTCCTCAACGCCATCCATCATCATGAGGACATCTGGCTGCCTGACACCTACTTCATCATGCATGGGGACTTCAAGGTATGATGAGCTAGGCCGAAGAAGAGAATGTATGAGCAGGTTAATGGGTGTGTGTGAGGCAGGAGAGGTTTGTCAAGATTGTTCCAGGTGGCGATCGATAGTCATATATAACTTAGGTCTCTTCAAGGCTAGAGTGAATAGGCTATTACTGGACCAGCGAGTAACATCATCGACCTCATCGTCACTTACCATCAGGTGAGATAGGGGTTAATCGCTGGACAGTTATTAATAAAAAAAAGTCTCTGCTTATCACGTTGGGGTCGTAGAGACGTAAATATATGTATGTATTATTGAGTATATATGATCAGTAGTGGAACTATCTTTGTTGAGATACCAGTTTTATGATGAAAAGTGGTAAGTGTTTAAGGTTAGAAATTATGTATGGAAATGGTATATATGTTTGTGTGTATTAACCACCTCCGTGGTGCGAATGGTCCACCTGAATGCTAATTCTGAGGCCTCTTCATTCTTGGTGGTTTTAATAAATACGCCTATCTTCTGCTATTTAGTCTGATCGTTGATAATATACGCTATATTATCTATTGTTTTATAATAACTAAATATTTCTTAATTGGTCGTTAAGTGTGCCCTTAACATATTTAATAAATTATTTATTTAAAAGAAAAAAAGGAAACAAAACAATAGCAAACCAGTTATAGATACAGTAATTAAGAGTATCTGCTTAAATAATTAAGCCAGGAGTCTTACATATACTTACCAAGGAGTTTGTTTAATTGGCATAATAGTCAAACACTTAAATAATGATTCCACATTCCAGGACCCAATAATCCCAATGCACTTCGCGTTACGCATCTACCGGAACGGCACCATCAACTACCTGATGCGGCGGCACCTGATCCTGTCCTGCCAGGGGCGCCTCAACATATTCCCCTTCGACGACCCCCTGTGTTCATTCGCCTTAGAAAGTAGTAAGTATAAACGTACACACAGTTTCTCTAAAATTGCAATGAGGCTAGGTCTGGCATCGATAGAAAAGCATAGAAAAAGGTTACTTAAGGGCTGGCTTAATAGGACATATGAAATTCAGAACGCCATATTGAAAATGGGTGACGAAGTACATATAAGCGCTGATTGTGTATGTGCGAGTGTCAATGAAGCGAATTTGGTTTGTCAGGGTCGGGACAGATGAGGATTTATCATCTCTGCCTACCCCTCTACAGGGAATATGTATATATAAAAAGCATAGTCAAGCATTGCCAGAGAAGTCACGAGCTAGCTAATTTTATATTGAAATATATTTTTATTGATATTGAATGAAGGTTATTAATATTTCATTCGATTAGATTATTCCACTTAAAATACAGTAATTTGCGAAGATAATAACCGCATTTCAAAACTTAGTAGTTACAATAAAATGTCACACTTATCTCTGTCATTTTACGTACTCTTAATATGTAAAACTATGAGTATAACTTACATAATCTAAACCTCCTTATTCCAGTTTCTTACGAATCGTCCGCCATAACTTACGTGTGGAAGAACGACGAAGATACGCTTAGGAAATCGCCGTCTCTGACTACGCTCAACGCCTACCTTATACAGAATCAGACTATTCCATGTCCTAACAAAGCCAGTTGGAGAGGTATGAAGCCTTATCGTCACTTGTTTCATTCTTACCATTGCTTGCTGGACCATTTAATAAACGACTGGATTCGGAAACGTGGTTAGACTTAAACTTGAGAAAAATTTGATAAAGATGATGATGAACTTGAGAAAGATTTTGGCACTGTTTCTAGTCAAACATAATCATTCTTTTAAAGACAGTACATAGGTGATTTACGTTGTACACATCTTCTAAAAATATGAGTTTTTTCATTGACTTTTGATAATCCTCTTTACAACCATCAATCAGTAACCTTAGTTTTGAGCTTATATTTAAAATTGAAGATAACTTTTTCTAATGACACTCAATTACTAATGTTCATCATAATCTATTTACTTCATTGAACAAATCATCAATTAGGCTGCGAATTAGGTTATGAATTTCCACTACTATTATATATTTTGTACGTATATGTACATTTACACCGATTCATTCAAAAACCATAATGGATGACAAAAATGGCATAAGTCTAACCACAATCGATTTCCAGTCTTAACAGTAAACACACACGATCTAAAATTCTAAAATAACTTACTAAAGAACTCGGGTTTGCCGAAACCCTTTTATTTGCATTTACTCTAGTAGCTTTCCAACTAAATTCAAATCTAATTAACTCTTTTCAGCTTGGTCTTTTGTTTGGAGGTTTCAAATGAGAACTAAATTATTTTGTAGAATAGCATTTAGCTTGTACTTGTGTTTGTTATGTGTCTAGAATAGCCCTTCCACGTCCCGATGATTAGACTTTGAATTGTGTACACCGTCATGTGCTAGTTGATCATGTGTAGAGTAGTTGTAGATTTGTTTAGAGAGAGTTAGACATTGTGGGATGCTACCCTTTGGTATGTTAAGTTGGTTAACGATACGCAGTTATTAACGTCTGTGCAAGCAGCGGAGGCTATATTTGTCGAAGAGGATGAAGTCCAGTCATGTAATCTCTGCCAGAGACGTTTTGACGAGCAAGGTACAACTAATTTTGCCGGATAATCACTGTACGAATACCGGTAACAGGGTCTATCGGGATGTTCGTACAACGCTTGTTATGTGTGAGTAAAAGCGTTGTTGCTTCCTACAAAAGTTGCGATGGACGAAAACTGCAAGGCCAGTTCCGAGTTGACCGAAACTGAAGTCCACAATCATTAAGTGTCACCATCATTGACGAGTATCATGATGCATGCCTTTGTTAAGAGTAAGCACCCAAAGTTTTGATCAATTACACTGCTAAACTAAGTTTTTATCTATCCAAGGACTTGTGTTTTATATTGTGCACTTTTTAAAAGCACTGATCTATGATTATCAATAAACATTATAATAAATATAGTAAGGATATTATTTTGTTAAAAACTATAGTTATTTTGGCGTCATTAATACGCGATAGCGTTCAAAATTTACGATCTTATTTCCATACTAAGATAACTACGATATTGTATGTAAATATATCAATATAGGTCTTGTAAACTATTCTTAGACTCAACCATATATTGTTCTAACCAATCAATAGCAGCAATACTAACTATAGACTTCTGGGAGCTTGCTTTTAGCCAGCACGAGTGTTTCACCGGGACGCAAACAACGCGTATACTCATACAGGTCATACATTGTGTCTGTAGTTGTACTTAGACTAATCTAGACTTCAAACAAGGCCAGCGAATTGAGTTAATTGGATCTCAATCACAACTCATTATCATAATACTCTATGTGTTTGATGCAAAATTCTTCGCAGGTAACTACAGCTGTTTAAAGGTGGATTTGATTTTCACGCGGGACCGGGCCTTCTACTTTACCACTGTATTCATACCGGGAATAATCTTAGTGACGTCATCTTTCATTACCTTCTGGCTGGAGTGGAATGCTGTGCCAGCCAGGTCCATGATAGGTAACTGGAAGGCCTACTGAAGAAGTAGTTCGTTGGCTGATTGGAAACCACGCTGTTTAATCTTAACACTTCTTTTTTATCATACTCCGCTTTGCTTTTAGGTAATTACAGCTGCTTAAAAGTGGACCTTATCTTCACGAGGGACAGATCATTTTACTTTACGACGGTTTTCATACCGGGTATCATTTTGGTGACTTCATCTTTTATCACCTTTTGGTTGGAATGGAATGCTGTGCCTGCTAGAGTTATGATAGGTCAGTGTCTAGAATGGGAAGGTGGTGGCAAGTAACTTAAACAGACAAACGCGTTCACGACCATTAACCCAAGCGGGGTAGTTAGAGGTTCAGCTATCCATCTCCGCAATCGCAAAGGTAGTAATTCTATGGCTACTTCAAACTCACGTGTTGACCAGATAGTTAGTACTCAATGTGACAGCAAGCCATGTCGCTATTTACAAGCACTAACAGGTAATACTGGTCAGGGAACAGGTAGGTTTTCTCACGATGTTTTCCCTCACAACAAATCAATATACAAAATACGAGTGATTTTTAATTTTATTTTGGATCCTAAAAGAAGTTAGACGATCTTTTACTAAAAGATATGAAGACAAGTTACTAAAAAAGAAATACATATAATTGACGTATTCATATAGTAAGAGAATTTAATACCGCAACGGTCTTTTGTCGATATCATTCAACATAGTTACTTGCTGCTACCTGTTCCAAATATTACTATTATTTATAATTGAAACATTATTCAACAAATCTAGGTCTACTATTACTAGAAAGATTTGTTATTTGTTTACTTTAATTCATCTTATCGATATCATAGATATCATATATTATAGATTTATCAATATTCATTTAATAATAAATAGAGTTGAAACATTCATGTATATATGTATGTATTAAGTTGTAAAACTTAGCTCATATATTTAGATGTATGTAAATACAATAATTCATATCATTAAGCATGAGGCGAAAAAGCAGCAAAAATTGTTATAGAGTTAGAGGATGTTGTTATTTTAAAATAGTATAATAAATCAATTGATAGAAAATTAGTTTAATACAGAAGTGTATGTGTAGGAATTGTTTCATTTGAGAGTCTCTTTATATTTCTACAAATGATTTTTAATTTACCGTTCACTTTCTCAAAAACAATAATTGATCGTAACATTAAGTCAACAGTATTTTCCAGTACTGTATATTGAGAAAAGAATAAACTTTATTTAATACAACATCCAACTCTATCAATTTTAAAACCTTTCTATTTATTAGTTTTAATAAAAATTCATCAAGCATGTTGCTTAACTTTTTTCTCGCCTAAAACCTGGTCCACGCTGTGTCCCATCACTAAAACGTTGTTCAAATATTTCCCCAGGCGTGACAACAATGTTGAATTTTTTCACCACCTCCAACGGTTTCCGTTCAACGTTGCCTGTGGTCTCGAACCTGACCGCCATGAACGTTTGGGACGGCGTCTGTATGTGTTTCATTTACGCCTCCTTACTGGAATTTGTCTGCGTCAACTACGTAGGAAGAAAGCGTCCTTTACACAACGTTGTGTACAGGCCAGGCGAGAATCCAGTCACGCAGGTAATTCTAACTTCTGTACCCTAATAACTGTACCTTAGAAACTATTTGGCGTTCGAAAATATTGTCTAGTTTTGTCGTGTATGTAAATATGAGCTAATTTTGATTTAATGTCTTTTGATTGTCTCCTACTAGTTTAAGAAAGCACCTCTCTTTCTCTTTACTCTTTGCAATGTTTTCTTTAGTTTGAAGCATGTTAGAATGTACACGAAGCGGTTAGTAAAGCATGGTTTGATGACTATATTGTTTAGGCCGTCGCAATAACAGCTAAGCTAAGAAAACATTGCAAAGTATTTCGTGAGATTTGATGTGGTGTGACATCTTGACGTGGCCTTTACAAAATAGTCCCCGATCACGATAAATGCACTCCGGTAGCCCATCGGTCACGAGTGAACATCTATGTGTGTAATGTGTTTGCAGCGACTACCCGCAGTATTGAGCAGAATTGGTATTATTCTGGCAACCCCCTTGGTAAGAAATATACGCCACATTTAAGGCACCTTTCGAACTTTCATCTCTACATCGAAACTAGATCATGTGGCAAGAGATTGCTTTATACTATTCATGAATGCAATTATTAAGGAAATTTTCAATAATAGCATATAAAAATTACAAGAAAATGGGACTTATCGCGCATCATTTATAAACAAAGTTGACACCATGTTTTTGCAACATGGCCGAAACGTCGGGTAACAAAGGTAATACTTTATTTATAAAACATAAGCAATAAGTCCGTTTTCTTGTAGAATGTATAAAAATTGAGAGTCTCTCAAAAATATTAATTGAAACTTCTTTAGTAACTATTAAACGAATCGGGTATTACACCTCAAGTCTGTAAGTTCATTGTATATGAAAATATTAAATATTGTATTGGTGAATAGTAAAAGAAATCCAACTCATAGAATTTGGCATCATTTCTAGATTTTTTATAGCATGTTCATAGAACCTAGAATAGTAAGAACTGTAGAATTGTGCCATAAGATGAAAATTGTAAACTACCTATATATTTCTGCCTTTTAAATAAAAATTAAATAAACTTTTATAGTGTCACGCAAACATTCACATTATTTTTCATATTAGCTTTGACAAAACATAGCACATACAGTTACGAAAGGCATATATTTAATGCTTAACTGTCGGTTTACTAGCATTGTACAATAACTAACTTCCTCTAAAATTAATCAATTACTTATATACATAATTAAATTTCATAAGCACACTTACTAACTCTCATAGAAAACTTTAACCCTATCATTTTACAAACTCTACTAAGCATGTATCAAGAAACACGACATAAAATTATTGTCAAAACTTTATTACTTAGATTCATGCTATTACTTAAAATTAAGTACTTGTACAGATAAATTATATTTTTACTTTACACTTTATTTTATAAGGGCTTTATATTACTTATAGTTAATTGAGAGTAGATTATGTAACTATAAATATAGTATATATAAATAATAAGAGCGAAAATGTCTTAACGTCAATATTGCAACTTACGTACATGAAGAATTAACAATCTACTCTAAGTGTAGTCTTCGATAAATATTTGAAATCAAAAAAAGGTAAATCCTTTTCGAATCAAATACTTTTTGTCGAAAGCAGGCAACATGTTAACTACATATATCAATTATATCGTATAGATAATATCTGTTAATAATATAGCTAATAACAATATTATATATGCATTTATGATAGTTAAATATGCATTTAATGTGTTAGGAAGCCATGGCTTTCATCCAGTGGGCTAAATCGGACACTCCGCAGCCTGAACCGGGCGGATCTGTAAGTGGCGGGCCCCTCGCATCCATACCTTATAATAAAACCATTATTTGAAATCTAACGCATGATTCTCATTTAATGCTGCTTGGACACAACAGCCTGTAAGTATGCTTTGGTTAATTAGGCTTGATGTTTAGTGTAGACAGGGCAAGACCTAAATATATGTAGCTCGATGTCGAAAGTAAATGTGTGTAGTGTTCACAAAATTTACTATGTTTGTATTGGTTGTGTAGCAGATTACCAGTTTCCTTGCTTGAGAATAGAGATGTCACTAATACGTCTAGTTGTAACTAAAATACCATTAATCCTTCACCAAATATCGAAACTCCTACCATACAGCACTAATGTGTCTGTGATATTAATATTGTGCGTTATTCATTTGCTATAAAAATTCGCTGTGTCAGAACAGAGTAGCACATTTTGTATATTATGTATTTAATGATAAATAACGTAAACATCCTTAAAGAATAGAGCACTAAAACAAAGACACGTTTCCAGATAGGTTTTAAAACACCTTTGCTATGAGACCATTAATTACATCTTACTAACAGGGGTTAACATTTTTTTTATCTGAACCCTTATGGACATAACGCTAAGATAATAGAATTCATAATGTATCAGATTATCGTTAATCTTTTATGCAAAAATCTGTGTACACAAATCTCAAACATTTTGATTTCTATTCTCTTTTTTTTCTGTCAAACGGTTCTGGACAGAAAACTGTATCAATCATATTCTACTAAAGTACATATTTTTATTCATTCATAATCTCCTCATTTAAATATATGAATTAATTTACTCATTCTTTATTTTTAAATATACATACATATTTCCGTAATTGCGCCCAACATTATGTTTAGTGAAGTAGATTCATTAGTTCAAACTCTCCATTTAAATACATTAATCCTTGTAGTGCGTTAATAAATATCCCTATTTCCCCTTTTTCACCACACCCCTTAGCCTGTAAGTTCCCCTTAATACGATCATTGACTGCTACATGTGTCAGGGTGATAAAAAGCGGGACTCCACGGGGGCAGCTGACCTGGTTGCTTGCACCAGCTGCACCGGATCCTCAGGACCTTGTTCCCACACCACCAATAATGGAGGTGTCACTGAGGTAATTATGCTCTTATAACAAGTTATTTATTGTCATGTTGGATGCAAGTGTCATTATATTATGGTTTATATAAACGAACATGAAAAATTGCAAAATCTCTCATAAAATTACTATATTAGACACCAAAAACTATTGCAATCCTAAATGAACCTTTGCTGTACGCTTAGCTATATTTTTGGTGTCACAAATATTTTATATCAATGCCATCAAGGTGTGAGAATAAGCAACACCACAGTACGTTAGGCGATTAAGTGCTGACGATCTATGAGGAGAATAATATAATTTTTTTTATATGTTCATTATATGTACCTCGCACTGATGTGAATTATCTTCGAGCTACATTATAAATTAAATTGTATAACTGTATTAAATGTAACTGTATAACTGATCCAATTGTTGGTATTATTCCAGCCCTGCTTCGCTCAAGTGAGGAAAAAGGAGCCGCCCCACCCAATAAGGGTAGCGAAGACCATCGACGTGATAGCCCGCATCACGTTCCCCACCGCGTACGCAGTGTTCCTCATATTTTTCTTCGTCCACTACAAAGCGTTCTCTTAATACTAAGTCTAGCTAAAGCCTATAAAGTGAATACACCAGTATTATGTTGAATACTGCGGTACGAAAAAGTGCAATAAGTGAACTCAAAACTTTTTGGAAGAACTGGCATATTTATAATTGAATGTTCATGCTTTGTTATACTATAGCAGTTGTCATATTGAGTACTGACTTATAGGGGATCACTAAATAACAGTTAAATATTAGATCAGTAATAGTATAAAGTTGTTAGTAGATTAGCGAAAGTGGTAAATTTCGCCATTTATTAAGAGAAATTTGATACTTTCGACAATTTTAATGGTGAAATTTGATATTTTTGGTCATCCACTACCAATTTTACAGTATTACTGATCTGATATTGAACTGCGTTTGTGCTAAAACGCATTAGTGGACTAAGGCCCCTGGTCAATATGTAGGTTTGCTATAGGATTGCTACCTCCGCGATTGCGGAGATAGAAACCTGAACCACTGACTAGGTAATTGACCGTACCTGTGTTTATTTTTGACAAAGTATACCTTACCAGATATATAATATGTGAGTTATATTTGGTAAAAAGTTGACTTATTGCACTTTCGATTCGGACGGTAGAGTAGGTTTTGAGTTATAAGTTACAAGTTGCTTCATAAACTTGAAATGAAGACTATTTGTTCAATCATATAGTCTAATAATCAACATTTGTGATTAGACTATTGAACAAAAGGCTTGTTTATTAGCAAACTAAAATAAAGCACGCCAATACAGTTTCATTTCGTAGACTATTGTGAAATATATGAAAACACTAATGTATAAAAATGGGAGAGTTTTGAGAGAGAGCTAGTTTGTAGATCAAGTTATACATACCTATGTAGATATGCAAAAATGTAGGTAAAATACACTTTATTTAGATAAATTCACTTGTATATGTTAACAAGCTCAAACGGTTTAAAATTCATCCATTCCACGTTAAATGCATCATAAGCAAGAATATAATTTATTTTGTTGAACAAATTGTTATTGTTATTAAGTTTAAAATGTCTAATTTTGTTGATTATGTTAAGATCTATTTACGTTATAGTGAATTTTATTGCCATATAGAGTTTATAAGTTATAAAAGGTATAATATTAAAGTAAATACTCCATATAATGTTTGAATTAGGAATATTATTTAACCACATTATGTACCAATCTATTAAAATATATTACCATCTCCGAATAAATATTCCAAATACATAGTTTGAAAGAATAGAGTACAAAACGTAATCAGTTAATTTGTATTGTGGAAAAGTCATATAAGAATCTATATTAACATTTACTTAGAAAGTAGCGAATCAGCTTATTTTATTCCGAAACCCAATTCACAGCTTTTGACCATGAAAATGCCTTTTACCGCAATTTTGATATGAATTATTTGTAGCACTTGTGTATCTTTCAATAAAGTTGATAAGCAATGATATTTGTTAGTAAGATTGCAATCTGGAAAGTCAAGAATATCTGAAGCGAACGATCAGAGAAATTTTATTTATTTACGTCAAAAAGAAAATGTATTTATTGAACCCTCATTAAAATTTTCCAAAAAAAATTATGTATATTATACAAAATCCGTCTAATCAATTTACTGACTATGTAAATAGTCAAAAACTGTCTAAACGATGCTTTAGCTTTCAGATTGCAATCTCAGTTAAAAGCAAAACGCCTGTAACCATTTACATGACATTGGTATATTTAACTTTCGTTTAGAAAAAGCGGACCAAATTTTGCATTGATTTATCGGATAAAATAGTGAATTTTATACCTTATGCCTGGCTGTGCTTAATGAATGGTTTAGTGTAATGCTTATTGATAAAGAGGCCAGTACCTGAAGTCCAGATAGGCTAGACAGGGGTACCAACGTAACGTATTACCAACTTAAAATAACTGATAAAAAACTGACCGATTCGCCGCCATTTTGAAAATCCACGCCGTTGTAAACAGTAGGTATTTCGACAACTTTGTTGGTTTAGTGTATTAACACAGACATGTAAAACATGTGTATTACGATTGTATGAGAGTATTAATAGATACACGACTATTTCTGAAGGGCTTGTTACATAGCTTGCATAACAATATGTTTTTTTACTTATTATAAAGAGTTTTATTCGTATTACATTTGGAATATAGTGAATGAATATGAATATAGTATATGAAAACCAAAAATGAATAATTATAAAAATTGCTACGACTCGCGAAAATTAAGTACACACGAACGGTGAGGTATAATAGTAACGAAATTAATATATAACTGAATTTGACAGAAGAAAGAATGATTACTTATTAATTCCTTATATCTGTTCTTTATATTTTTAAAGTTGGTATCCCTGTAAAAGCCAGTTCCTATTTGTGTTGAAAGCCTTCTGTTTGGGCCAAAACAAGATCCAGGAACAAAACGTTTCAATCAAGTTTATTATTTACCTAACGAACATTTTTACTTAGTATAAGACAAAACATATCATTCGCTTTATGGAAAATTACTAATATATATTATATGTATACTTTAACGGAAACAATCTAATTAAATTAAATATTATTACGCACGGCTTTGTAAAACATAGTCTGTATTTGTAAATATTGAATTCTACACACGATAAGTATTTACAAAATCTTCCTTGCAATTTAGGAATGTAAATTATAATACACGTAAATGAGGGCATGATATTATTTGCTAGCTGAAAATTGTGTTACATTTATTCAAATTTTATACATAGTTAAACTTAAGAGAAATTCTAAGTTGGTTTGATGTAGATTTCTTATCAAAATGTTTATGGAACGCTGTGTAGTAGTTATAAGTACTAGATAAAGGTTAATTTGTAACGATTAAGTGGTTTTCAAAAAGCACGAAAAGACATTAGTGAGATATTATAAATTCATATTTAAAAGCGACTTTTCGCTTCAATCGCATGTGTTATCTAAAATAAGAAATATATTGAGGTATCCTCTTCTCAATTTAATTTAAATAAAGTTTATTTTACAATTTAAACGATAATACAATATTGCTAAGATAAATCGTTGTTGCGTTTTAGCTTAAATGATATTAATAGTCATTGTTATATCGAAATATTTATGATGCGTTTTCTAGTCAAATTTTTAGTGAAAATGTCAAATAGTATTTAAGTTATTAGTCATGAATAATGACATATAACTTTATCCTTCAATGGAACTTCTCAGTTAAATATATTCATAGTTTGATTTATATACTTGTTTATCTAAATAGTAATCTTTCGGATACATTCACTTCTACAACAAAACTGTGCAAATAATTTAAATACCATTAAAACTCAAAAAGTTTGCTTTGTCAACCCCGAGTGATAAAATTAAAGAAAAAATGAAGATTCTTAATTTTTATCTAAATACAACTAAAAATACGAGTATTTTTTTGATATACTTATTAAAACTGTACAATTTTTTATTTTGACTTTTAATGTTGTAAACAAGCAAGAAACTGTATTTTCAAACATTTACCGCTAGAGGGAACCTCGATATTACTCAAACATAGTATCATTTTAATCACACAGCTTTTTAAATATTCTAAATTAGTCAAAATGAACGCTTTCTAGAATAAGGTAACGATGAGAGATTGCCGCTAGATTTAAGATTCACGTATTTTCCAAGTAAATAAGAGTTATTTTAATAACCCTTTGTTATTTATAAGCAAGATTAAATAGTATTAGGAACCAAAGAAGTTACGTAACTCATTAATTTATATCAAATTGTATATTTTTGTTGTTTGTTAATTAAGTTATGAAGTATGTAAACGGAACACGTACTTATTTGTCACGTAATTAGGAAATTAACTTGTAAATATGTATTTAGTACTTATACCGTTCTTGTTTGATAGATGTAGTTAAGTTTGACATGCGATTTGCATAGCTTCAAAATATCGCTACAGCAGAGCCGTTAAGAAATGAAATATAGTTTAAAATTCAACATGACCATAAATAGAAGTAAACTAAATATGATTTTTATATCTACATACATTGCTTCTTAATGAAAATGAAAGTAAATTATAAAATGAGAAAAGTGATAAAACGGAAATATATTAAAGTAGAGACGGTATTTTTTGTGAATTCTGGATTATTTTTAAAAAAACCAGTAACATAATATTGTATCTACATGTAAATGACAGATAACTTTAAATGAAGGAATAGTCACAACATACCGAGCTAAATATAAACAAATCATCAACAAAATGATAATTAAAACAACGTGTATATACATATATATATAATATTTAATAGACTTTCGTTCTTATTTTGAACAAAGAACTATTTTACGTCACATTTCGCTAACCAATCAAAGCCTGCGAAATCCGCGTATATTTTTAACATAAGCCTCAAGATATTAGTTTTAAAATGTTTACCCTACCAATTGCAATGAAGCCGTGATAATTAATATTGATAAGGAGTATGCTACACGTAGGCACGTACTAAAGTTAATGTAGGAAGTACTTTAGGTCCCCTTCGCACTACTTATAAAGAATAGATAACAGATTTCTTAATTCTTTATTTATTTAACTATTGGAAAGAAATATGGTAACAACATAAACATTACAAAAATTACGAGAGAGAGAATCAGTCAATATGCATTAATAGTTCAGATGTGAAAGTCTTAGGTTTAATTCAAGAAATTGATAAAACATGTTTTTTTCAAAATGTTATTATCTGTGGAATATTAAAATGTCGTAACTAACATTTGCTACATAAAATTTTAGTTCCTGAATAAGGATGAACACATATTCATTACTTAGTTCTTATGTTGGGAAAAAGGATAAATAAAATATCGTAAGTAGTAATAAATTTATTTTGTCTTAGAAATACTGCGTCTATAATTTAAATTTATTTTGACATGGATATACTTTCTTTAAGCTGTTTTTTTTCCTTATATCCCAAATATTAATTTTTTGAATAATATCGTAAATTTGTAGTAGTGTGAGGGAGATCCGAATACTATAAAGTCACGCATCGCCTTTGTACATAGAATGGTAAGTTTGTATTAATTATATATCGATAAATCTAACCGTATTTTATGAAGCAATTGTAAATAGGTCTTTTCATTAATGAATCTATGAAACTACAATTTTCTCAAATAAAGACACAAGTTCTGTAAAATCGAGTTTGGCTTGTTTTATTTGTAACCGTAACAAATGATTTCTACCTAGCTTTCCCCGCAATTGTACTAAAAGAGGAGTGAAGAGAATTTATTTTAATGGTGAATGGCTTTGCTTGCACTTTACCAGACACAATATTTCACATGAATGCAATTATAATCCCGTTAGTTACGCTAATTTTGACAAATAAGATATTGTATTTTTCCGAGATTATATTCTACCAAAAAGGGTAGAATTACGTTTGTATGATTGACGACCTCCGTGGCGCGATCGGTTAGCCGCCGGAATGCTAATCGTGAGGTCCCGGGTTCGATTCCCGGTGGAGGCAGAGTTAACAACTTCGCTTTTCTACTGCTTTCCAGTCTGGTCGTTGATTATATATGCTATATATGTATTTATCTATGTATAATATGTATAAATTTCTTAAATATACGTTGACTAGTACCCTTAACACAAGTCTTAAATGAACTTACTAAGGGGCTAGTTCAATTGGTATAATAATGTCCAAATATTATATTATTCTGTACAAACAAAGATACCTTCCATAATACCTAAAAAAATAACTTCTTTAGTCACCTCAAGACATATCGGCAATTACACAGCTACTCACATTCTACTAATCCCCGATCAGCACATCCCTTAAAACCCATTTGAAATCAGCTGTTAGTTCCCACGTCACTTTGGTCCTTTAGGAACATTTTTAATCCAACAATAGATCATATTACGGACCCCTGCGGTTGGTGCTGTATGAAAGATGATCTACCCGATTCTTAATATAGAGGGCGGGAGAGGTAATCTGGGACTAGGAGGGAATGCTACCAGCTGCATTGTTATAAGATGAGCGCTGTGGTTAAAATATAATTAAATATAAGTTGCATGTATGTATAATCATTATAAGGTGTAGTTAACGCTCGAGGTAGAGATAAAAAATATACTTAATAACCGAAGGCTTGTGTTCAACGGGAATCAAATAAAGATCGATTACGTTCAACGGTTTACATACATACATAAATTCACGCCTCTACCTTCCTAACGTGTTAAGTTGATACTCTATCGCCACCTTGAACGATCCTGACTAATCTATCTTGCCTTACTCAAGCCATGTATGCAGTTTAAAATCACTATATTACCCCATGCATTACTATGGAATGGCAAGCCGATTGGCATCTAATTGCATCCTGTTATAATCCCAGGCTAACACAGATCTGTAATGTAGCTCTAAGTAGAGATTACAACCGTTATACTTTTCTCGAGATAAACGTAAATTTTCTGCTCCGTAAACCAAATAATAGTAGCATCTTTCTTAAACGTCATTCTTTGACACTATTTGTTATAAAGAATACGTTTTTATAGTTCAAACCTAGCTCAGTGATAAAATGTTGCTGTTTATATTTGTTAATCTAATTCAAATATTGAATGGAATTGAAGTTCAATCGGAATTGAATGTCAACGATATTCTAAATACGAATTTGATGCCAACTTTCTTTCTTGCTAGTGAAAAGAGCATCGAACCTAATAATTATTTTAACTCGTCGGTACGTAACCAACAAACTAATGGATCTTTGAGTACTCTGGAATTTAGCTTGGAAATGCAAAGGTAAGGTTTATTAATATTCAGTTGACAAAAACAAACGCAAAAACAAAACGCATTCACGACCATGGACCCTTGCGGGGTAGTCAGAGGTTCAGGTTTCCATCTCCACAATTGCGAAGGTAGTAATTCTATGGACACCTCGAACCCACGTGTTAACCAGACAGTCAGTACTCAATGTGACAGGTGGTTATTAAGTTGACCAATGATATAGTCCTTTATCAGATCTTACGAAATTTTAAATTTTAAGGGCAAGGTTATTCCATTGAAGATTACTAAGATCTCAAAATTAATATATCTATATAAGACATATTATCTCCTATAGTCTTGTTAAGTCTGATAGTCATAATACCTTTTTTTTGTTTATTGTTTTCATGTATATACATACTTACAATCTTTTAAAATGAACTGCATCGCCAAAATGTATCATCTCATCGATCATTTTCAGTTTAAGTCATAGAATTTATTATGATACCAAAAATATGTAATTTAGTGACATATTACCAGCTATTCAATATTAACATACAACTTAGTCAATGATTTAATTATAGTCCCTTATTGGTCTTACTCTTATTATATCAATAAATTATGACATTCTGATAAAAAGGCAACTTGCAGAGATATAATTTCATGGCAAATTATTACGAGACAATTTCGACGACCTCCGTGGCGCGATCAGTTAGACGCCTGAACGCTAATTGTGAGGTCCCGTTCGATTCCCTGCGGAGGCAAAGTTAAGAACTACGCTTTTCTTCTGCTTTCCAGTGTGGTCGTTGATTATATATGCTATATGTATTTATCTATATATAAAAAGTTATATTTCTTAAATATACGTTGACTAGTCCCTTAAGACAAGTCTTAAATGTACTTACCAAGGGTTTAGTTCAAATTAGTGTAATAACGTCCTATTATATTATTATTAATTACATACATGAGTGATATTTTGTATTATAACGTAATAATGTAGTTTATACTTTGTATTGTCGTATTATGGCCCATCCTGAAAAGGCAATATATCGTTAATGAATGAAAAATAAACATTTACTTTCTTCACAGCAAAATACTCAACGAATACCATTGCAGAAGCTATCTAGCGGAAAAAATCTTAGAAGACCTAGCAAGACCTATGATTCAGAACCTGATTACTAAACCTAACTTCTTGAATAGTTCTGGACCTAGCTCGTTTTCTAAGAAGACCCTAGATTTAAAAGACAGCTTCCTGAGTGATATTGGATCTTTGAATTACCAAGATTGGGTAGCGAAGTAAGTATGAATTAAAACTCGAGATGGGCTCTCAAGCCTCTGACTGCCTTAATAAAAAGTGAGTGAGTATACATAAGTCGTGAAGCCTATGTATGTATAAAAATAAGGAAACTTTTTGAAAGGTTATCAAATAAATAAACGATTTCCCTCATAATGATAATTATCATATAATATTAATGTATGTATACAAAATAATATTATATCATTATAATAAATTCACGTCGGTTAGTCCCTTAAAGGGTGAATAGAAACGCAGAGATACAATAGGCACCAAGTAGACTCTTCATCATCGTTAGTATTACTATCGGGATTAAGATACTTCAACGGTAGGGGGAAGAATGGCACACAACAACACTTAACACTTAACGTTAACAATTTATAAACGCCTTATATTAGCAACAGAAAAAAAATAGATGGCTTGTTATTATATCTCAGTTTTCTAACTAGGAGTTAGAAATGCACGTTTTAACTTTCGTTGTGGACAGACCATCGGAGACACGAAAATGTTTTCTTTGTCACATTCAGGACTAATATTGAGATTGAGATAAAAAAAACAGTAACTTTGGGTTACACTAGCATTAATTTGTATTAAATCCTACTCCTCTCAACGTAACTTAACAGATATTCACGCCTACCTTTTCACACAGAGTTGCAGCTCTTAACGACGTGTACCGCTATTACAACGCAACGATAAACAGCGATGTACTAGCATCCGTGTCACCGTCTACTGCGAAGCCGGTACTGCAGAATCGAGATGGGTATGAAGTGTTTGAGAATAGTGACAACGCTTTTGTCGATGGTTCGACTTTGCATAGCGATGTATCGAAATTGAGTAAGTGTTTTAAGATAAAATATACTATAGAACATGTTCTGAATAGAAAACAGCTTCTAAGTTATATTTAGCGTTATAAGTAGGGGATACGATGGTATCAAAAGGGCTTACATTAATTAGGCTGCAAACACATTCAAGTGGTTTTTTTTTTCAATTTGTGTTTTTTTTAATCAACAGAGTTTCTTGTCATTTCTTTTCTGCAGGTTTTTCTTTACATATTAATTCCAATAGTATAATTGGATTATTATTTTTTTATATCTAATTTTAAGAACAATCCTTAATGTAATAATGCTTTTTTTTACTTTCAATAAGTTATTTTATGATCCTTATATTGATTAAAAAGCATTTCAAGAACCTTCGTAGCGCAAATGGCTAACCACTTGAACGTTAATCGTGAAGCCTGGGTTCAATTTCAGGTGTCAGCAATTCTTGTGTTTTCCAGTTCCATATTCATACATATAATACTAATACAATGTTATTATCATATTCCTTTATCAATCACTAGCGAACCGCTCCGGCTTCGCACGGGTATAAAATATATAGCCTACTCCACTATTTAATGGATGTTATTATACATATAAACTTTCCTCTTGAATAACTCTATCTATTAAAAAAACAGCATCAAAATCCGTTGCGTAGTTTCAAAGATTTAAGCATACAAAGGGACATAGGGACAAAGAAAGCGACTTTGTTTTATACTATGTAGTGAAGTAACCTAATAGACCTTCCCCCAACCGACCTAGGCGGAGGCTACGAGTACCACATGCCACCACCCCCACCACCACTCTACCACCACGTGGTATCCCACCAGCACCATGAAGAACAGGAACACGATGTGGAACGTGACCACCACTACGGGTTGGACGTGACCGATTTGTTTGAGCTATCTCTCGCTGGGATAGCGCTACTGTCGTTTGGGTTGTTCATACTGCAAGTTTGTATGTGTATTACTATGGTGAGTGTTTGAAAATATGTGTTTATATACATATATATTCATGCCTCTATATATATAGGCAGAGAATATCGATCGCCACCTGGAACAATCGTGACAAATCTGTCTTGCTTCACTCACACCCATAAATGTAACACTTCTAATTCGAATAGAGATCTACCTTGTATAGATATTACAATATAAAACCTTGTTTGAATTTAAGCTTTACTGCAGTGTTTATTAGATTGAATTGACATTGTACAAACGGTAAAAGGCAAGATTTAAAGTTTTATTAATAAAGTAAGTGTTCTAATTAAAACTCTACTTACCATAACAAAGTTAATTGAAACATATTCCTTAACTTCTCTGTATAAATAACAAAGTAGTGGGTAAACAAAAAAGTCGGAAACATCTTATCACACTCGAACATTTAGTCATAAAGTACAAAATTGAATTAAAATCCTGAACAATGCTTTAACTTTGTTTACTATCATAGGACCATTAATCTATACATTTATTAAATCATGACATTAATCTTACTTCTTCCAGACCCCACAACAACCTCCTCAAGTAATGCAAATGGTTGACGGAACACCAGACGACGGCGATGCAATAAACATGGAGAACATCCGGTTCAAACGAGATACATCCTACTACAAACCAGAGACAATACTGAACGGAAACTATATAAGTCTAGGGTCCCTAAATACTCTATCTAGATTTGCTCTCATAGCGTTAAAGCCTAAAAGCACTCAGTGTTTATACAGGATGCTTTGTAAGGGAAATAAGGAGGCGAGAGCTTTTAATGATAGCAGTCGATATTGGTTACCTGTTTGGCAGTGAGTACTTACATTTATTTTACCTTTTTTAACCTTTACAAATATGAACGTTAATGGTTCAAAGCAATTAAACATCATCTTTCATTATACCACTGCAACACATTATACACTTAACATTGGTGGTTCCGCCAACGTTCACATATACTTAATACATACATATACTCACACCTCTACGTCCCCAACGGGATATGCAGAAACTACCGATCGCCACCTGGAACGATTCTGACAAATGTCTCTTACTTACACCCATTAACCTTCTCATACATGCTCTTCTGGTCTTCACACTCCGTACACCCACATTGAAAAGTTTGTTTCCAATGAGATCTGTATAAGTTCTACTCGGCCTACCCCGTCCAACTCTACCTTCCACTTTGGCTTTATAGATTCCTTTTGTAACTAATAATATCTACGAATGAGATCATGATGTTGTATCGATTTTCAATAGAACATGATCACCCAAATACTTAACATGCCCTACCCTACTTAACTTCGTTGATCGACATATATGATCAATATGGCCTAGCACAAAATCAAAATACCTGACAAAAGTGGCCAAATAGCATTTATTTATAAATTGGTACACAAACAGGATACAATGAGAACATAAGCTCACTAGAAATACATGTTGGTTCTAAAAATCCAGATTGTATGCCAGAGCAGTGTATAGAACAAAAGATTAAAACAAAAACAAAAAAAAGTAAGAACAAACAAAAACCTTACAACTTTTCAACATCTATCTATAGTCACTGTAGCTCTACTTACCCCTTAAAGTAGAATGACTATGCTCCCTTTGGGATGGTTACATATCACGACAAGATACATGAAATGCCTGAGAATATTATGATTGTATGTCTATGATCATCCATTGACGTGGTAAGTGATAAAATTGTGTGTTTTTTTTGTAGTGTTGGCGTTGCATGGATGCGCGGGCAGGCTTTAGGGGCACTTAAGGCAGCTGCTTTAGGCCTGGGAGGGGTGGATTGTGATGCCTATTATCCCCAAGGAGAGAAAACAGGACCTCATGAACCATGTTAATGCTAATAAAGTTATTAAACTTATAATTCTCTTCTTATTTTCATTAATACTGAAATCCAAACAGGTATAGTTTGTGCTAGTAAATGGCGACACGGCTTACCACCAGTCATATTAAGTGACTATTGCGGAGATAGACCCGTTCACCTCTGTTGAGGTGAAAACCCCACAAGGGGAGGTAATGGCCGTGAAAATAAATAATAATAATATTTTCTCTGTAACATTAAGTAGTAAGTTGTACAAGAGTGGTTGTCTTAAATCAGAAATATTGATGTCCGATTGCTAGTCTATTTAATGGTTATATATTGCAATATAATGCATATATTGTTATAGAATTCAACTTCATTTAACACTTCACGACATAGATAAATTCAACTGATGACATTATAGTTTTAAGAGATTCGCGATTTATACTCATGATGAATAACTAACGGGACTTATCGCGTAAGTACTGCAACGTAGCCGAAACATCGGGTTAATAAAGGTAATTTTATTATATAAAAACTTACGCAATAAGTCCCGTTAGTTATGAATCATGATGATATTATATTAACGTCCCACTCTAACATAATTAGAAGGTAGAGTTAGACGGGGAATGCCACGTAGAACATATACAGATAAAATTAGACACAAGATCATGTATGAGAAGGTTAATGGGCGTGAGTGAAGCAAGTGAATTTTCTCATAGTCGTTTCAGGTGTTGATGGATCTCTGTCTATCCCATTTAGGAAGTAGAGGCGTAAATACATGCATGTACTAGCTCATTAACAAACAGTACAACTTAATAACTGACTTGCAACTTAGCATATGATGTTTGCATGTGAAAACCCATTCGAACACGCCACTTCTAACATAAGTATTTATTGATTTGGCCTGAATAGTGTTAAGTTGTTAAAGGCTGGTGCGGCCATCGTTATGAATATTAATCACTTGAATTGGGTAATTAGCATACTAGATATTTGTCAATATGCTACAAGAGTATTATTTGCTTGCAACATCGAGGCAGTAAATACCAGTAATGAACTGAGTATGAAACGCGGATAGGTACGTACCTAACCTCTGAAAGAGTGGACAAAACGATAAGTTAGAAAATTTACATCTTTGTATATTGTATCCAAATAAGTAAATATATAAGTAATATATTGAGTATACTAAGTTCAAGTGGAAGATTAAGAGTTGATACGAAAAGGTAGTGAGTATTTGAGAAAAGCATATTTTGGTCATATTTAGTTCATGTTAGAAGTAGCTTTTTTAAATTCATTTGAGAGATTTACTAGTAACAACACAAACGGTATGATATACATATTTATTAACTAATACATCTATAATATTTACACTTATTTAGAATTATATCTAATTACATGACTTAACTTAATGATAGATTTTAACTTTAGTCTAAGATTTCGTCACACAATACTGACTGGCTTGAATCCCCGGATAATCCATGATTTGTTATTGAACAAACTAAGTTCATCTGTTTTAAATTTATTATTGTTTCAAAGTTTAGCGTTATGAATATGTAAAACCTACATTTTACAGACTTCATAAACTATCTCTAAACATTACTTCCAAACCCTCCTAAGAAAAAGGCATAACTCAAATTTTCTCAAAAAAAACTCAAGATGGCGGCGTCGGTATCCCAACTGGAAACAAATTCAACGACGAATACCCATATGGATTCAACAACGTGTACTGCTGTGCATGGTTGAAAGGACCTGGAAATAAACCTTGTCTCTGAGCAATTTTCAACCTGGAAGTCAGCTGTTTCTTCCACTTAGTTCTTCTATTCTGGAACCAGGTTTTGATCTGGACTTCAGTTAACCCTAGGGCTTTAGATAGTTCCATTCGTTTGGACACACTTAGGTATTTATCTAGTTTGAATTCGGTTTCTAATCGGTCTAGTTGTTTGGCGCTGTATGCTTGACGAGGTTTCCGTTCTGGTCCGCTGCGCCGCGTGCGTTTTGAAGATCTTTCGTCTGTTAGCAGAAAAATAAATTTGTTAGTTGTGCTCTTTGTGCAGTAAGGCAATAATAATACTGACTGTTTGAAGCATTCTATTTTTTCCTCAGAAGTCGACTTTTCTAAATTTAGATAATGTATAATTTGGGGTTGTTTTGATTTTATCTATTAAATGTGACCAAAAACAATTAGATTTTCAGCTATATTTGGCTTTGGAGAGACTTATTATGGTCTATGCATTACTCATTATGGTCTTAAATTATAGTTACGTAAAAATGTGCTAATGGGCAGGTAAGGTTTTATACATTGGAGTCTTATATTTTAAAGAAGAATGGTGTATCTATTATATATATATATATATATATATATATATATATATATATATATATAGTATATTACTATTAGTTACCAAAGATATTTCATACATACAACTACTGTCCACCCATCAATGACTCACAAACGTCAGTGAGAAAAGAATATTGGTTTTGACTTGCCAAGGCGTTATCCAAAC
The DNA here is from genome assembly GCA_030578115.1 of Leucoptera coffeella. NCBI lineage: Eukaryota > Metazoa > Arthropoda > Insecta > Lepidoptera > Lyonetiidae > Leucoptera > Leucoptera coffeella. The sequence continues at coordinate 373,165 of JAMBLF010000031.1, read as the reverse complement.
CAAGTAAACAAACTCAACAAACCCAACCTGGCACGTTTAAACGCAGCATGACAAACTAAACACTGTTTGAAGCCACCACAGGATGCGTTGACTTCTAAAAGGGCATAAGTCACTCTGTTTAGCCGTGACTTAAGTCTTTTTAGAATTGATATTCAGTTGCTTTTCTCCGTTGTCACCAAACACTGTTTATTAGATGTTTAGCAATTGCCTGCGACAATTCTAATAGGGGGCCTTTACTGAGTATTGGCGAGCTACTTAACAGGTTTCCATCGTGACACGTGGATGGTATTTCAACGGAATATTTGGAGAAATTATATACAGTGTGCTGCGTAAGTTGGAATAGCTTGATTCTTAGGTAATCGCTACTGAGCTTACGTAATATTTATATTCACAGATAACGCACTTAAATGTTCTTTTTTCTATTCTTTCATCACTTGAATATTTCTTTAACGAAAATTTTAGCATATCTATTGAATTTGAATATAGTTGTAGGAGCTGGTATCATATAGTACAAAAATATTCAAATACAAAAAAAGTTGCAAGTATTAAAATAAAAAGCTTACCACAGTAACTCAATGTCATCTACAAACATTCACAAGTATACTTCCGTAGTAAGTACTTAAGAACACATAATCCTACAACCTAATTATCATTCACCCTGCATTCGACATTTAAAAATGTCACAGTCCCTCCCTCTAATAGACTAGGCAAACATCGTTGGTCGTCGTCACCTACTCGATAAGTCCGAGGACTGAACATCGGCCGGTGGTCGCGACTTCGCACCAAGGTGTCAGCAAACTGCTGCCGGGTGATAATTGCCAACAAAGGGACGTGTTTGTCGTAAACCAGCCCTTTAGGTCCCTTTACACGAAGGCAGTCCGGTTTGGGAATGTAGGAAGAGAACTAGCTTGAAACATGAGTGTATTAAATATTGTTTTTGCACGTATAAGTTTATAGTAAAAACGCTATTGCTGTAGAATCGTTCTCAGAAAATAAAAAGTTGTAAAAAAGTGAAGTATAATAAAACGAGCCTCTTAGATACTCATACTAGAAGCGTATAGTTCATTTTTGGCAGTCTTTACCTGATAAAGCTTTTAATTTATAAGATGTAAATAATGTGCAATGTAAGCTTTTGTCGAAATGGTCTAACAGTGCTCTAATTACTAAAAGTCACTAAAGTTTAGTTTGCTAGTATATTTTTCCACTATCTCGCTTACTCTACCCGTGTAAACTCGGCACATAAATGTCCGTCCCACTAGATCTATGTAACTTCTGTAGTAGCGGGAATCGTGATAGAGGCTGTTTGCAAATGCTTGTTGGTTTATAAAAAACTAGTTTGATACGATTTAGTTGACACATTCCAATCTTTTTACCTAGTCTATTTAGGTTGGAGCTTATAATTTACATACAAATAGATGTTTAGTAGATATAAATTTATAGTTTTTTTCATAGTATATTTAAAGGGCCTAAGAGACTAAAGGTTTTTGGAATGAAGGATGAAGACTTAAGGGTTTTGAACATGATAATAATATGCGAATGCCGATTCATGCAATGAAAAATATGTATATTGATGATGATGGCGGTACCGTAGAGAAAATACATGAAACTCAAATATGCAATATACGAAAAAAGGGTGACATTTGAAGTACTTTTCATAACCAATTATATATGCATACATATGGATTTTAAAGAGGAGAAAGTCGCATGCCAGGACCGAGTAAAATGGGAATCTATGATCAATCGTTCTATAAAGAAAAGGGAATATTTATATGAATTTTTACTTATACACTCGAAATAAGTATCTTTTATTGCTAAGAGTACTTTTTCATCTCAACAGAACACCTTGCGTGACCTTAGCACGTGTGATCTTTCACACCGGATGCTGTGTCTGTCACGCAATCGTGTTTTTATCTAACAAGGGTAGGAATGAATGTAATGGGTTTTCTTACAGATGTGTAATGGGATTAATAATTGTTATGTTATAGGATTAATGTTATTAGAGGGTAAAAAGAGCATGCAAAGGTTTGGACATGTTATGGATGAATGCAGCTACCAAAACTTTAAGAATGTACTTTGGTGTCTTTATGAGATTTATTCAACTAGTGGTCTATTAATAGAAAGGTAAAATCTCAGAATCACTACATAGTATAAAACGCCGCTTTCTTTGTCCTTATGCCCCTTTGTATGCTTAAATCTTTGAAACTACGCAACGGATTTGGATGCGGTTTTTTTAATAGATAGAGTGACTCAAGAGAAAGTTTTATATGTATAATGCCATCCATTAAATAGTGGAGTAGGCTATATATTTTATACCCGTGCGAAGCCGGAGCGGGTCGCTAGTAGGTAATAAAATAGATATCATCTGTATCTTACACGGGTTACCGTATATTGTTAAATAAATGTTAACAAAACATCTTTCTACTATCAGGTTGCAACATTGCTTTAAGAGCAGACTAAGGCTGTGTTCAGACGTGCGCGTTTTGTGCGCGTTTTCTGCGCGCGCGGATTCAGCGCGCGTCGCGTGTCTTCCCAAACGCTAACGTTTTCTGCGAGCGCTGAATCCGCGCGCGCAGAAAACGCGCACAAAACGCGCACGTCTGAACACAGCCTAAGGCTTAAAGTGAATGGTCATCATGTATCTAAAAATTAATTTTACATCGTTCCATAGAAATGAACACTCAAACCCCTGACTACCCCGTAAGCGATAATGCTTTTGAAAGTGCTAACATATCCGTTTTAGAATGGATAGATACTTGGAACATATTATTTTCTCCATCACTTTAAGTACAATTATAAACAATGGGGACAGGTTGCTAACCCTATGTCCTATAAATTTCATTGTTCTCTAGTCTACGAAATTCTGGAAAAAAAGTAGCTAGAAAACATTTTATTAACGATCTTGACTAGCACGGGACATTAGACTTTTACACAAATAGTTTACATTAATATTTATTTTGAGGAGGCGTTTAAGCAGCGAAAGAACAGGGGTGTTGTTGCTGTGTACCACTCTGTACAATTTGCTTAGAGATCCCTGGCCCGTGAAGTCTTTCGTTCAGGATGTCGCTTCCCGTTTGGTGGAGGCCAGCGGGGAAGGGCCGGTGCGTATTTCGCCCAGCGCATCAGCTTAGCTGTGCAACGGGGAAATGCCACCAGCCTTCTTGGGACACTTTCTGCCACTGCCAGTGATTTGGCAGATATATTTTATTTGTAAATTTATTTAGATTTAAGATTTTATTTTATTATTAAAATACAGTTTTGTTTGAATCTTTATTAATTTAGTGTATAGACTCGAGATGTTTATACATTTTATAAGAAAACGGGGCCTATCACGTATATTTTATAATAATAATACATAAACAAATAATAATAAACCTTTGCTACCCTTTGCAACAGGGCCGAGACTTCGGACAGCTAAGGTAATTCTTTGTTTATAAAAGATACGTGATAAATTTAGACATTTATTTTAGATAGTAAGTTTTTTAACATATTTACCATAAAAACTTGACGAAGATTGGTGGCAGGCGAACCAGTGGGCATAAGCCTGGTTAGACAGGAAGCCTGTGCTTCGTAGGGCATCGAATTCTGGACAGGCTGATGTCGATGAAACTGTAATGAAGAAGAAACACATTACTTTAAAAAAAGGGCATAATTAGATGGTTTGGACATGTTATGAGGATGAATGAGAGTAGATTGACAATTGGAATATATGTGGGTGAAGTGCTAGGTGGTTACGTATGGGCCGGCCCGATAAGACATATAACAGTCAGATAAACTCCATATTAAAAAATAAAGATGTTAGAAGGACCTATAATCACCGAGTGTGTATGAGGACGTATAATAGGTTCAATGAAGCTAAAGTGATTTATCAAGATCGGGACAGATAGAGATTCGAGATCTCTGCCTACACCTCTACAGGGAATTGGGCGAAAGAATGTAGGACATTATTTAATTAGAAAGATAGACAACATTTTATTTACTGCTTACACATAACACATTAACAAAAACCTTGCTACAGTGAGTAGGGTATTGCTTCAGAATTAAAGCTAAGAAGCATCACTGGTATTTCGATAACAGCACTTTACATGTTAGATTCATTAGATTTTTTAGTCGCAAGATAAGATGTATAACAATTTTACTCGTACTCATTCATACACAAGCTTCATTCTTTTTGGGGGAGGCACAAGTCTTCTGATATTGAGGTATCAGTGCACTAAAATTCTTCGGACCCTCTGTTCAACAGATAGTAAAGTACTTTTATTGGTAGGATTATTTGCCGCACAGGTTTATGCACGGCCTATAGCCTTTTTCTAAGCTCATTGTTTTGTGCTGCCGTAACAAATTTCGCTTTAATACTCAAAACTTTTAGGATACGAGTTGTTAGAATACTTTAGGATCTATATGTTTTAGTGGGTTAACTTCTTGAGGATGCTTAAATAGTAAACAGTAATGGATAAAACCATAACTTAAATGAATTAAGGATGGGCAATCTCTACTACATGATTATTACAATACGTTTTTCACTAACATGGTAGGTAGGTATGATAGGTTTTGTGTATAAACATTGATGTATTGGATAAAAAATAAGTTATTATTGATATAAATCATTTAAAGGGCAAGCTGGGGATAAGTTGTTAATGTATTAAAGTGTTTTGTAAAATAATAAGTACGCTCTGTTGTATTACTTTTTATGTTTTAAAGTCGAAAGGAAATCATTTTGTATAATTATAATTAGGGGAACTATAGGTTTACTACTTATAAGTATTGTTTCCTAAATAAATAATAAAAATATATTTATATGGCAACTATTTTATTATCAACAAATTTACCATTATCATCCTCATTAGGATCTTCATTACAAGTGTCCTTGCCTCCCAATATATCTTCTATTAGAAAAGTTTTACTCCTTACACTATTGCACGGCTCAACTTTCACACAATCAGAATCTTTATTAGTTCCAACAAATGTTCTTTTCGAAAATGCCCTTTCACTACTATCATCTATTTTCGGAACTGGGTTGTTGAAATCCTTTCTAATATCACTAAATTTTAAATTGAATTTACTATAAACTTCGTCAGTTTGTCTATCACTGTCACATATCACATCAACTGATTCGTTTTCACTGTCACAATCTGAATTTGTTTCATCAAAAGAATCTGTTTTGCAATCCATATGATTGTTTTCACTCATGATTTTGTTTTGAACACATTTGTCAAGTTTTTTAACAGTTTCTTATAGTTATATCACTTTTACGAGTTCTAGTTTATAATTAGTTCACTTATGTCTTAGTTTGACTTTAAAAAACTATTAAATATAGTTAAAAATAAACTGCCAAAAAACTTAGAGTGACGCGGAACAGGAAAACATCTCGACTGAGATACAACGGCGACATCTCACGGTAAGGTGATAATTACATTTGAAAATAGGTGGTGATAACCAACTCTCCTAATACCTAGTTAGTACAATGTTGTAAGATTTACTCAAACGTTACTGGTTGAATGCTTTAAGAGGGAAGAAACGCCATTTTGTGGGCGGGGCTTCCGAGCCACTCCGCCTGTGAAAATTCACACCTTTCTTTTATTTGGCAAACACTTTATGTGGGTTCTTAGCGTACAAAAGGTCTCTTAAAAGCTTATGATAGACTCCCATATCAAGTAACTCCTTATTGTTTGATTTATGGTAGCGCTCCTCGTGATTTATGAAGCCTGTCGAACGGGCTTTTAAGATGATCTGTTTCGGAGATTTTCTGAAGTGGTTTTGATTAGATTAATCATCCCTGCATAATTGCTTTTCATCTGCAATTTTGTGAGGCTTGATGATTGCTTGGATATTTTAATAGCAGTGAAGAAAACAAGTATATATAATATATATAAGTATATAGTAGTCTTAACGCTGCCTCACGGTCGGTCGGTCTCCGGATGAACTTGGACAAGACAAAAGTCATGTTCAATGAGCTCGTTGTCCCGGGGCCGATCACGATCAATGGAGAAACGCTCGAAGTGGTCCAGGAATATGTCTACCTGGGCCAGGTTCTACAAATGGGTAGGGACAGCTTCGAGCGTGAGATTTCCAGAAGAGTGCAGCTGGGCTGGGCAGCATTCGGGAAGTTGCGTCATATCTTCTCGTCGCCACTACCGCAGTGTCTTAAAACCAGGGTTTTCAATCAGTGCGTCCTACCTGTAATGACATACGGTGCCGAGACGTGGAACATGACAGTCGGGTTGGCTCACCGATTACATGTCGCTCAGCGGGCAATGGAACGTTCGATGCTGGGTATCTCGTTAAGGGACAGAGTCCGGAACGAGATTATCCGGCAGAGAACCAATGTCGTAGACATTGTCTATCGATGTTGCAAGCTGAAGTGGCAGTGGGCCGGTCACGTCTGTCGCAGAACCGACGACCGTTGGAGCAAAGCGGTTCTCGAATGGCGACCGCGTCTCGGTAAACGTAGTGTAGGACGCCCCCCTGCCAGGTGGACTGATGACCTGAAAAAGGTCGCTGGTAGTGGTTGGCTGAGGGCCACGAGTGATCGTGTTTTGTGGCGTTACCTTGGGGAGGCCTACGTCCAGCAGTGGACTGTCATAGGCTGATTGATTGATTGATAAGTATATATAAGTATATATAAGTATATATAAGTCTGTAGTTTCAGAAAGACAAAAATAAGAAGCACGTGGAATGAAAATTAGTAGGTATAATATTTATAATTCTCATAAGCAATGTCACTTTTCTAAGCGATGACAGCAGATGAAAATTTCACTGATTTTCCATTTTATTATTTATAGACGGTAAATAAATTCGCTTTCGTTTCAAATATGAGCATATAAATATTAGTTGCTGATTTGGCTACGTGGTTGCTGATTGTATATAATTTTTGTATCAGTCTATCAGTTACATTCTATTGGTTGGCATGAACTAACCTCTTAATAGTTAACAATATTTATACTTAGGTACTTGAGGATCATAGTTATTTTTGGGGAATTTCGTAACTTTTTCTTCACATTCGGAAAGGATAATGCTCTGGGTTTTTAAGTACTTATATTGTATATTCTTAGGTCCAAACCAAATACAAAAATAATAACGTAAGATAACAAAATGTTGTAGTTTCGGGGAAAGAACGAACAAAATGTTGTAGATTCGGGACTTAGAAAGAACATAATCTGCCATGTTTTCAGCCTGTAAAACAGTTTCATCGTTGTCTTTGACGGTTCCCGAAACCACAATTTAATTAGTTGAGTTCTATTAATTTATGATTTTCAAAGTCACAACGTTTGTAATTATTATATATAATGTATACATACGCATTTGGTATATGCCTATAATGTATGTTATACTATTGTAAACAAAAAATAAAGGTATTTTATAGCTGTTTACGAGTCATTAGTAACCAGCGCAAGTGCGCGTGAGGGATCGCAACACCAATATATGGCTTAGAGATCAAAGCAAAGTCGCAGACGCCATCCAGCGAATAGCAAATCTCAAGTGGCAGTGGGCGGGTCACGTCGCTCGGAAGCATGGGTCATGGTGCAAGAAAGTCTTGGAGTGGAGACCTTGGGGGGAAAAGCGGCCCAGAGGAAGACCACAAATGAGATGGAAGGACGACATCCAAAAGATAGGAGGGTCAAACTGGATGCACGTGGCCCAGAACCGTGTTGAGTGGCGTAAACTGAAGGAGGCCTACACCAAACTGGTCGAGAGTGGCTGAGAAGAAGAAGAAGAAGAAGTAACCAGCGCTGTGTAGTATTTTCTCATTGACTAGCACCATTTTTAGTTCATATTTGTCATAACTCTATCTCAAATTTCAAAGAAGACGGGTATATCGCACTTTTTGTTATAACAAATTCATTCATTTAATTATCGTTTTTTTTTCTTTGTTGTTTATATGTATAATTATTAAGGATTCAACGGAAGAGCGGTAAATTAAAAATAAAAATCACAGACTCTATGTCGAAGAAAATGATTTTTTTTCAATTTTTGGGGTATTGTGGAAGGGTATATCGCACATTTTGTCATAGCAAATTAATTCATTTAATTATGGTTTTTTTTCTTTGGTTTATATTATGAATTATTTAGGCTATAACCGAAAAGCTTTAAATTAGAATTTAAAGAAAAACCTGTGAGTCTTTTACCATACTTATTTGACACTCTAGTCTAGGCTCGTTTAAGGCTGCAAGTGCAACTAGCAATCTTTAATTGTCGTAGGTGCCGGTAAAAGGGTTAATTCTAATGTAGAGATGTTAAATGTTTTGTCTTTCAATGAATGTACTGTACTTGTACTCATGTTGAATAAAAACATTTGACTTTTGTCTTTTTCCATAACATTAGATAATTCTTTTTGGTAAAGTTCCTGGATCAATCTATAGACTTTTATTACTCGACATTAACTTTATATTTCCTGTCTGCTCAAATAAATATGATTTAACCTGCTTGTTTACATTGCTACTCTAGCAGGTAGATACGTATCATTTAAGTCCTTTCAGATTATAAAGATCTCAAAAGGACGACCCTTGCTTTATAATAAACATTCGATTAAATAAGGAGTACCGAAGGAATCAGGTGATTAACCCTTCGCACTCTAAGTATAAAACGGCACATTATTGTCACGTATTGTATATTTTTCAATCTACCCGTTTGTAATAACGCCATCTTTCGACCTTTACGTGTACTAATAACAATGTACTAAACGTATTTTTGCACCCTATAACGAGATTTAAGTAAGTTCGTTATACCGAAAACAGATGTCACTGTCTGTATTCAAAATAACACGAAATCCTTGCACTAAATTCCCAAACGAGAGTTTAATTAAGTTCAGTGTTTGTGTTTGCTATCTGGTGGAACTGGGCTTTGAGTAGCCGAAACCCCTTCTCATGACGGTGATTACTCAACTCTGACTGATTACACTAGTAATATTTATGAACTTTGTTTGACTAGTATTTCATTCGCTATCTCTACCGATACATACGTATATACATATATTTACAACACAATATATATTATATATTTACAAAGACAAAGGTAAAGTGTATTTAGAGTCAGTAAAAGTTTTTATATATTAAAATATAACATTAACATGATAATTAACGTTTTAATTATTCAAAATACAAATAATATCATTGACGTAATCTAATAAAAGAAAGCTATAAAATTTAGAAATATTACGTAATGATGAATGTATGTGTATCAAAATAAATAAAAATTATATTTTATGTTCCTATTCTGACCCGAATCATATACCCTTACAAAAACTGTATCTCCGTGAAATACCTATGATTGCCTAGGGACTATACGATAGGCCATAAAATAGGGTGACAAGACCTAACATGCAGAAATGGAGCCTAAAATATCACCCAATCGCGAGAGTGTATTGAGTGACGAGAGATGGAAGGTTGTATTTCAAATTTGGAGGAGGTTATACGAAATTTCTTTTTCATGTTGTCCCATGCTAGTCTAAGACGTAATAAGACTAACTAGCTGCCGTTCTTCTCGGTATATCGTCGGTAGTGACTAAGGGACTAGGAGGAAATGCAATTTATTGGGTAATGTTATAGCAACTTGTCACCAATGTTCCATATAACACCACAACCCCATTCATTCATGCTATAAAAAGCCGTAGGAATGATTATCGTCTCTTCTAAGTTCTGTCCACGCCGAAAGTATTAAATGTAAGTACGCAGTGTACCTAGGTTCTAAAACTTATCTAAATCTAGTATTTGCCTCAAACACTTTATGAATGAGACTTAATTGAATATGATCTTAACTATTAGGTGACCTAAAGGTCATCCATTGTCTGGCCTAGACTTTGGGGATAGTTACAATTATTGTCGCTAATGACTAGACGAACTATATTTAACAAGTTACGAAATACTAATTATAGCATTCTAGAATGATTATCTTTAATACCTCATGTAAGAGATGTATTTAGAATTTAAATTACAAACAAATATGACAAAAGGTAACAATGCATATAAACAAATTTTCAAAATTTTCATTTACGAGTATTTCAGTTTTTTTTAAACACTCGTGATTTATATTCATTTTATTGAATATATGAGAACGGGTCATAACACGATAAATAAATAAAGATATAGAAATAAGGTATATAAAGATCTGACGTGACATATATTTATTTATCGTGATATGACCCGGTCTCATATATTCAATAATTAAATATAATTAATTTTTTTTTAATGATTCAGTCTAGCATGAAACAGTTAAGTAAATTATTGATAAATGAGTCTTTATTTAATAGATTCCTCGTACCCCTAGTCCCTTAGTCGTCTTTTTCAAATTATAGATAAGAAAAGTAGCTAACAATTAATTTATGTTCTGGACTGTAAGTGAACCAAATAACGTACAGTCAACGCTAAAAGTGCAGACCCAGTAACTTTTTATAAGGTTTACGTTGATAAGAACAAAAGACAATATTTTTCATTTCGAAGCACGGGAACGTATGACAATGCACAGTGGCGCCAGTTTTAAATTGAAAATATTGTCTTTTGTTCTTATAAACTTAAACCTTATAAAAAATTACTGGGATTATACTTTTAGGGCTAACTGTACATATCTTTTTAAGAAAAACGTCATAAATACACATACACACCTGTATTTTGCTTTAGTATTTCGTTTAAAAAGAAGTTATTCTCTTAAAAACCCGTACCGCAATAATTAACATACACATATTTATACTAGTATTATAAATCTGTAGAGTTTGTTTGTTTGAATACGCTAATATCTGGAATATACTGGTTTGAATTGAAAAAATCTTGAAATTTTGGATAGAGGATTTATCAAGGAAAGTTTTAAACTATGTGATATCACGCTGCAATCTTTAGAAAACAAAAAGCTGTGGAAAATGTGAAAAAATCAATGATAATGTTTTGGTTTATATTCCTTTCGTCAACATTTAGGAATATTTCACCAAAAAGTGCTTTTTCTATATGAATCATGCCCAAAATAACTATCCCACTTGGACGAAGTTGCCAGCACAGCTAAAATATATGTTCATACACACATTAAAGACTAAGTTATACCATCCCGAATTCGGTTTGTGTCAGCAGGGGTTAACAAACTTAGATAACATCTGACTGCTTTGCTCTCACGTGATACGAAACAGAAATAGTGTTACGTGCTAGTCTGGGACGTTAAAAGAATGGTAACCAGCTACCATTCTTCCCAGAATTTTAGCTGACGACAAAGGGACTGGGGTTCAATGGAATCTATTGGGCAATGGACTAGCAACCTGTAACAGACAGTGTATGATAATGTCATCACTATATTGATAGTTTTACGAAGTGACCTAGGATATATTATTACAATGTTTCCCAACCTCTGTCCATCCAAAAAGGGATTAAAAGACATGTATGTATATGTGTATGTATTAAGATCTTTCACCCATTTTTACTGTAATATATTAGAATATACGCCTTCCCCTAAATTTGAATATAAGGCTCATTCTAGTGAGACTTATTGCCCACATTCAGGTTATATACAGAAGAAGGGCTACGTATGTACCTATCTATAACTACCGAGTGTATATGACGTTAAAAGTATCTAAGCTAACTAGTGTGACCGTAAACCCTTGCGGGGTAGTCAGAGGTTTAGGTTTCCATCTCCGCAATTGCGAAGGTAGTAATTATATGGTCACCTCGAACCCACGTGTTGACCAGATAGTACTTAATGTGAAAGGTGGTAAGCCGTATTGCCATTTACTAGTACTGACTATAACCTTTTCGGAAACAGGTAGGTTTCCTCACGATGTTTTACCTCACTGAAATATTTGATCCATTTCTTAAATGTATTTTTATTACGAAAATGTACAGAGAAAATTTCATTAAACTTAATTTCCATTAGTACATGCTCAAGTGGGGTTTGAACACTGTACCCACTGATACAGAGTCAAGCTTCAACAACTGAGCTACGTCGAATTTAAATCTAGTAGTGTATAGATTGCCAGTATCAGGCAAATTGAGGATCCGTGATCTCTACCTACCCCTGTTTAGACATAGACAGACTACCTATCACATAAAGTACCGTTAATCTAGTAAAAAAATTAAATAACTTTTTGGTAACGTTTAGTTGGCTTGATTTGAATTCATTATTGTGACTCTCAAGCCTCTATCTACCCAGAAAATAAACCGTCGTGAAGCACATACATTGCCCCAAGCTCTGTCTATTGTATTATTCCTCTAAGTTTGTTGTTTAGGAGTTCGAGTTTGAAGTTTAGAGTTTACGCCTCTTTTGCTACAAATATATTTTTAATAGCATGTTTTGCCGTTATAATTTATGAGTTGTACTCAAAGTTTTGAGTTTCTTTGTTGGGAGCGTCTTGTCTGTAATCCTTTTCGGGTGTTTAGAGTTTTATTATGATCTTTTATCGCTTTAGGGGTGGACAGAACCTTTGCGACCTTATATATTTCATTTTTAGTATGTTGTTCATCGCCCGATCGATTCAATTTACACCTAGGTTCCAGGCCACAAGTTTGCTCCAACGGCTCTTTATAGGCTACATCTTGGAAGAAAGGCAGCTAGTTCGCATTTATTTAAGTCCCAAACTAGCTTATACAAATACCAAGAACATTATGCTATGTTATTCACGACTGTAATGTAATATTCATAATGTTCGAAGTTCTGGCCAGCCCAAAAAGCATTTAAGGGCGTAAATATATACTACATCTCCATAGTGGTACCGTACTTAACTTTGATACAATAATTAATTTATTATTATTACCGTGAAACTCTTTTGGGGTAGGTAGCTGTTGAGTGTCCACCACAACTGAGCATTGCAATGTATTTTTACTATTCGAAAGCCCCTTTTTCACTGATTATCAGTATCCAACTAATACAAAACAAACGCGTTTATGACCCTTGCGGAGTAGTCAGAGGTTCAGAGGTTCAGGTGTCTATCTCCACAATGGTGAAGGTAGTAATTTTAAGACCACCTCGATTTCGACCTCAGTTGACCAGATAGTCAGTACTCAATGTGACAGGTAGCAAGCCATGTCGCCATTTACAAGCACTAACTATTACCTGTTCGACGAACAGGTAGGTCTCCTCACGATACTTTCACTCACCGTAGTATTCGACGAATTGAGTAAATATATTTTTTTTACCAAAATGTACATATAAATTCATTAAACATTATCCATATATTCAATGTAACAAGCTTAAAACACTTCTCATGGCCTCACTATTTATTCAAGATAGAAAATAACAGCTAGTTACACAAACGAAATCCCCGACTCACACCAACCTAAATATACTTTTATATAGGTTTGAGCAGTGTTTTATAATCTCTGCCACTGCTTAATAGTACTTAGTGCTTGTAGACAGATTCAATTTGCTAAATGCTCCCACTAATGTACAGGCAATGTTAAGGCGCATTTCCACTGGACAAGTGCTAATCTGGGACTGTGATATGGTGAGAAGCTGTTTTTAAAGTGTTGTAGGAGGAAATTACGGAGATTGGATTAAATAACTTTGAACTTCTATCTATGGGTTATGGTTTTGGTCTATGGTTTGAAAGGGATAGAAATGAGTAAGTATGAAGGTATCAAGTATTAAGTGCGTTTTATTACATAGATTTATTATCATAATTATTACAAAAAAGGATAAATATTTATTTTGGAGATAAAGTTTATTTTAGAAGTCATATACCTATTTATAACAAAATTATATTTAAAAATTTAAACCTGATTTCCTTATAATGTCTTTTTTAATTTTGATTATCGTACGCCAAAATTTGAAAAGGAATTTGTAATATTATTTTTCTCAAGAGCTGAGCCTTAACTTGAGTTCGCATTTTCCTGCAGCCATTTTTAGCATTCATAATCCTGTTGGTTAATCCCGTGCCAACATCGTAAGAGGCGACTAAGGGATTAAGGCTGTAGGGTGTTTGGCTATTCGTAATATGAACATTAAGTTCGGTAAGTATTAAATATGATATTTATAGAGCATATACACAGTACATACAGTCATGTCCCTTTCAGAGTAAATAGAAACATCGGAAACTTAAAATTACTCATAATATAAACAAAGACAAACGCGTTCACGACCATTAACCCTTGCGGGGTAGTCAAAGGTTCAGGTGTACATCTCCTCAATTGCGAAGGTAGTAATTCTAAGGCCACCTCGAACCCACGTGTTGACTTGATAGTCAGCACTCAATGTGACAGGTGGTAACCCGTGTCGCCATTTACATGCACAAACTATTACCTGTTCTGGGAACAAGTGGGTTTCCTCACGATGTTTTCCCTCACCCTAGTAATATATTAGTCACTTTAATCGGTAGTGGTAGTAGATTGTGATGTCATTGATAAAGAATATTGGTGGCAGGTTGCTAGCCCATCGTCCAATATTTCTAATGTTCCCTAGTCACCTCATCACCAACGTGAGGAGGAAAGACAGCAGTGGAATAAAGTCCCAGTTTAACAGGATACTAATATAAGATAAACTAATAGTATATAAATTAGCTTTTTCTGTATCAGATAATAAATATATATTACAGAATATAAGCCAATATCACTACATATTAACAGTATATAAAAGCGTTAATAAATTTAAAAGTAATAACGGTACTTTACTTAAAAGTTTATTATTTGTACTTTTCCAAACAAACTATTGAGTCGTAAATATAAATGACAACCAGAGCCAGTGTCTGTTTATAACAACTTTCATATTTATTATTTTATGCATTTCTGTTTAAAATGAATTAATAAAACTAGCTGATTAAAAAGACTTTTGGTATAAGAATCTTGTGTGATATTTTATTGCGATGAATCTACGAGTATTTCGTAACAGACAAGTTTTACTTATGATTATTTTTATATCAATGTACTATCGTTGACTTTATTATTAAGATTATTATTTCGTTTTGTTATTTCTATTTTATTTTTATTAAATTTCAAATAATCATAACGATCATTGTAATCTATAGACATACTTACAATAATTATATTTTGTTTTTATCTGGACATTGTTACAATGAAAGAAATAAATCAAATCAAATCATTCTTATGGCATTCTTTTTCAAAATGATATGTTTCTAAAAGCTTCACACAAAAAGTTGCGTCGTTGATTATCAATTTTAAACACGCCATTTTATATTGTCCATTATTTAGTGTTTAATTAAGCCAGTAAAGAGTTCGTTAGCCAAGTAACCTTTTTTGTTCATTAGGAGTTATTGCACATTGTCCGTTCCACCCAGGGCAGTTTACACTCCACTGCAAACGGTTTCCAGCTCATCGCCTATTTATTGATGAGGTAACTATGTGGACAATGCACATTGTTTTCCAGCATTATCTGCCCAGTATTACAGGCTTACAAACTGAAAGGCAGATGGTATGGCAACTATTTTGTACGGAAGAGAATAAACGAGATAGTCTGAGATGTAAAGAGAATGTAAGGTAGCTTTTTAGGGTGTAATAGGAAGTTACTATTCTATTCTAATTAGACAAACTAATGTAATAGAATTAGTTACTTAAAATGTAAGCAATTCACCCATATTTTTAACTGTAAATAATAAGATAGACTTGAATACATGTATATATACATATTTGTACGAGTATAAAGCGATGGGAGTATATATTATATGTAGGAATCCCTAAATAGTATTTGAAAATACGAACCAAGGAATTCGAAATGATGTAACTTAATTTTATAATATTATAAATATACCATGGTTTACGGTTTATCGATACATATAAGTTATCTGCATAAATCACCTGCCATCTCCACAGCACATATATATATATAGGAGATAAAGTAATAACAATAGTAATATTAAATGTCATTGCTCATTGCAGGTTACGAACCCAAGACTCATATGATCATAAATCACTAGGAAACAATATAATTACTTCTCTGATTACCACCAGACTATAGGTGTTATAGTGAGGACCTGCGTGGCTCGATCGGTTAGCTGCCTTAACGCTAATCGTGAGGTCCCGGGTTTGATTCCCAGTGGAGGCAGAGTTAAGATCTACTAATAGAAAATGTCTTTTCTCTCACACACATGGTCCTGAAAATGACTATCCTCCAACTATCATACTCCTGAAAATGTCTTTTCTCTGTCAAATATGGTCCAGATAATGTTTTTTCTCTGACAAACATAATCCTGAAAATGACTATCCTCAAACTTTCGTACTCCTGAAAATATCTTTTCTCTGTCAAATATGGTCCAGAAAATGTCTTTTCTCTGTCAAATATGGTCCTGAAAATGACTTTTCTCTAACAAACATAATCCTGAAAATGACTATCCTCCAACTTTCGTACTCCTGAAAAAATCTTTTCTCTGTCAAATATGGTCCTGAAAATGACTTTTCTCTGACAAACATGATCCTGAAAATGATTATCCTTCACCTATCATACTCCTGAAAATGTCTTTTCTCTGTCAAATATGGTCCTGAAAATGACTTTTCACTGACAAACATAATCCTGAAAATGACTATCCTTCAACTATCATACTCCTGAAAATGACTTTTCTCTGTCAAATATGGTCCTGAAAATGACTTTTCTCTGAAAAACATAATCCTGAAAATGACTATCCTTCAACTATCATACTCCTGAAAATGACTTTTCTCTGTCAAATATGGTCCTGAACATGACTTTTCTCTGACAAACATAATCCTGAAAAAGACTATCCTTCAACTATCATACTCCTGAAAATGTCTTATTTCTGTCAAATATGGTCCTGAAAATGACTTTTCTCTGACAAACATGATCCTGAAAATGACTATCCTCCAACTATCATACTCCTGAAAATGTCTTTTCTCTGACAAATATGGTCCTGAAAATGACTTTTCTCTGAAAAACATGATCCTGAAAATGACTATCCTTCAACTATCATACTCCTGAAAATGTCTTTTCTCTGTCAAATATGGTCCTGAATATGAATTTTCTCTGACAAACATAATCCTGAAAAAGACTATCCTTCAACTATCATACTCCTGAAAATGACTTTTCTCTGTCAAATATGGTCCTGAAAATGACTTTTCTCTGACAAACATGATCCTGAAAATATTTATCCTTCAACTATGATACTCCTGAAAATGTCTTTTCTCTGTCAAATATGGTCCTGAAAATGACTTTTCTCTGAAAAACATAATCCTGAAAATGACTATCCTTCAACTATCATACTCCTGAAAATGTCTTATCTCTGTCAAATATGGTCCTGAAAATGACTTTTCTCTGACAAACATGGTCCTGAAAATGACTATCCTCCAACGATCATACTCCTGAAAATGTCTTTTCTCTAAATAACATGGTCCTAAAAATGACTTTTTTTTAAAAAACATGATCCTGAAAATGATTATCCTCCAACAATCGTACTCCTGAAAATGTCTTTTCTCTAAATAACATGGTCCTGAAAATGACTTTTCTCTGACGAACATGATCCTGAAAATGACTATCCTCCAACTATCATACTCCTGAAAATGTCTTTTCTCTGAAAAACATGATCCTGAAAATTACTATCCTCTAACAATCATACTCCTGAAAATGACTTTTCTCTGAAAAACATGATCCTGAAAATGACTTTTCTCTGACAAACATGATCCTGAAAATGACGATCCTCCAACGATCATACTCCTGAAAATGGCCTTTTTATAAATAACATGGTCCTAAAAGTGACTTTTCTCTAAAAAAACATGATCCTGAAAATGACTTTTCTCTGACAAACATGATCCTGAAAATGACGATCCTCCAACGATCATACTCCTGAAAATGGCCTTTTTATAAATAACATGGTCCTAAAAGTGACTTTTCTCTAAAAAAACATGATCCTGAAAATTACTATCCTCCAACGATCATACTCCTGAAAATGTCTTTTCTCTAAATAACATGGTCCTGAAAATGACTTTTCTCTGACAAACATGATCCTGAAAATGATTATCCTCCAACTATCATACTCCTGAAAATGTCTTTTCTCTAAATAACATGGTCCTGAAAATGACTATCCTCCAACGATCATACTCCTGAAAATGGCCTTTTTATAAATAACATGGTCCTGAAAATGACTTTTCTCTAAATAACATGATCCTGAAAATGACTTTTCTCTGACAAACATGATCCTGAAAATGACGATCCTCCAACGATCATACTCCTGAAAATGGCCTTTTTATAAATAACATGGTCCTGAAAGTGACTTTTCTCTAAAAAAACATGATCCTGAAAATTACTATCCTCCAACTATCATACTCCTGAAAATGTCTTTTCTCTAAATAACATGGTCCTGAAAATGACTTTTCTCTGACAAACATGATCCTGAAAATGACTATCCTCCAACTATCATACTCCTGAAAATGTCTTTTCTCTAAGTAACATGGTCCTGAAAATGACTTTTCTCTGACAAACATGATCCTGAAAATGACTATCCTCCAACTATCATACTCCTGAAAATGGCCTTTTTATAAATAACATGGTCCTGAAAATGACTTTTCTCTGACAAACATGATCCTGAAAATGATTATCCTCCAACTATCATACTCCTGAAAATGTCTTTTCTCTGACAAATTTGGTCCTGAAAATGACTTTTCTCTCACACACATGGTCCTGAAAATGATCGGTATATATTAGTTATCTGCATAAATCAGCTGCCGTCTCCACAGCAAATATATAGGAGATGAGGTAGTAACAATAGTAATATTAAATGTCATTGCGCATTACAGGTAGCGAACCCATGATTCAACCAGACAACCAGACTATAGGTGTTACAGTGAGTACCTCCGTGGCTCGATCGGTTAGCTTTAACGCTAATCGTGTGATCCCGGGTCTGATTCCCGGTGGAGGCAGAGTTAAGGAACTACGCTTTTCATTCTTTCCAGTCTGGTCGTTGATTATAATTGCTATATTAAATAAATATATATTTCTTAAACAATGTTGTGTAATACCCTTTATACAAGTCTTAAATGTTACTTAAGGGGTTAGTTTAGTATATTATTATTATAATCAAATGCTACATGTTTACTCATCTATCTGTGTGTGTACTCAGCAGAAAAAGCATTAAATTTACATCTCAGCCAATCACGAGACTATTAAGCCGTAATAGTCAATATCTACATGTTTATTTAATATTTCCTCACCCATAACGTATAAAGATAAACCATCACATTTACGTTCCAGCCTATCACGAGACTATACAGCCCCTATAGTCAATATCAACATGGCTATTTACTGTTTCCTTCTCACAGAGCCAAGTTCATGATTATTCACACTCGATCGAAGCCGTGACGCTTCGACGCTTACGTATTAGCGTTACGTGAAAACGTAATAAGATGTTCACGTTGTTGCAAACTCAATCGTGGTAGAAAAGGGTGTTGATGTCTTTCAAGGCACGGGTTGAGTGATGCTTTTTGGTAAATATCTGTTTAATATCATCTACGTAACAGTTTGAAGTTGTTCGTGGGATAGCAAAAGTGTTGGAAGAGCAAAAGTGTTGGAAGGGTGAAATTCTGACACTTTAGCTGTTATCAATGGTGAAATTCGTCACTTCTGCTAATCCACTACAAACTTCACATTATTACTGAAGTGGTAGGTATGGAATGAATATATCGTCTTCGGATTATTGTATGTAGGAAATTTTATATTAGATTGCAAAGTTTCGGTACTCAGACCGAAATGGTTGAAACTTCGAACTTCAAATTTGCACCCTTAATTTAATGATGGTATCACTCGTCAAGTGTAATACGAAATACGTGCTGTTGTGGGACTTGATAAGAATGTAACCATCTGCCTGCTTCTTGACTTGTTGCAAAAAGCGACTAAGGGAACTGGGTTAGTAAGTCCAATGCCCCCTAGATGGGGCAGAGGGCATCCACAGTGCTCCACCATCTCGATCGGTCTTGGGCTTCGCGTTTGACTTCCCTCCACGTCGTTTCAATGGCCGCCGCTTCTACGATGATCGACCGCCGCCAGGATTGCTCAGGACGGCCACGCTTCCGCTTTCCTTGGAGATTCCACTCTAGGGCTTGCCTCGGAATGTGGTGTGGGTCAGTAATAGTCTGAAGTTATTTACTTTACAGGAATCACAGTTTAGTACAGTTTTTAAGATATATAATTTATTATGAACTAAGCTATTTAGAATGATACTTTACCATTTTGAGGAAGATGTTATATATTTCAGGACACCACTTATTTTTAAAATGTTTTTTTTATTTATTTGGGATATTATTTTTGTATTGATGTAGATCGTCGTCCTTATAACTTAAAGGTTATTCACCTCTTACACCACACTTCTTTTATCTATATTACATAATTATGATACACCTAGTCTAGTATTATAGCTAGATAATATGTAGGTTACCTGGGCACAAGGCATTCCTCCCAAAGTTAGAAGTCTAGTTCCTGAGTTATGCAAAAGTTCCAAATACCTGCCAAATTTGACTACTGACAGTCTGGCCACACGAAATGCCGGAATTCTCGTTACGATGTCATATTCAAATAAGACATTCTTAAGGGATGGACAGAACCACGGTAGTAGTAATTAAATAAGGTATTGTGATATACGAATTGATTTTCGTTATTATTGTAAAAGACACCTTTATTAAATCCGTTATTATATTTCCATAACAATAACAAATTAACTAGTGACTACATACATACATAATTATATACATTCACACATTATTTAATGCATCTTACGACGGACAGAATCTCGGAGATATAATACCTCATAGTTCACATCATACCATAAATATTGCGGTTTTTAGTCATAAAGTACAACGTAGACAGGCTGCTAGCCCATCGCCCAATAGATCTCATTTACCCCTAGTCCTCAAGTCGCTTACTCTGACATGCCGGGAAGAAGGGCAGCTAGTTAGCATTCTTTTATGTACCAGACTAACATGGGACTATATATTCAATCTCATAAAAAAATTTATTCTGAAGTAATTAGTAAAAAGAGTTTAAAAACTAAGGATTATTTATTAAAGATTATTATGTATTTATAAATATATGACAAAACATTGTTTACTTATTATAATAATAAATATGTATATATTGTTATGTTGTTTTCTCATCAATTTATTCATTCATCCATACTTAATACTTTTGTATTAACTTCTAACATTGTTGAAGTACGAACGAATGGTACTAAATACAATTTCTTAGTAAGAATCAATTTCCGAGTAATAATACAAGAAGATTGGATACTTTTACCCAAACATACAAACTCTCATTTCCATAACTCTTAAACAGATAAACAATACAAGAATTTCGAAGAATCTTCCATCATATTTATACCGTTGTTTTTGGCAAAGATAAAATAAATTATAATTATTTGTTGGGTATATTCTAACTTGGCTATTATTCATCATCATAACAACAGATATAAGAATACTATACTACTGATTACCATACTAATTTTCCCTCATTTATGCCACATAACAGTTGAAATGTAACGCAATTTTATTAAGAATATATATTACGATTCATTGCAAGGCATCTCTGTTTATTATTTTCAACTATTACTAATATACAAAATACATTTATGACTATCCAGCGGGGCAACGCTGCTAGTGTGCTGGGGGCTTTTGCTTCTGGGTGCTAAATTTAGGATACTAGTAGCGCTGTGTAAATATTTACTTTTTGTTAGATGTAAGTTTTTTTTATGTTTTAATTTGTACAAATTAAGTTTTATTTTGTTTGTTAAACAAACAGAAATATGTTTTAAGTTCTTAATAAATATTATTCTAATATGTATCATTTATGACTTGTGACACAACGTATTGAGAACTTATTTACTATCTTAAATCTATAAGTACTATTCAAATGACTAACATACATAAGCTTTTACATAATCTGAAATTTCTAAGCTGAACTACGTAAATCTCTATTCAGACAGGCTTATGTCTAAAATATTTTTCTCAAATAACTTTCTCGTACATTCTTGCATATTGTAAGCGCTGCCTTTTCTAACTGAATGAGCGTTTCTCAAACTATTCTCATTTCTAAGATGTCACAGAAGTTGTACAATGAATGTTTGTGTTCAAGTAACTTTTCAGCCTTGTGTGTTATTCTAAACACGGAGTATCAATTTGTAAGGCTGGACAAGCGGAGTTCTTAGTCACTTTTTGCAATATGTATAATAGTCAAAGATAGACGCTTTATTGAAAAAAGGTGACGTTAGGAGTACCTATAACCGCCGAGTGTGTATGAGAAGATGTATGAGTGTCAATGAAGCGAAAGTGGTCTGTCAGGACCGGGACAAATGGGGATCCGCGATCTCTGCCTACCCCTCTACAGGGAATCAGGCGTGATGTGTATGCATGTATTAAAGATAGGATTGACAATTCATACTTACGTACATGATGACTGGTTTAATAAAGAGATGTATGATGTATTGACATGAATACTTGAATGAATTAATTAATACGAATTATGTTTTATTTTTATTACAATACTTTTATTGCTATATTTTTATTATTTTAGATGATTGTTAGTGATATTATTTGATATTGTATTGGTGTAACCTGTTAGGATTTCAAATGGAATGTATGAAATAAATAAAATAAAATAAATAAATGTAGACAGAAATCACGCATATACTTTTGCCCTGATCCTGACGAATTACTTTTCATTGACATCCATAAACTTCATCATACACACTGTGTGTTATTTACAGAATATAAACGGTAATATACAAATATTTCTTAGAAAATAGTGTGTATGAAGACTTTATATTTTTATAAAACATTGTATAATATACTTACAGTTTTTATATCTTTTTATTAACATGCGTTATGTAATATAATTAAATAAATCAACTCACCAATCATTCCATTCCATTCCATTTTTACAATATACTCTCCTGCAATATCTGTTTATCCCTAGCCCATTACTAGTCTTACAGAATATTCATTCATGAAAGGCAACTAGTAAGCATTCCATTGACATCCCAGACTACCGAGGACTATCATTTGGACCAAAAAGTAAAGATTCAAGCCCCACACACTATGGCAAAGAAATACTAAAAACATGTAATGAGCGCATCAATAAGATAAATTATGTTTACCTCAATTTTGTACTTCCTCTCCTACAACATGAAATAAAGATAAAGTTGGCTTTCTATTTAAATCCTTAACGCTTGGGATGAAAAGTAGAGATTGTAAGAACACTATATTAATAACATGTATCCTTAGAATAAACCCGTATACCTCAATTTCCATTCTTTCCTGCTACATGGAAGAAAAGTAGCTACTAAGCATTTAATTTACATCCCAGACTATCATGGAATATAAAGTAAAGGTAATAAAAGCAATACCTTAAACACTATTTTAATAAATATGAAAAACACACGCACCCTTAAAATATATAGCATTTACTTCGTACATTTCTGCAAAATGGAAGAAAGACAGCTTTTTAGCTTTCCCTGTAAATCCCAGACTACCAAGGGACGAAAAGCAAAGATCACAAGAGCAATACCCTCAGACACTATATTAATATTGTCTAATACCCTCGTGGGGGAAAATCCTCTAATACCAACTTGTTTACTACGCAAGGATTAGTCTAAAGTTCAATCAACAGAAATTTGTTTTCATCAAGCTTATACTAAAGTAATTTACTAATATAATAGTTATAATGGAAGTGTTAAATGTATAATCTGGTTTACTATAATTTCAAAAGTAGAATGTACATAACATATAACACTTTATTAAACTAAATTATTTGTTAATTAATTCAAAATTAAACTATTATTTACAATAAAATAGAACTTTAAAGGAAAAATATCTCCTTTAGCTCATCGCTGTCAGAGAAAGGCACGGTCCCCAACAAACTGGCAACATTACCTTTCTGAATAGCCAAACTAATGCGTTGGTCGAGGTAAGTGCCAGCCTTTGGATCACCACAGGCCTCGGAGAGGCAAACAGACACTTCCTTTACGAAACGTCGTGCCTCGCCTCCCCACGTCCCAAGAGTTTCAACGGCGAAAGTAACGAAACAGTAGTCATTGACTAAATTTCCATATTTTCGCCGCTTGAAACTCTCAGCCAGTGCCGCCGCAGCTCCCGCCTCGACCTCAGACTTGGACAAATAGCAGGGCGCCAAAGTGTCGACGCACGTGGCGTCCCAAACAAGTGCCCTGCCATTCTTCCAAGACATAAAAGACATTCCATCAGGTCTCTTGCCATCCTCACGTGCCAAGCCACACGGCTCAAGCACCGCCGGCACACGAGCGGGGACAAGGGCCCAACGAATAGTATCATTTAATGCTGAGTGTCGAGACAGACGACCAGCGCTTCGCTGGCAAGACAACCCGTGGTGGCCAAACTCGTCAACACGTGCCCCACAACCACAGCGATGAGCTTCGTTTATCCTTACGCCGAGCCTCAAACCCACTCCCAGACAGAAAGTAGTTCCATCTAGAAGCGTCCCAATCTTCTCAGACGGCAATGCATTCAACCAAAGCCCCGATTCAGGCTCGGCCGCAGCCCGGAGACGCGCCCGCTGTGCAGGACTAGAAGCAGAATTCATTATGGACAATTGAATCTGCCTGCACAGTGGATCATCCCAGGACCTCTGAAAAACGGCTCCTGAAGAAAGCTCGGCATCCTGCCCCAGCAGAGACAGCCAAGCAATTCTGGCATCGGACAAACCCGACGTCTGCACCGAACCCAAAGCCCCGTAAATAATTTTTGCGTGCAGACCCTGAGTAGCATGCGCCGAAGACAGAAATGCTGGCAAAGCAACACTGGACGCACTCCGAATCCCAAGACCACCAAACCGAATTGGTAAAGTGGCCTGGGTCCTGCCATGATCAAAATTTTAATTTAGAATTTTCGAAAGTGTTTCACGTAAAAGGGAATCTAAATGATTTAAAGCCGATATATTTCGCCAAAGTTCCGAACATCTGAGATAGTATGTGAATTTAGGAACGAATAAACAGAATTTTATAATTGTATAAGCCAAATGAGGGTTAATAGATTCTAAAATTGAAGTCGATTCGAGGAATTTTTTCATTTTTGTATCGATGAAGGCAGCGGATGTATCGGAGTTCAAAGGGGCACCAAGGAGGAGAAGCGAACTTTTATCCAAAATTTTAATACCAGGTGCTATGGATTCGAATGTTTCAATGATGTTGAATTTTGTCTCGTTTGATATGGCATCATTTATGAAAATTTCGCATTTAGATGAATTTAGAGATAATCCTATAGATGAGAAACTGTTTTGAATTTTTTCTAAATCTCTTAGAACGGCAGTCGCTTCGCCTCCTATAGTGCCATCGTCCAGATACCACACATTGAAGCCCGACGTAAGAGCCTCAATATGTGGATGGATTGCCAGGCTGAACAATGCCGGACCAAGAGGACCTTGAGGACCAAGAGGACCAAGAGGACCTTGTTGACATCCAGTACACGAATATATTAAATTTTGATTATAAATTAATTTTGATGGATTTCCATAACTTTGCCAAATGTAATTATAAATGTTGGGTACTTTTTCTTTCACCTGGTCCAACTAATAAAATTTAATTTTGTTAATTAATTAATAATAAAACTATTTTTTTTTGTCAAATATTTATTAGTAAGTAATAGTAATATAGCATTGTTCTTACATTCACATAACATATAACCGATGAACAACAATAGTGATTTGTCAGGATTGAGACAAATAGAGATGCGTGATCGTTATCATCCCTCCGTAAGGAAACGGATGTGTATTTAAGTATGTAAAATACAAAATATATGTCTCACCCAACATTGTTCCTACTATTACATGATTATTAGTACCCAAAGTGATGATAAGCGAATCAATCACTGTTCACAGATACCTACTATATATCGTTACATAACCCAAACTGTCTCTTATACGTCTCGTATTCATTTCGTACCGTACCGTATCGTTTTCGTAAATGATACGGTGAGAGAAAACATCGTTATGTTCTGTTCTCTGAACAGGTAATAGTCAGTGCATCTAATTGACGACACGGCTTTTCACCTGCCTCATTGAGTGCTGACTATCTAGTCAAGGGTCTGAGTTGGTAATAGAATAACTCCGATATTGTGAAGATGTATACCTGGGGCCTTAGTACGGTGCGATTTATTTTTTAAGCGAAATTTCACACTTTTGCTGATTAGAGTGGTGGAATTTGACACTTTTGGTCATCCACTACCAACTTCAACTATTATTGATCTGATATTGAACTGTTATTTTGCAAAAAGCATTAGTAAACTAAGGTTTCAGATCTTCTTACTACGTCGTTGTGTTAAAAAATAAAAAGGGTTTGACTCTTACGACATTGTAGAAATAAAAGCAGCAAGTAACTATGTAGCCGGGTTTGTATAGAGCTAATATAGTACCACTCTTTATATTGGATAATCATCCTGATGAAACCTACCTGGCCATGATCAATTAATAGTCAGTGCTTGTAAATGGTGATCTGGCTTCTTACCTGGCACATTGAGTACTGACTATCTGGTCAACACGTGGGTTCGGGGTGGCCAAGGAATTACTACCTTCGCAATTGCGGAGATGGAAACCTGAACCTCTGACTACTCCGCAAAGGGTATAGGGTCTTTATCCTGATGAATACGTTATTTTTTTGTCAAGGATAATAAAACAATCCTTTTTGTACAAAGACATTTTATTTAACACATTTGTCAATAAAATACATGGATCGTTAACTAATTCACTTACAACAAACATTTACAAAATTCATCGATTCTTCACACTTAACATTTATAAACGTATTTAGGGTAATATTTAAAACAATTCAACATTTATCTGAACCTATATTAGATAGCCTGTATCTTGGAAGTGGGTGTGATACATACATTATGTGTTTGACATACATTTTTACAAGTACCTTACATCTACATGTATTCTGTGTATGAATGGGACTTAAAATATTTACTCTAAACGAAGTATAAAAATTTGTATCCATAAATCAGAAATAATCAATACGTTACCTAATCCACAATGTATAGGCAGAGCAAATATGCCTACCTGTACTTCAGGATAGCTCAGTGGTACCAACCAGTAATACCAATGATATAATACTGACTGTCTAACAAAAAATAGGCTTTGAATGGTACTTTTTTTAATAAACTACAGCCAAACGTAACTATATAAATAAAAAAATATAAAAGAATGTATTTAATGACATAAAAATTGTATTTAGAAATGATAGTGCAATGGGTACAAATACATTTTATGTACGAGTACAAAACATAAGAGTATGATAAACACATATTTTTGTAATGGCATATCTTAAAAATCATGATCTAACATTTGCACATATACCTAAATACTAAACATCGATGTATTATACATACATATATTGTTTTCAACATTTACAAATCATAATATACCTAGATAGTAATAATAGTTTGAGACATGAAGAATTGCTAGGTAGACCGATGACCTAAAAAGGGTCGCTGGTAGTGGCTGGCTGAGGGCCAGGAGTGATCGTGTTTTGAGGCTTAACCTTGGGGAGGCCTATGTCCAGTAGTGGACTGCTATAGGCTGATTTGATTGACATGAAGATTTCTTGTAGGGAGAAATCGTAGTTTACTGCTGACAATTATGAAGTAACTTTACGTCACATATAGAGTATAAGCTGCTTGCAAGTTTAAGAAGTTCCAAACCGGTTGAAATTCCAAATAGTACTTAAAATATTGTTTCAGTCAGAAAATGACTATTAATGAATCTAGGTTGCTACAAGATATACATATATTTCTATACCAACACATATTTCACAATGTTTTGAAAACGATGTAAAAGTACAACAACAAATATCTAAAACATTTATTATATCTTTATATCTTATTCAATAACACGTATATATATTTTTCAGGTTTATTAATGTTTTATTTTACAATGCAATTTAGTGTATAAGGAAAATGTATATTTGTAACAAATAAATGTAATCTTCACTGATTTCTAACTTGTTTCAACTTTTCAAAACTGTATAAATAAAGACTAAGTAAGACATGATAACGACAGAAAATTTATTTAATTCTCTTAACTGAGTACTTTTTCTTTATAGTTTTAAAGCATTTTTCTATCTTGTATCAAAATTATACTGTAACTTATCAAATACTATACATATGCAAATAAATGTATGAATCATATTTTGTTTTTCCGACACATACACAAAAATGCAATCTATAAAATAATCTTACAAAACAGAACTACGAACTTCATACTACGGTTTTTAGCAACGTTTACTTTGCATGAAAATGAATGTTCAACTACATACAATATTCTCTACTTTTTCTTTTAAAACTACGGATCATTTTTCTAAACATAGACAAACTCGGTAAAAGCTCTCTTGTACATAATTGCTATAGTTTTGATTATATTGTTTCCTAATATCAGTTATTTTGCATATGGATCACTTTATATTACAGCCAAATTTCTGATAATTATATTAAATTCATCGGATAATTATTTTAGAATTGTATATGAAATAATAATTGATTTGAGTTATGTCGTCAATGTGAAATATTGAAATAGTTCTAATATTCTAATGTCAAAGTATAATGTGCCTAGAAATTGTGAATCAAGGTAGTTCTGGGAAAATTAAGGTTTCTAGATAAACTGAGATATTCAAGATTGTTTATACAAGTAATTCTTCGAAATTCAACCACGCAATTTACTTATACAATAGGTATTTTGATATCAATACAAGTCAATGAATGAAATTACTGTTCTTTTTTTATAAATACTATAGTTTTTATTGAATTACCGATTCTCGATATTAATATTAAAAAGTATTCTTTGTCAATTTTCCTATGAATGAATGAAATAGGGATTAAAAGAAATAAATGATGTATGTATGGTATCGTTCAAGAATTTCGAATGATAATACATCATAGAATCAATCAATCATTAAGTTATTGACACCAACTCGTATTGAAGTAAGACTTTAGAGTTTAAACCGAAACTCTATACCAACTTCGAACAAGTTACTGATCAAAGTAACCATGAAATGTTTCGATTGTTAAATCATTATACATACGTTGATAACTTTAAACTTGAAATTAAAGTAGTTATAGTTTATTAAAGGATAATAACTACATTTTCTGATTGTATTTATGTATTTGATTATATAATACTTATACAGAACCAATATCACAACTCAATAAGACATATGACAGTCAGATAGGCGCTATATTGAAAAAGGGTGACGTTAGGAGTACCTATAACCGCCGATTTTGTATGAGAAGTTGTATGAGTGACAATGAAGCGAAAGTGGTTTGTCAAGATCGGGACAAATGGGGATCCGTCATCTCTGCCTACACCTCTACAGGGACTAGGCGTGATGTGTATGTATGTATGATACATAAGCTTCTCAGTTCATTGATTGATCATTAATTTCGCACAGAATATGTAAATATTGTATAAATTAGCAATTTATATGTGGTTTTTTTCTTTCATTTTATTTATAACTATCTTGTTTTTAATATAATTTTTTGTGAATAGTGTATAGTTTTTTATAATGTGTCAATATAGAAAGATTTACTGGAAGCACAGGAGTGTTTTATAGGTACAAGTTGAATTTAAGATACTTTCTATAAATATACCAAATTAATGTTCTCTTTCGTAGTTATTTATGTAATATTTGTAAGGAAAATAAGTGGCTTACCAAATTATACCCTGTCAACGAAATTAATCTAATCAAGCTTATTATTTGCGGAGAATCGTGACATAGCCTACGTATAGCTTGAACACTTAATTACAGTAATAATATTTTCTTATTACCATAATTTCATCTTTATAACGAAATAATAAATAGTGCACACATGAAAAGTTACTGAAAATATGAAATAATGTTGTCATTAATTTTTTGGAGGATCTATTTAAGAATGAAGAGGGATTGAATTAGACATGTCCCTAGATTTTAGTTTATCTTGTATTATGTGTTTGTGTATAACATTTTTGAAAGATATATGTGCTAGTTTTGAATATGATATTTATACACTTTTCATAAGGTTTCTATAATTTACTAATATTTGGCATTTTATCAATATATGAGGGCTTTGTTTTATCATAAAAGTTCGTTCATGATTTTACAATTCAATAGGTAATATCTTACAATCCATATATATGTTTTCTTATATCTTATAAATCAATTAATTGATTTTCTTTTATAAAACAACAATTTACTTGAACAATTTTAACGACAATTTGTTACAAATTGACAATTTACACACGATAATTAAACACGAATCAATCGTTATTTTTAGATACTATTTTCATCATTACAGTTAACATCTTTATAATTATCTTACACCAAAATGGAGATCGGATACTGTTAAGATTATCAAAATATTTGTCCCGAATAGTTATCAGTTTTGAATAGAATGTAATCATTCGTTTTTTCTATGAAAACTGTGATAAACAACTGAACATTAGTGAATCTATACTTAAACAAAATAACCACGAATTATATATATATAATACGGTACTGTAAGCTGAGTAAGATGTGTTATTACCCTAGTAGTGTAAGGTCTTCCGAATTTTACTGAAATATAACTTACTATACTGGAGATTTTATTAACGTCACATCTGTTAATACTTATACAAAATCCCTAGTCACATTAAAATAAAGTTTTAAGGTTATTTATATAGTAACTGTCCCGACAATTACGTGAAAATCAGACAGACAGCTGCTTACATTCTATTCAAATCCCCACTTAATTCGGGATATGTATAAGCGTCTTAGTACCTATCCGATCTCCGACTTTCGGTTATAGGTATTAAATAAGCAGACAACACTAATTCAACGACTTAGCCTGTATTTACATCGAAATTCGTTCTTGAAACAGACTTAGAGTGGAAATACTATGATTTCTGTAGAGGTTAATAGCCCTTTGCAAGCATTAATAGAGAAATAACGAAACTTTGTATGTCAGTAAATAATAACTAGCGAGAATAGGTGTATGGATGTTACTGAAAAACTGTAGTATGTCAGAAATGATAAACTTTTTCGTTCACACGTTTTCTAGTCACTGTTTGTACACAAAAATTTGATTAAAGAGAATCGGATATAGAAATATTTCCCGTAGTACTGTAAATAGAAACATACTTTCGGCACGGTTCGTAACATTGTTTACATTCCAAATACCAGGACTTTTTAACAAAAATACCTAAAAAGATACCTAAAAGCTTTGAAAGGCTCACATGTTACTAATATCAGTGCCAAACCAAACTGTATAATCCTTTAAATAGGCAATAGCCAAAGACTGTTCACAGAGATAGGGCACAGTCCTTTACTTTAATTGCTGACTATCCAGTGAAACGCGGATTAGACCAACCATTTTACGATTAGTCTGCTCGTATGTATGATTTCGTAACAGAGAACAAACATACGCTTCACGACTTTCGTTTACACACTCCTTTTTGTATTGTGCCGGGGTAGTCAGAGGCTTGCGTGCCCAATACGTAATTGCGAAAACAACGGAGAAATGAACCATTATATCTCTTTAGGGATAAAAGTAACTAATATATGCATATTTCTATGTTAATTTGCTCTTTGTAATGTTAATTTCAGCAAAAGCTTTAAACATATTCTTGTAACGTGGGTGTAAGAGAAGACCTAAACTTAAAGTGGGTGTATTTGACATTTGAACTTTAATATTAATAGAGTACGTTTATGAAAGTAACTTCTTGTTTTGAGTAGGAAGTTACTCACATATAGTCCTTATAAAAACCCATTTATATTATCAAAGATCTGTAATTCACTACCCTCACTGTACAAACTCTAATCTATGGATACTGCTCATCTGCTAAAATGTGTTTCCGAAACCAATCATATTCCTCAATTAATGACACCTCAATCTTATGACTACCCTAACCGTAAATATACATATCAATTTAATTTAAAAACACCTGTACCATAACATTCTCATACCCCTTCGACCGTATAACCACAGTTCAATCATAGTATTTCCATCCCATCACTCGAGTTTCACCTCTGCATCTGGCAGTTTTCAGTCTGTGTTCTGGGGTGCTGGAGGAGCCGCTGCGGGTCTGGCGGACTCGCTTCGGGACCTCTGGGAGTATCTGGGGGTCTGAGAGATACCCCCAATCACTGGGTGCGATTTAAGGTTGCCACCTGTAGGGCGTCGTGCATTAATCGCTCGTTCTCCTGACGGACTGGGGACAAAGAGAAGTTATAGTTAGAAATTGTGTACCGTGATCTCTGCTTACCCTTTTAGGGTGATGTGTATGTATGATAAATATACATGTATATTTAGGTCCTATAATCCCTTTTAGGGTGGACTAAACCTTAGAGAGACGATATTATGTCCTAGGTCACTTTTTAGTATGAATATTAGGGTTGAGATGTTATAAGGAACATTAGTGACAGGTTGCTAGCCAATCGCCTTATAGATCTCATTAACACCTAGTCCCTTAATCACCTCCTACGACATGCCAGAAAGAACGCCAGCTAGTTAGCATTCTTTATACTTGCTGGCGTAGTGCGGGTCTTTATGTTTATACTAATAACAACCCTAATATAAAAAGTATGTATGTACATAAAAGTACATTAGGGTTGGTACAAGATGAAGTCACTAAATATTTGGAATAAGAACATTATAACTAGGTCATTAGTAGCATGAAAATTATGATTATTCTGTTCAGATATTGGATGTTAGTTAGTTATCCCATAAACTGAATTAAGATTCAAATGGAACTTAGGTCGTTAAAATATAGTTAGTATTCATTTCAACAGATCTCTGTCTGAATCAAAATTATGCTTAGTCAGCATTAATAACATGCCAACTAAAAACAATAGAACATGGAAAATACCTAATTGGTATTTGGTATGTTCTTTTGAATCAGGTCTTAATTTTACAACATATACAGGGTTATTTGAAAAACATCAACAACCTCGCACGACTAGATAGCTAAAATCATAAACAACAACATTTGTTCTACGAGTTTTATCATAACTCAATACATTACCTCATTTTGCGATGCGATGCGCAAAGAGTTAAGAACATTCAAACGTAAAATTAAATTGATATTTATTTTTGTATGAAAGTAAAATGTGTCAAATTATCAAAAGTCGTAGAACAAATGTTGTTGTTCACGATGATAGCTACCTGGTCTTGCGAGGTTGTTGATGTTTTACAAATAACCCTGTATATTTACTAGATTATATAGTTATTGTTTTAATAATAGTTAGTTAATTAATAAACGATTATGGATGTTAGAAGCAAGCAAGCATGATGATTTTCATTACAATTTATCAATAAAGTCTAAGTTCTAAAGTATTCACAACTTAATAAAACAAACAATAATAAATATAAAAAATAATTGTAACAAAAAAGAATATACTTAAATACTATGAAAATAAAACAATAAAACAAATCGAGTATCAGGTAATAAGTAATAACAGGTAAAAATGAAATACCTTATGACCATAAACCGCTTACCAAAAATCGCACCTAAACCTATTCATCCCATGCGGTGAAACAGTAGTAATACGTTCTTTACTCAAGCAAACAGTGCATTCACTTAAGTGAAACTTTAATAAGTTGTTCAGTAACAGGCAGTAGTCGAGTCAAAGCCTTCACGTGATAACTTCAATGCATTCTCGTATGGAGGCGAAACCGTATTTGCTTCACAATGTTAAAGGCTATATGACTTCGTATTTCATTTCTTTTTTCAATAACAGTGGAAGCTTTTCTGGGTTGAAACAGGCTTACAAATATATGTATACTAGCGACCCGCTCCGGCTTCGCACGGGTATAAAATAAATAGTCTACTCCACTATTTAATGGATATTATTATACATACAAACCTTCCTCTTGAATCACTCTATCTATTAAAAAAAACCGCATCAAAATCTGTTGCGTAGATTCAAATATTTAAGCATACAAAGGGACATAGGGACATACAAAGCGACTGTTTTATACTATGTAGTGATATATATACGGCATCATGGTCTTTAGTCCCTCTTTGGGGTAGATAAAACCTCGGTATTTAAGAATTTATAAAGCCAACGTGGACTGTAGTCAAATCATATTATTCTTTGAGGTGAAATAGATTCAAGAATACAATCAATAGTCTCTGCCTATCCTGTTAAGGAAGTGGAATTGTGAATGTATTATTTATGTAGAAACTCAAAGGCATAATAAGTTATAGGTCAGTTTCAGTATAATTATGGTCGATGCGATGGCATTAATATGCAATATTAGTGTCAGGTCGCTAGCCCATCGCCCAGCAGATTCCGTTTCCCTACAACATATCGAGCAGTAAGACAAATACTTTGGGTTCTATTCCCGTCTCAAGAATAGGTTTGTCGATATGTTACTATGAAGGTTTTAAGCCACTCAAAGCCTGCATTTCACCATATAGCCAGTGCCCAGTACGACAGGAGTAAGTCGTCTATCATACGACTTCGTAAATCTTTAACATATACAGAGGGATAGGTAGGTTTTCTCACGATGGTTTTCCAGGTTTTTATTAATAGGGTTGAGTTATTTTGCTAAAGTAATTATGCTGTCAATACAGTAAAATAATATTATAAACTATTACTGCTATGCGGATAATATTTTAAGGAGTTTCGCAATTTTTATAAATTTTACTAGAAAACGTAATTATGACGTTTATTTTATAAACAAAATATTACTATTATACAGAATTGTATACATGTCTATAAGTCAAAAGTGATAAGTCAACTTTAGAAAAAAAATAACATACACAAAACCACAAGCCTTTCGTATTCACGACCATTTACCCTTGCAAGGTAGTCAGAGGTTCGGGTGTCCATCTCCGCAATTGCGAAGGTAGTAATTTTATGGCCACCACAACATCATACATGAACTCTGCTAACTCCTTTATAAGGATACTGCGTAAATATAGGTATATAAGAAAGATATAGAATAGGTATTACTACGTATAACTCCCCTAACAAACAACATAAAGATCGGTGTATAAAGTTGCCATGTCGAACAAAAGCCGCGCTGAGACAAAACTAGGTTTGTTTGTCATCTACAGTGGGAGGGAGCAAAAAGCCTATTCCAGCCAACAATAGGAATAATGGGAGGACTAAAAAATACACAGAGCCTCCCCCCATACAAGTGGGAAGGACGTGTACTGATTCAGAATGAATAACAGTCAATGGGCTTGGTTACTGGGAAGCAAATTATGCAATCAATAAGTCGTGTTTGAAAAACAAATGTTTAGATTGTGTTCGCTTTGTGCAAGCTCGAATTTTGGTATATATAAACACATATTTTATCCCTGTTTGTTTGCAGGGTAGTCAGAGGTTCAGGTTTCCATCTTCGCAATTGCGAAGGTAGTAATTCTATGGCCACCTCGAACCGACAGGTTGACAAGATAGTCAGTACTCGTTTGTTTGTTGTTTAGTCCCTCGTTAGACTGGGAAGTATAAAATGCTAACTAGCTGCCTTTCAGACGGCATTTCGTAAGGTGACCAAGGATCTAGAGGTAAATAGAATATATTAGGCGATGGGCTAGAACCTAGTATCATAGTTCCATATGACAGCACGTCCCTCCTATTTATGCTACAAAGTGACAAAGAAGATGTTTGGATGTATGCGAGGTTCTGTCCACTTCAAGACGTGAAAGTAGATACATACTCATCTAATGTCCAATTTTCAATTAAAAAATATAAAATATAATAATTGAAATAATTGAGCCGGCACCTATGTATTCATTACATTAAGCAAATAATAATGTTAATAAAATAGTGTGTTTTTCTAAGGAGTACATCTAATATGTCAGATTCATAACACACTTCTGTGGTATACGAAACATGATTTTAATTACATAAATTGCGTTAAAGATTAATTCAATTTCAGAATTCGGCGAAGGATTACAAACGCAACGTTTTTTGACAGGCAAAATTACTCTTCTCGAAAATTAACCTTTATATTTGCTTATTTTAAGGTACAACAATAAGTGTGGAAATCTGAATAAGCTTTGGTATAAATAATCTATTTAACCTACATGTTATAATCTTGCAACACTTTGTCTTAAGCTTAATATAAGTAATTAATATATGTAGGCACCCTACAACGAGGCAAATATTATAAGACTAATTATTAATTTTATGTTGTTCATACGAAATAAATCGTATATTATTATTAAAGTGACAATGAAGAGCCTCGTATAAGGCAAGATTAAACATTTATAAGTTAAGTTTTTATGCTAAAGAGAATAAAGGATCATAATACCAATAAATATAATTTGCTTCCTATTCGACGTAGCTCAGTTGTTTGGGGCTTGACTCTGTATCAGTGGGTACAGGGTTTAATATTCAGGGTAAAGTTTAATGAATAACTATGTACGTTTTCGTAATAAAAATACAATTACGAAATGCATCGAATTATACAGTGAGGGAAAACATCGTGAGGAAACCTACCTGTTCTACTTGTCACATTGATCACTGACTATCTGGTCAACACGTGGGTTCGATGTGTACATAGAATGACTACCTTCGCAATTGCGGAGATGGATACCTGAATCTCTGACTACTCCGCAAGGGACAATGGTCGTGAATGCGTTTGTCTTTTTTTTTGTCTTCCTATTGACATATATAGCTGAGTTATTATCATTATCCAACGTGACAGATGGTAAACTGTTTATCCCTATCATAACTCATATGTTAAAAGTGCGTTCCGAGTTATTAAAGATCATCACCAACGGCTGATGAAGGACACTTAACTGACTACCCCGGGTAGGTAGTAAGTAGTAGAAAGTAGTCATACAGTCGTGAAAGTTATAAACATGTTTATATCTAGTTATAATCAAAGCTTAATTTCACCGCTCAACATTATAATGAAACCGACGGATGAAATGATTTGCTATGCAAGCTGATTCTCATTTATTCTTCCCAATAGAATTAAGTTATGAATTTATGTATGAAGTTTGATTTAAGTATGTAGATTAAGTCAACAAGTCTTAGGTTATCAAACGACCGCGCCCCAAACAGAAAATTCAAGTGGGGTCGTCTTTTACGATACGATAGATGTATGACAATCCAATTAGTATTTTAATATATATTAAAATGTTAGGTCTAGTTTGGATAGGGTGCTTAACTATCAGGTTTTGTCTGCGAATAAAAATGAAGTTAAATAATTTATGTAATAAAGGTAATGGTTCGAAAACCAAAAGTTCAAGGTTCATCGAAGTAAGTACTAATAAAAAGTTCTATATTAAAAATCAAAGAACATATAATAAAATTGATTTATATTTAATAATGCAGGAAAATATTAGCCACAGCATTGTATAAAATTTGTATTCCCTTACCGACAGATTTAGATTAACTTGAGTATGATAAAGACGAACAACTATGCAAATTGGCAAACATTATGTTAAACAGTGTATTTTGGTAAGGCCCCTTTATAAATATTATTGATTGATGTTAAACAGTATACATTATTAATTGTATTACGGAGAAGGTACTAAAAGCTTATATAACTTTGTCCTATTTCTAAAAACTAGGCACGCCTGTTGAATTAAACGAGCAACAAAAGTCACAAACCCAAAAAATTGCTAAAATTATTCCACAGGCGTATCATAGTATATTCTGTAATATTCAGCTCTGGGTAACCACATCGTTAGTTATTCTATTTAGCTATTCAATAAAGTAATACCTAGGCTCCTCACTAACCGAGTTACTGATCCGTTAGCGCTCGCAAGACTAGGTACTAGAAATTACTGGGCGTAACAACGCTAGTATTATGTTCTACGACGCATGGGGTGAATATTTTATCTAGTAGAAATTGTTGCGTGAAACATACGTACATATATGTATTTATATAATTACAATTTTGCTTGTCACGTGATAATAAAGTCAAAGTCAAATGTTTTTATTCAACATAAGTACAAGCACAGTACATTCATTGAAAGTCAAAACATTTGCCTGACACTGGTTGTCTCTTAGCATTGAAATTCTACCATTATATTAATAGGTATTGTGAAGGCTATAAAGCTGCTTTTCTTTCTAATATGTCGGAGATGCGACATAGTGACATATATTTATATATATGTCACTATGTTTATATATATTTTTATATATATATATATATATACCTATATATATATACATATATATATATATATATATATGTGTGTGTCATGGAAGATGACTTAGAGAGCCGGGATAAGTGTTACATGATGGATATTCTTTGGAGTAGACAGAATTTTAGAAACCAACATCCTGCTTTGTCACATTTAGCGTACCGTACGTTTTACGTTAAATAGAAGGCTTTTGATTACAGTAATCTGGGACCATGGTGACAGGTTGCCAACCCATCGCCGGGTAGATGAATTACCCCTACACCATAAACCATCTTTAAAACATAGTGAAATGAAATGGCAGCTAGTTAACATCCATTTACGTCTGACTAGCACGCCATCTTTAACTTTATTTATACATTTGCCAAATGCGTCGAATACTACGGTGAGTAAAAACATCGTGAGGAAACCTACCTGTTCCCCGAACAGGTAATAGTGCTTGTAAATGGCGACATGTCTTACCACCTGTCACATTGAGTACTGACTATCTAGTCAATACGTGGGTTGGAGGTGGCCATAGAATTACTACCTTCGCAATTGCGGAATTGGACACCTGATTTTCTGACTACCCCTCGAAGGTTGTGAACGCGTTGTTCTTTGTCTATCTTTATTTATGTAGTTGCAAAGTAACTACTCAGAAACTAACTTAGACTTTTGAATGGCTAAGTAACACTTGTACGTACAGACAATACAATTCTGAAAATAGCTACAAGAGTTAAGTTCACAAACTTGCATATCTCGTAGTACAGACAGCGATTTACTATGCTACGAGTTTCACACTAGATTGCTACGAAATACATTGTGTTGCATTTCAGGTCTTTTCTTTATTGCTTTTACAGATGTACAGTAGTTTATTTTCTTCTCGTTATGGTATATGAGATATAGAAATACATACATATACACCACGTTCGTTTCCCTGTAGAGTAGGGGGAGATCACGGATCCTCATCTGTCCTGATTATGAATAATAAACAGAAAATGTTTCGGAAAATGTACAACAAATATATGTTTGATTTTTCGTGTCAATTACTTTCAAACTTTTAATTATCTCTTACACTATTTTAAAGCTATCAGTGTGTTTTACTTATCATACAACGGTATGTATGTATGAATTTGCACAAGTCTAATAGGTTCTATTGAATCAGTAACCAGATTTGCAATTATGTTTATCCAAAGCATCAAAACAAATGCGTATGTTTATTTAGCATATTTAATATTTGCTATTATGTTTGATGTTTGAAATTGGGTATATTTATTTAGCAAACATAGCTTAAATTATGTCTGGTATGAATACGGAAAACAGTTGAAAGGTGAATTAAAGCCTTTAAGGCTTACTTACGAGCTAAGCTTCGCAATGCATGGCTGCCTTAGATTACTTTTAAAGCGAATATTATTATGACTCTTACGTTATTCATATACTAGGATACCTCTTCAAAATATTAGTTTAGTATCTAGGTTTTTATGTAGAATAAAAGAAAGAAATAAAGAACTTCAAGTATTCCGTTTATCATCACTTATGTTACTATGATAATAATAAACATATAGATGAGAATGTTATGGCATTACCGTCATATTATGAAGAAAGGTAAGGGACGTGAGATCAAGGAAAACGTTTAGGTTATAGGCTAGCAATCTGTCACCTAATATTACACAACGTCATAAGAATCCCAATAACATAACAATAAATGTGACATAATTAATATCATATCCACGATAAAAAGGGATAGCACAAGATTGTATAAATCGAATATAACGTCCACCTCGAAAAGGAAAGAATATAAATGTATTTAGTTCTTTACAACATCATTTTCTGTATGGTATTTAATGTTGTATAAATAAGAATCTTTATAGCCAGACGAGGTAGCTGCATAGAACACATCGCTGCCTCCGACGAACACTATCGTATTCGCTCTTACCATAGAATCGGTTTTATTGAATATTCGTATCCACACCATCGTATTACGCCATAGAGTAAATTTTTAAGGTTGGGCAATGAATACTTTTGGATTTATGCATTGAGTAATGATCTTTATGTTTTTATTCAATGGAAAACACATATATATAATATAACGCAAAAGGCTATTACCGAATCTCAAAAGCCAACATTATAGAGTAAACTACTCTTACGATATTGTTCGAGTGAAAATTGTCAAAATCGCTCCCGGTAATCGTCAACACAATATCGTAGCGCACGATTACTATAGCAATACAGTTTAGTGATGTCCGTCGATCACTATCGTAAAGTTAGGTTGCTTTAATATTCACCATAGTACATTTCAGTAATAGACATTTTCTTAAATATCTCAAATTTTTTTACAAAAAAATTATTTAAAATTTAGTGTAATAATACCCTCTATTTTTGGTACAAATATGTTTATTGTAGATTTGATAGTTTTTAAGATATTCAGTTTTTAGTTGCTGGTGTAAAATTGTTATTTTCCTATTACGATAGTGTTCGTCGGGGGCAGCGACATATAGATCAAATCGAAGACATTCTTCTTAAGGCGGATGTAAGCAGCGTGAAGAATAGTAGAGCGTGTATAAAAAGGTTAATAGGTGTGAATGTAGTTAGTGAGATTTGCCAGGATAGTTGCAGGTGATGATCGAAGGTCACTGCCTATTCCTTTAGGGACGTAGAGGTATGAATATAATTAAAATAATATCGAAGGACACAACTACACAAATTGAACTAGCCTCTTGCTCAATACATGTTTAAGAAAATACATATATATATATATATATATATATATATAGCATATATAATCAACCACACTACAGGAAATCAGAAGAAAAGCTAGTTCTTAACTTTGCCTCCACCGGGATTCGAACTCGGCCCAATTAGCGTTAAGGTGGTTAGCCAATTGCACTACGGAGGTCGTCAAATGAATATATGTATCTTATTATTAGTTTAATTAACTTCTTTATTATATACAGTGTTTTTAATTTCCATTCGTTTCTACCCTAATGAGTCCGGTAACAAGATTGGCAAGAAAGAGAACAACTGTTGATTGGGGAAAAGCCAGTGAACCGTCCCGCGATGGAAAGGCAGCCATGTTGCCAAGCCACAGAGCTACAAAGTATGTGAAATGGGCACAGAATATATTAAGGAAAAAGACAAAGACAAACGCGTTCACGACCATTAACCATTGCGGGGTAGGTTTATCTCTCTAAAATTGAGGAGGTACTAATTCTATGGCCCACTTGAACCCACGTGTTGGCCAGATAGTCAGTGCTCATAGTGACAGGTCAGCCATGTTGCCATTTACAAGCACTAACTGTTACCTGTTCGTGTAAATATAATAGATAATTTAAGAAGTGAGATAAAATGGGAACGGCATGAAAAGATGTCATGCTGCTTTGCTCTATATATCTTTTTCTATATTCTAGGAGAAGATTATATCTAAAGGTATAGTGCTAAAGAAGATAGCTAGATAATAGTTTAGGGGGTAATTAACAGGCTAGACAACATTTAAACTTTATCTTATAGATCCTAAAATTAAGCTATTATTTTAAAAATATATTGAAGAAGTATCATAATATTAAAAAATATATTTCGCCCTTTGATATTTATAATATATTTAAAAAGACAAACGAAACAAGCAAGAATAACGTAATTCGTTTTTTTTTGGGAACAAAATTTCCTTTAACCAATGCTTAGCTGGATATCAAATCTAAACCTTACACCTTAAACTTTCAATTTCAAAATCACTTACGATATCCACATAACTTTTATAATCATAGTAGTTAAACTAAGTTTTCCTCTAGTGTAGTCAATCCTCCATGTCTACTTCATTTTAGTTCTGAACTCCATCACACGAAACGTTTGTGCATATTTGTTGTTTACATATAAATCTTAGCTTCGCTTGAATAAACCTCCTAGTGAATGAAATCGATTTAACATACCGTGTGCAATTTAAATTTAGTGGTTCAGTAGTACTCGTATACATACAGTTACATGTATAGAAAGTAAATGCATTGTTTACCCCTAGATGCTGCCTTAAATTTGGTGAAAAATCTCATACATACATTCATATCACGCCTAATACCCTGGTAGGCAGAGATCACGGATCCCCATTCGTCCCGATCTAGACAGACCACTTTCGCTTTATTAGAGATGGCCACCTGAACCTCTGCCTATCCCACAAGGGTTAATGGTCGTGAATGCAGTTGTTTGTTTTGTAATTGTATTGTATTTAATGTCAGTCAATAAGTAATAATTTGTACATGCACTAAGTGTCCTCACGATCATTTCTATTAAAACTGAGATACAATTCTGTATCTATAGACCTCCACGAATACACTCAATAATTATAGCTTGGGACACCCTTATTTATTACATCTTATATGCATCATTCATCATTTTACATCACATCATCCTATATTATTATTTACATTAACGTCTTTTTATCTCTTTCGGGGTGGACAGGATCTTAGATGTATAA
This sequence comes from Leucoptera coffeella, assembly GCA_030578115.1. Taxonomy (NCBI): domain Eukaryota; kingdom Metazoa; phylum Arthropoda; class Insecta; order Lepidoptera; family Lyonetiidae; genus Leucoptera; species Leucoptera coffeella. Next base: position 330,735 of record JAMBLF010000031.1, on the reverse strand, counting down.
TATCTCCTAGGTTACTTTTTAGCATAAATATTGGGGTTGTGATGCAATAAGGCACGTAGGCTTATTGTCCAAGAGATTCAATTTACCTCTAATCGCTTAGTCTCTTCTTACGACATGCCAGTAAGTACCGCAGCTAGTTATTTACATCCCAGTCTAAAATGGCATAAAGAGATCAAGTCAAGTAAAATTACCGTTAATAACTTCGTACTACGAAATCTAAGTTAAACTTAAGTTAACTACGAACAAAATCTATCTTGAGATAAAGTAATGAAGAAGCAACTTTAAATCTTGTTTCATTTATTTTCCTTGGAGGATAAGCGTAGGGTTTAATAACTAGATTTAAAAATATAAATGGAATCTAGATTTTACTTAGGAATCATTAATATACATGGCGTTCTTCCCGGCATGCCGTAGGAGGCGACTAAGGGACTAGGGGTATAAGGAATCTATTGAGCGATATACTAGTAACCTGTCACCAATATTTTATATGACATCGAAAACCTAATATACATGCTCTTAAGTGACTAAGAAAATATTATAAGTCTAAGGTTCTGTCCACCCCAAAAGGGATTAAAGAACGTGAATGTATATACTATGTATCATTAGTATATCTGCTTTATAGGGAGTAGGTAGAACATTGATTAACATTTTAAATCCAATCAAAACGCATACAAATTAGATCTAAATACAAACAAACTACAAACATATATGTCATTTTTATTTAATATTATTGTAAGTGCACCACCCTTAAAACATTGCATAATTTGATGGGAAGACGATCTGACAATTCTTTACATATTCCTCAATTGCAAAACCAAAGCTGTGATTTACCTTCAAAGTACTATATTATTTTTTATATATTGTAAAGTATCATTTATTTATATTATTACGAATTTATCTCATGTATATTATATATACCATAGTATTACTATAATGTTATGTAAACTGTTAACAAATTTCAATCTGTAAAACAAGTCTTATTTACTTTCATTACGTTACGATGTCTTTTAATCAAAAAAATAAGCTATTAGCAAATATACTGCAGCTGTTAGCAATATACATTTTATTAAACGAACGAGCAGATTTTCCTAAAATGAAAGCCTTATTTCCCGCCTGGTTCTTTTTGCTACTTATCAATCTTCTTTCATTAAGTTCATGAGCTTAACGGAACTTTTTTCTCTCATTTACCTCTTCGAAAACCATTATTTTTTTACCGAGAACTGTCCACTAAGAACCAAACATATAGTTCATTTAACGTAAGTATATTATGTAGAATTGTGTTAATGATTAGATGCTTATGTATTCCAGTTCTTTCCACTCGCAAAACTATTTGACTTTTAAGAGTAAGCTTAAGTAATACACATCAGTACACTCTCTTTAATAATCTAGCTAATATTATGATTAGCGACGATTTATGGTAATGAATAGATTGTTTTAGTTTGAAATACTATCTGCAATTAAACATCTACAACAATTTTTAGACAATTACTTATTTGCAACCATTTAATAATAAATATTTTATCAGACAACTAGCTCTCTACACTCTTTAAACCCCACCTACACAATCCGTAATCTTGAATAAAACCACGCAACTGCAAACCCCACTTAAATGAGTGACCCACTTCCCAAAGCATAATAGGAAAACAAAAGTCAACCATTGTTGGAGACAAGACATTTATCACTACTCTGTTTTGTTTTGATCTTTCGAGAACTTTTCCAAAGCGCTGTATAAGCTGATAGCCATTATCTTTGTGCAGAATTTGTTTTCCTTCTGTGCAACCTACAGCTATTGAAAACCTTTTTGGATAACCTCGTTTCAAAAGGCTTAGATTATTTAGTATAGTGGGTGTTGAACATGGAGTAAATAATAAGAGGAGTAGGCCTTACGCAATATTTGTATGGAAACTAGCGTGGCATTACGCGGGGTGAAACGAGGTACGCGAGATGGAGGGGAGATATTACAACCAATCAAAACACGGCATCGGCCAATCAAATCAGGTATCTTTTATCTACTACACATTTTTAGACTCCGCACCAATTAAAACACGCCATTTGGACTCCGCACCGCGTAACGGGGACCGCTCCTTTCGCCGGGTCCTCTTTATATTTGGTTCGTGGTGAATCAAGTTGGTATCAGAATGGACACGCCAATTCATAACGCTGTTGTCTCCACGCTTATGTATGGTAGTGAGTGCTGGGTTTGGCAGAAGAATCATGAAAGCAGAATTGATGCGGTAGAGATGAGGTCCCTCAGGAAAATATGTAATGTAAGATTGTGTGATAGGGTACGCAATAGTGTAACGTGAACGTTGTGGTATGAAAGAAGATGTAGTGACGAAAATAGAGAAAGGTATGTTAAGGTTTGGGCACATGGAGCGGATGGATGAAAGAAGGATAACGAAAGGAATTCATAACGCCAAAGTGTAAGGTAGAGTTTGACAGGGTAGAACTTAAACAGATCAAATTGGAGAAATTTTTCTCAAGGTGGGTGTATGTAGCGTGAAGAACAGAATAGTATGTATGAGAAGGTGAAAAGGTGTAAGTGAAGCAAGAGAGATCTGTCAGGATCTTTTCAGGTGCCGTTCGATAGTCTGCTTATCCCGTTGGAGACGTAGAGGCGTGAATATATGTATGTATGAAGCCTTCAAACGATAATTCCTTGTAGGGTAATTACGGGTTATTATGTTCTCACATACACGACCACGAACTCTTGTGGGGTAGTCAGAGGTTCGGGTGTCTTTCTCCGCAATTATGGTGGTAGTATTAGGTACATACATACACATCACGCCAGTCATCCTAAACCGATGATGCAGAGATACCAATAATTTGACAACCTCCGTGGCGCGATCGGTTATCCGCCTGAACGCTAATCGTGAGGTCCCGGGTTCGATTCCCGGTGAAGGCACAGTTAAGAATTACGCTTTTCTAGTGCTTTCCAGTATGGTCGTTGATTATATATGCTATAAATGTATATGTATATATTTCTTAAATATACGTTGACTAGACCAAGGGGATAGTTCAATTGGCGTAATAATGTTTATATGTATATTATTATTATTTAATAATCATGCTTAAAAGTAACCAACTACTAGTCGTGTCTTCGGAGTTCTGTCCACCCCGAAAAGATTAAAGGACGTGAATGTATACGTATGTATAACATTAAAGGGATATAAAGTGAGTATGTAAGAGCAAAACCAAAAATCATTTATTAAAGGTGACAGTACAAAAGCAGAAAAATCACAGTAATGGACAAAATATAAGTGTACAATGAAAATAATGTTCTTTTTGTGAACCATTTTCATTATGAAAGGGTCCTAACTCAATTGGTATTGGAGTAGTAGAATGTATTCCCTGAAGGGTTAGATAGAACCTTTGCAAACCAAGATAGTGATTTATTTTTAAATGACTTTTCATAATAATTTATAATTATTTTTTTACAGAGTAGTACAAAATCTAAGTGATTAACAAACAAACGCTTTCACGACCATGAACACTTGTGGGATAGTCAGAGATCACGGATCCCCATCTGTCCCGATCCTGACAAACTATTTTCGCTTCATTGACAATCATACACCTCCTCATACACACTCGGTAGTTATATGTATTTCTAACATCACCATTTTTCAATATGGCGTCTATCTGACTGTCAAATCTCTTAATGGGCCTTCGCAATAAATGTTCATTTTAATTCTGATTTTTAATTACTGCCAACCCCGCTGTATAGAGATGGGCGTGATGTATACGTTTATAGGTATCAGTACCAAACCAGAAAAGTACGTTTACAGTGTCCTGAACTTTCTAAACTTTGCTAAGTACATAGGTAATTGCTTAATTACCTTTGTCTCTGTTGATTTATACGCCCTATGTTCACGCAACCTTAATACCCCTTTTTACCTACAAAACATCACGCCTGTAACCCTTTTGGGACCTGTCAGTAGCTCAGCGATCATTCTTATATCTTATAATGTAAGGCATACATATAAACCAACTTCTTTAATCCCTTTCGGGTTGGACAGAACCTCGGAGACAATAATATCTCTACGATCACTTTTAGCATGAATATTGGGGTTGTGATGTCATATGGAACATTGCTGACAGGTTGCTAGCCCATCGCCTAATAAATCATTTAGCCCTAGTCCCTTAGTCGCCTCCTACGACATGCCGGGAAGAACGGCAGCTAGTTAGCATTATTTTCTCATCCCATATAAGCATGGAACATACAAAAATATGTCTTTTTATTTAAAAATAAATTCTTTGTAAGTCACATCTCATTTAAATCGGGTTTAAGCTCTTTCATTAATTCGTATTGGATTTGTACCCTTATTTACACGTTAATAGAGTTGAAAATCATTCAATCAATCACGGTGCAGTGATACGGCTCTCAAAAGCGCATTTGTCAAGAGAAATTGCACTGAACGACACGACAGTAATCCTCTGTGAGGTGGACAGAGCAACGAAGCACTAAAAGCAGGTAGACAGAATAAAAGGTTCTAAAGATGTATTTTGTTACGTTAAGCTTTTTGTTGTGGACAAAGATTTTGTGACTTTTGGAATATAAATTGAGGTGGTTATTTGTGTAGCTTAAAAATATTTAAAACCATATTTAACCGCTTGTAAATCTTTGTTCCCCGGTCTAATGAATTTCTATGTACATTTTCGTTATAAAAACACATTTATGAAATGCACCTAATTATACGGTGAGGGAAAACATCGTGAGGAATCCTACCTGTTCCCCGAACAGGTAATAGTTAGTGCTTGTAAATGGCGACATGGCTAACCACCTGTCACATTGAGTACTGACTATCTGGTCAACACGTGGGTTCGATGGCCATAGAATTACTACCTTCGCAATTGCGGAAATGGACACCTCTGACTACCCAAGGGTTAATGGTCGTGAACGCGTATGTCTTTTGTTTGTAAATCTTTAACGATATACTGAGAAAAATGCAATTCGTTTATTAATATTTATTATTTAGTATTTATGTTGTAGCACTAATTATTTTCTTGTATAAAACGGTCACCCATTTAACATGTTCAACGTTGCTTAACATCAGTAATCCATTAGTCGAGTCCAAATGTTTCTGAAATTTATTTGCGTCATTTCTCTTCCTGACAATGACAGTGGGACAACGTTGCGGTTAACGTATGTGTGTATGTATAGTGTGTATGACATATCACCTGGTTTGGTCAGATCATAGATACATCTACTCGCATACTTGTTCTTTCAGTATGGATATAACGTCGGTGATATATTACCTCCTTGGTAACATTTAAACCTATAAGGGCTAGTTTTATATTGATATAGAATAAATAGTATTGTTTAGATAGTATTACATAGTTTATATTAGTATTACATAGTCTATTGGGCGATGGGCTAGCAACTTGACTCCAATCTATAAGAAAGCAATTTAAACTTTGATATTTATTACACCAAATATAGGCATCAAACATGCTCAAAGTTCTATGCACATTGAAAAGGTTTCTAGGAAGTGAATGTATTAAACTGTGTGACTATACTTTTAACACTGAAACTACAATAAAACAAGTAAATTAGTCAGGAATTTAGGATATGGTAATGTAGTTTAGAATACAAAAATAGGTGATCTTTAAAATCACGTTCAATGTTGAATGCTGATTATATTATGTAAGTCAGGCTTTATACGATAACAAACTTCACATCACACATCGTACTATATCAGACTCCTTATCATAGTCCCATTAAGTTTCTGCTACCTCCACAATACCCTGCGACTTGACACTGACTAATGGCGCCCTCTCTAATTTCACGCATGAATCAATAATATTTCCAAAAGATTTCGTCGCAGTTATGGAGGACGATTAATTCTCGTTGTATGGTCCCTTAGTTGACTTGGACTTGAATAGAACTTAAACAGTTACCTTCTGTGTATTTTGTAAGATGTGACTAAGAACAAGAGGATTTATTTGATATTTTAAGCTATGGAGTTGCTATAATAATTATTCATTACAAAATATAGTTACAAGGTTTGGGTACGAAACTAAAAAGTGACTTTAGAACTACGTCTGTATAACTTCTGATTAGGTGTGAAGAGATGTATGTATATCAATAAAACGAACGTAGTAATTATAGTTTTAAGAGATTCGCGATTTATACTCTTGATTAATAACTAACGGGACTTAATATAGCGATTATATAACGATTATATAGCGTAATTTTATTATATATAAACTTACGCGATAAGTCCCGTTAGTTAATTAATTATTAATCATGATTATATAGCGATTAATATAGCGATTGAAATATGAATCGTCAGTCTACTCGTGACCATGACTGCTGCAAAGTAGCCGAAATGTCGGGTTAATAAAGGTAACTTTATTATATAAAAACTTACGCGATAAGTCCCGTTAATTATTAATCACGAACGAAGTAGTAACGGCAGTTAAAATGAATATAAAATATACATACTATTTGACTATCTCATAAAGATTTGTGTTTTTGAGGTACACGGCTTAAACTTCATACTTCAAGATTTAATAACTTCAAATTTCTTACATTTATTATACCCTCGCATGACACATGCGTTCACGACCATTAAGCCTTGCGTGGTAGTCAGAAGTTCAGTTGTCCATCACCACAATTACGATGTTTTCCCTCATCGTAGTATTTGGTGCATTTCACTGATACATAGTTAAGCCACTACCGACTGAGCTACGCTAAATACAACTAAGCTACGCCGAACAGGTAATAGTTAGCGCTCGTAAATGGCGACATGGCTTACCACCTGTCACATTGAGTACTGACTATCTGGTCAACACGTAGGTTCGAGTTGTCCATAGAATTACTACCTTCGCAATTTCGGAAATGGACACCTGAACCTCTGACTACCCCTCAAGGTTTAATGGTCGTGAATGCGTTTGTCTTTTCGTCTACGCCGAATAATGTATGTATTATTATAAAAGCTTTAAGCTAAGGTCAAAAGCTTCTTTTGTTACGAATTCAGAACGCAGACTTAGTGAAAGTTCAGTTGTTCGATTTCCGGTGGAACACGAGTTTAGAATTTTCTGAGCTTTGGCAACCTGACTCGATGTTACATGAATTATTGTAGCACAGATACTTATGAGTAATAGGGTATACTTATATTATAATACTTGCCATACTCACAGTAGGTATATACCATGGAGTAATTAATAAGAGGAGTGGGCCTTACGCAATATTTGTATGGAAACTAGCGTGGCGTTACGCGGGGTGAAATGAGGTACGCGAGTTGGAGGGGAGATATTACAACCAATAAAAACACGGCATCGGCCAATCAAATCAGATATCTTCTTTCTACTTCACATTTTTAGACTCCGCACCAATTAAAACACGCCATTTGGACTCCGCACCGCGTAACGGGGACCGCTCCTTTCGCCGGGTCCTCTTTATATTTGGCTCGTGGTCTATACTCTACATTTGTGTAAATTTATAAGAACAAATTCAGATCATAATATCAAATACATAATTAACTCACATCCTTCTATCCCTTTTTGGATAGACAGAACGTAGGAGAAACTGTATAGACAGATCACTTGATCTTTACCTATTAAATTATTTTAGCTAGTCCCTCAGTTATCGCCTACAATTGTCCGTGAAGAATGGCAGCTATTTATCGTTCAATTTACGTCCCAAACTAGTAAGCCACGTAGGTATCTTTCAAGCGAAAGTGACTTACCTTAAATATGAAGTAAGGATAATCCTGTACAAGTATTAAGGCTTTAGGGGACATCGTAAACCTTTTTGGTCGCGTCGCACATTTGATCGAGTTAAGGGTCATCCTATATTAGGACGTGACGCAACGTTTTTGAGTTAGTTATGTATTTACGTGTGTATTCTGAAGAGACTAAGGGACTAGGGGTAAAAGGAACTTGTTGGATAATTTAGTAATAAGACACGTATTACGATATAGATGAAAATTCTCACATAAGTTCACCACAAAAGTGAATTTTAGTTAAATGTCTGAAAGGAGGAGATTTTTTGGTGGTTTCCTCCGATCCTCAGATCAAGTATAAAACACAGCTTAGAGTTATGTGACTAGGTACCTATAATAATATGTACATAAATTTTAATGTTTTATTATTGCCAATATAACATTTATAAAATCCAATATAATATATATTGGAATAATATACAATTTAATATTTATGAGGTCACATAGTTCTAAGCTGTGCTTTATACGAGTAAGTTGTTCAGTACGAAAATCATAACTGTATTAAGAATATGTTATATACTTATAGACGTATTTATATACATAACTATCTGAATAATCACGCTCATCATTTCTAAGTGTAAACTAAACCTAACAGATGTTTTCGTCCATATTATAAATTCACGACCATTGCGTGCGAAGCCAGTCCACAAACACATAAAGTTAATGCTATTTGTGAAGAGCTCGTAATAAAATAGATACCTTTCTGCTTTCGAGTACCTAGTAAAAGTACTTAATGTTATATTTTCAGTATTTCAGTGCAGTCAGAGTGAAATATATGGTTGATACGATACAGTTATTATTAGATAGATCTTCCAAAATAATATGAGGGAAAACATTGTGGGGTAACCTACTTGTTCCCCGACCAGGTAATAGTCAGTGCTTGTAAATGGCGACACGGCTTACCACCTGTCACATTGAGTACTGACTATCTGGTCAACACGTGTATTCGAGGTGGACATAGAATTACTACCTTCGCATTGTGTTCGACACTGTGACACTTGAAGCACTGACTACCCCGCAAGGGTTAATTTAAGGTTGTGAAGGCGTTTGTTTAGTTCAGTTTCTTCCAAAAGAAGGTAAAGGTGCTGAAGAATGATGACTGAAGTTTCTATAATCGGCAAATGTATAAGCGGAAGAGAATGGATGTTATTGAATTAAAAATTGTGAATACCCTAACTTTATATACCTTTTAGGATATCTATCTAGTATCTACATTATATTAAAAAGCATTATCTAGGACCGTTTGCATACATACACATACATACATACAAATCAAGCTTGATTCTCTGTAGAGCGGTAGGCAGAGATCACGGATCCCCATTAGTCCCGATCCTGACAGACGACTATCGCTTCATTGACATTCATACATCTTCTGATACAACTCTCTCTACTCTCGGTGGTTATAGGTACTCCTAACGTCACCCTTTTTCAATATAGCGTCTATCTGATTGTTATATGTCTTTTTAGGCCGGCCCCTACCTAACCGCCCTTCCACTTCACTCATATATATTATAGGACTGTTTGCTAGCCATATTAATTCAATTCTTCTCTATTTTCCCTAGTTTTCTCTTACAAAGTGTTGGGAAAACAGCCAGGTAGCATCCTAATTACATTCTAGCTAACACGGGACTAAAATGTCGTAAAATGATATTGCTTATTAAGGAATAGGTAACCAAACATAAAACTAAAACCAGTTGTCAAAACGCTGCGTTGACTAAAAGCGTGTAGGTTTGTCGATTCGCTTAGATACTTATACACCCATATACTTAAGCCTATTTTGGGTAGGACAGAATTTTGGAAACAATAATATCTACTAAGTTGATTTACCATGACTACGAGTATACTTACTGCGATAGCAATGACATTAATGTGATATATTGGTCAGTATACTATACGAGTATAACATACATACATACGCTTTATGACTTGTGTATACACACTCCCTTTTTTGTATTATGGTGGGGTAGTCAGAGGCTTGAATGCCCATCTCCGAAATTTCGAAGGCATGTTAGGTATGGGTCATTCGAAGCCCGCGTATCACTACATAGACAGCACCCAACGTGATAGGTAGTGAACCGTATCGCCATATCTAGGCACTGACTATTACCTATCCTGAGGGATTAGCAGGTTTCCTCACGATGTTTTCCCTCACCGTTAGCAACTGTAAATTAAGTACGTAAATGAAAAACACGTCATATTTAAATTTTGATTCATTGGTACATGCCAGAGTCGGGATTCGAACCTAGGACCATTCTCATACGAAGTCAGAGGTCTTACTTACTGGGCTACAGCCGTTAACACGAGTATAACATCAATTCAATTCTCTTTTAGTGTCGTAGTCAACTCAGAATACATTTTTTACATTTGTAATTGGCTCTAGGATCTTTTAGTTATATTATATAGAAATATTTTGCGTCTACATATAACAAGCCGCTAAGAAAGGCAGCCAGTTTGCTTTCTATTTACGTTACCAAGGAACGTAACGCAATTTTCCGTCCCCATACGAGTGACCACAAGGCCACCACTATATTTAGACACGACGCCACCGTAGGTGCTAACAATGACCACCCTGCACTCGGCGGTGACTAATTGAGTTTCTATGGAATGGGGAAGAAAATAGATGTGGCTTGGATATGGTTTCAATCGAAATCTCCTCGACGAACCCACGTGTTGACAAGATAGTCACTCAATGTGACAGGTGGTAAGCTATGTCGCTATGTACAAGCACTGACTAATACCTGTTCGGGGAACAGGTAGGTTTCCTCACGATGTTATCCCTCACAGTTATATTCGATGCATATCGTAAATGTATTTTTATTACCAAAATGTATACTATAGAAATTCATTAAACTTCATTTCCAATTTTCCAATGCTCTAGCGGCATACATAGTGTATTAATCTAATCGTGATATTCTGGGAGGTAAAAAGAATGTCAATTAGCTGCCGTTCTACCCGGCATGTCGTAAAAAGCGACTAGAAGTTAATGGAATTTATTGGGAAATAGGCTAGCAGACTGACACCAATGTACTATATAACGTCACATCTATAATATTAATACTAAAAAGTAGCCTATGATATATTATATCTCCAATGTTTTTGTCCACCCCGAAAGCGATTTAAGAACCTCAATGTATGTATGTTACACAATAATACGCATCAAGATGTTTTCCGTCACCTTAAGGGAAGGAGTTTAATATAAACATACATATGCGTTCACGACCATTAACCCTTGCGGGATAGTCAGAGGTTCAGGTGTAGTAATTCCATGGCCACCTCGAACCCACGTGTTAACCAGATAGTCAGTACTCAATGTGACAGGTGGTAAGCCATGTCCCCATTTACAAGCACTAACTACTACTTGTTCGGGGAACAAGTAGGTTTCCTCTCGATGTTTTCCCTCACCGTAGTATTCGTTTAATATAAAATGCAATAAATTTGCGTCTCGATGGCTTCTATATCATTTTGTCGGAACTTATTGAGGCAAACTCTTCTTTGACAGCGCTGTTGTGGATTGAGTTATGACTTAAGCAGAGAAGGAACTACTGCCTTTTGAATAGTTTTAAATGCGAAGTAAAAAGTAGGTTCTATAAGAAAGTATATAATCTATATTTGTGTACATACATGCATACGCTTCACGACTTGTGAATACACACTCCCTTTTTTGTTATGGCGGGGTAGTCAGAGGCTTGAACGCTCATCTCCGAAATTTGGAAGGCATGTTAGTTATTATTCATTCGAAGCCCGCGTATTACTAGATAGACAGCACCCAACGTTATAGGTAGTGAACCGTATCGCCGTATATAGGCACTCTCAGGATAGGCATTACATTATGTACTATTTGTGTACTAAGAACTAAAATGTCTCGTATATGGGACGTAAAAAGACACTATCACAATAATTGAACTATCCCCTTTTGTAAGCACATTTAAGACTTGTGGGTACTAGTCAACGTATATTTATACAATTAATATTAAATTATTATGGCGGTTAGACTATCGTTCAAGCCTATGTATAGTATATAATAATCCGAAAACCTATGAGTACGTGTACGTGTGCATTAATTTACATACATACATACATACAGAGATCACGGATGCCCATTTGCCCCTATCCTGACAGACCACTTTCGCTTCGTTGACACTCACACATCTTCTCAAACACACTCGGCGGTTATAAGTACTCCTAACATCACCTTAATTTAATTTATATAATAATAATCATTACCTAAGACATTATTATTAATAAATGCAAAAGTGTATTCATTAGAGTTCCTAAAGATCATATGGATCAATATATTATCTCATAAGGTATAAAAGAACACATATTTGTATATATTCTACTCCTACCACTTGATGATCTGACTAAGGAGGTCGCATAATATAGATGAACAACCTTATCCTCCTTTCTCGTGACATGAACAAGGAAAAAACATGAGACTAAGAATTTAGGGTCATACAGCCTTTGTCAGGAATGGCATGCAGGCTTTGTTGTGGTGTCAGGACGTAAGTGTGTAGGATACAGAATGAGGTGAACGTTGCGACTGGTATCCTTTTTGGGGTACAGAGAAATGTAGGTGTCTTTGATATTGGGAAAAAATGGTGCTTAATGTGATTAGTACAATGTAGGTTTTAAATAACATGTTGCTGCTGTAAATATGCTAATTGATGTGTAAAACAAACATACACATTCACGCCTATATTACTCTAAGGGGTAGATAAAACGTATCGTCACATTTAGCAAGTGTTTATCGACCATTCTGTCACGAATCTAAAAATATCACTATCGTTTGTAAGCCATTCACTTAAAAATACTAAACACCCTAATTCCCTTAGATCCTATCTTACAAAAAGCGAGAAGTAAAGCAGCTGGTTACGTTATGAAAATCCCAGACAGCATACAGTACTAGAGTACACTTCAACCCAAAAGTTAAACAAGAAGGGAAATGAGATAACTTTTTGGTTGAGGATACTTCAATTTCATACATATACACTCGACGATATTAATCCCGTACAATGTGGACATTATTAGATAGAAGAGATTTCTTAGATTAGGAAGGCATATAAGTTAAAGTGACATGTATTACATCTTATAAAATCTACGAATTTTATTCACTAATATTCCTGATTTTATTAGATTTATACTATAGTTTTAAGAGATTCGCGATTTATACTCATGATTAATAATTAAGGAGACTTATCGCGTAAGTTTTAATATTATAATAAAGGTAATTTTATAATATAAAAACTTACGCGATAAGTCCCGTTAATTATTAATAATAGATTTATACTAATCATTATTTCATTTTTTAAATTCTTATATCTCTATTAATTTTGTTCATTAATATTCCTAGATATTAGTATATACTAGATTAATACTAATTATTTTTCCAATCATCTTTTACTTTATTTATTTAATCAGAACGGTAGATGTTCACATAAGCCCTACGATCATTAACCCTTTTGGGATAGTCAGAGGTTTGAGTGACCACTATATCTACAAAAGTATACTCTAAGCTCATATTTGACCATATAGTCTTCACCCTGACACCAAATAGTCACCATAAAGACACTGGTTATTGCCTATTCCCAAGGTAGGTTTCCTCACGATGTTTTCTCATTGAAGATTACTTTCTATTCACGTACAGACTAGATGGTAGGTATTGCAACTGTAATATTCTATTGAAAGCGTCTATCCTAACAATTGAGTATAGTTTAATACGCTGTTATTAAGGGACGGTTACGTAAGGTTCGCTATAAGACATATGACAGTCAGATAGACGATATAATTAATAAGAATGACGTTAGAAGTACTTATAACCACCGAGTGTGTTTGAGAAGGTGTATGAGTGTCAATGAAGCGAAAGTATTTCGTTAGGATTGGAACAGATGGGGATCCGTGATCTCTGGCTACCCTACAGGGAATTAGGCTTGATGTGTATGTATGTATGTATGTACTAATGTTTATGAACGACATATTATACAACATCATAATATTTGTTTGTTACTACGTAGTTTGTCAGTTACATTGTTCCTTAATACATACATACACATCACGCCTGATTCCCTGTGGAGGGGTAGGCAGAGATCACGGATCTATATATCTACGGTCAATAAAGCGAAAGTGGTCTGTCAGGATCGGGACAAATGGGGATCTTTGATCTCTGCCTATCCCTCTGTTTCTTGATGTTAGCCTATAAGATTGGTAGCTAGTTAGAATATTACGTAGTCCCATACTAACAGTAGATTGTGACTCATATCAATGAATACAGACGCAGATAAGCCTTAATGACTTAATGACATGACTGAGCAACGTCGTATTCAAAGAGTAATACGAAATTCAATGCGAGACGCAAAATAGCTTATACATACACATCATGCCCTTTTCACTAAGAGAAGTAGATTAAAATCATGTACTTACATGATTGCTGATTATGGCAATTTATTTTCGATTCATTAATAACTATACATGCTATATCCTGTGCTAGACTGGGACGTAAAAAGAATGCTAACTAGCTGCCGTCTTCCCGGCATGTCGTAGGAGACGCCTAAGGGACTAGGGGTAAATAGAATATATTGGACATTGGGCTAGCAAACTGTCACCAATTTTTCATATGACATCGCAACCTCAATATTCACGCTATAAAGTGACCTAGGATATTATATCTCCGATTTGTCCGCCCCGAAAGGGATTAAAGGATATGAATGTATTTATGTATTTATGTAATAACTATACAACACCTGCGTACTTGGTGGTTACATGTACTTCTAAAGACTCTTTTTCAAATAAGTAATCGACTATTTGAACGTCATGCGTCTTATTACTATGACCCATACATCATTGTCTTTCTACCTCATCAACATAATATACGTATAATGTACTATCATTAATGTACATAGTTAATAATAATACTTGGACATTATTACACCAATTGAACTAGCCCCTTGCTAAGTACATTTAAGACTTGTGTTAAAGGTACTAGTGAACGTAAATTTAAGAAATATAAACTTATTATACGTGGATAAATACTGGAAAGCAGACGAAAAGCGTAGTTCTTAACTCTTACCTTAACTCGAACCCGGAACCTCACGATTAGCGTTCAGGTGGATAACCGATCGCGCTACGGAGGTCGTCAAATAATAAAAATTCAAACCAACAAAACAAGCCATTTTCAATCCTAGTCAGTAGCTGTTATCGTCTAAAAGTATGATTACATAGACCCGTTTTCTACCATTATCCATCCATATAACACGTCCAAACTACGAAAACAAACATTCAATACTTATTTGTATGTTAGTTACTAAATCCTATAGCAAATAACTTCGCTCTTCAATCAATCAATTACGAATTCGTAACAAAGAATATTTGGGCTTGAAATGCCTTTGACGTCCAGCACAACATGTTGAAAACACCTGGAATATCTATCCATTGGTTTGCGGGCCTTACCACTGGAAATAAAAGCAATTGTAACGAATATTGTTGTTTTGTACACAGTTAGTCGAGTCGATCGATCAATCAATCGAAAACATACAGACTTGTGTAAATATTTTCGTCCTTCAGTTATGAAAGTATAGAGATATACAAAGCTATATTGAAAAAGGGTGACGTTAGAAGTACCTATAACCGCCGAGTGTGTTTGAGAAGATGTATGAGTGTCAATGTAGCGAAAGTGGTCTGTCAGGATCGGGACAAATGGGGATCCGTGATCTCTGCCTAGCCCTCTACAGGGAATTAGGCGTGATGTGTATGTATGTGCAAAGCCTTGGTGTTTTAGTAAAATATGAAGAATAAATAAGCAAATCTTACTTTAACTTTAACTAGAAACATAATTGATAATCTTAGATCATTTAAAGCATCACTAATTGATGGGATAGTGATAATATTCACATCTTTTTGATGACAGTACTGTAAATTTTAACATCAATAAATACGGATATACTCATCAAAAATCCATACCAACATAACCTTTGTTGTACGTTAGTATTTAATTTTGGACTGGAATATTTAGTTTTTTTTTTGGATTTTTTCTATACATTTAGTTTTTTTCCTTTTACATTATTTCCTTGAACAACAACTAACGGTATCCAAAATATTCACAAAGAAAGGCATCTAGTTAGCATTTAATTACCATTTCAGACTAGAACGGGTTGCATACATATAGAGGTATATAGATCTCAAAAATCTGAATACTAGAAAGCAGGGAATGTCAAACTTTTCTCATCAAAATTCTTTTTTATCTCAAGCAAGAACTTCAGTACTACGAAGTATTTAAACTTACCTAAGTATTTACTTAAAGCACTGTACATGCCGTGAAAGATGAAATATGGGGAAATTATTATTCATTACTGCCGTTTTCCTGGAGGGTAGATACAGATCAAGAGTCCCCTTTTCCGTTCCTGACATTCTAACATTTGTATAAAACTGTGTTTGCTAAATACGAAGGAAAACCCAATTGATCAATATACTCAAGTCCTTTCATTTCTTTCGAGGAGTACAGAAGCTTGGAGATACAATAATAATTACTCGTTACCACATTTATCATTAGTTTAGCGACCATGATGGTATTAATATGTTTTTAGTTGAAATGCGTAAAATATCATTTAACAAGCAAATGGGACTTATCGCATAACTTTTAACAGAGTATTAACTTTGTCACCTGTCGTTTCATTAAATATCACCATAATATAACCATTCAGTGTTGGTGCAAAAATAAAGCTAACTAGTTGCTGTTCTTCCCAACCTATCGTTGAAGGTGACTAACGGACTAGAGTTAAATGGAATCTATTGTACAATTGGCTAGCAACCTGTGTACGTTTTTTAAGACATCCGCAACCAATGAACTCTATTGTACAATGGGCTAGAAACCTCTAGGAACCTGTCACCATGTTATTTAAGACTTCACAACCACAAAATTCATGCTAAACCGTGACCAAGAGACCATAGTGTCTTCACGGCCATCCAGAAATAGATTATAGGATGTGAATGTATGTAAGTATTACTTGAGATGTAAATCTCTAGCCACCTTACAAGGTATCATAAAGTGTTATATATGAATGTATATATGTCCCTAAAGGTACCGTAATGAAAATCTTACATTACAGCAGGCTTGATGAATTATTGCAAGCAGCGCTGGTAATTTGTAAGGCCTAGTACACGCCCTTTCATCAAAAGAGTGATTTGTTAATCCAAAAACGGGTCAGACCGTCGAAAATTATTAGAAACTTACAACAAACTTGGGAAGAAGTTAGTGAAATATTCATTTTTCGGACGAAATTGTACCTATAGTATGATAAAAAGAGAAACAAACGCGCTCACGACCGACCCTTGCAGGGTAGTCAGAGGTTCAAGTGTCCATCTCCGCAATTGCGAAGGTAGTCATTCTTTGGCCACCTCGAACCCACGTGTTGATCAGATAGTAAGTACTCAATGTGACAGGTGATAAGCCATGTCACCATTTACAACCACTAACTGTTAGCTGTTCGGGGAAAAGGTAGGTTTGCTCACGATGTTTTCCCTCACCGTAGTATTCGACGCATTTCGTAAATGTGTTCTTGTTACGAAAAATTACATAGAAATTTATAGTTGTATAGTATGTCTTAGTACTATCCCGTTTTCCTGCAAGGTAGATAGAGTTCAACAGTCAATGTTGAAATCTTAATATCTCTGTTTTCAAGCCGTATTTTGAAAGACCGTATTTACGTTATGTTATAAGTTTTACGTTATCATAACACCGTTGACCATATCAAATTAGATAAACAAATTATTAAATTATTATTACGTATCAGTGTTATTACATGCAAAAAGTTCAACTATCCTTTACTCCTTACCCCTTTGACACATGGGTAATAAATGTATATAGTTAGCATTCTATACACAAACCACTTTTCATTTCTTAAGCAATAGCTAAGTATATACAATAGCTAAGTATCTTAATACTATTCGAGGTGGGCAAAACGTTCGAAGTATATTCTTATTCATTTTCATAGATCGGGTTCGTAATGTCATTTATATAGTAAATTAGTGACAGGTTGCTAGTCTATCGCCCTAAACCTTCTTTTTACCCCTCCGAAACATAGATAAGAAAGGCACCTAGTTAGCGTTCTATTTACGTCCCACTTTACGTTCATAAGCCAAGATATGTTTTGCATAACGGGCATAAATACGCCATTTGTTTACTTTCGCCTTCTACTAATAGCAAGCGAATGTAGGACAGGGCACCGTGCATGTCTCTTGCACTGAAAAAGACAACTTGTGAGTATATAACCGGGAAATATCGTGGGGAAACATGCCTATTTAGAGGAATAGGCAATAGTCAGTATCTGTGTGAAGCGGGCTGGTTTCCTATTAAGCAAAAATTGGGATTTAAGCTGCTTAAGACCTTTAAAATGGTCAGTTTTGAGGAGACTAAACCTCTGATTGTACTGAAAGGGTCAACGGTCGTAAAGGCATGTATATAATACGTGTATATTTATTCGGTCTCTTGTGATATTCAAGGCAGTGTAATAATATATAACTAACTGTCTTCACTGACATTTAAGTGAGATACAAAAATCTCGTTTGATATTAAAATTATCCATCAATCAATCAGCCAATGTCAGTCCACTACTGGACGTAGGCCTTCCTAAGGGTTTGCCTAAAAATACGATCACTTGTGGTCCTCAGCCAACCACTACGACGTTTTTCAGGTCATCGGTCCACCTAGCAGGAAACGTCCTAAACTACGTTTACCGAGACGCGGATACCATTTGAGAATCACTTTGCTCCGGTTAAAATTATAGTAGAGTTAAATTATATCAATAAATGAAAACTAGTAATTTTCATTTGTTGTCATGCTGTAAGAGGTAATGAAGAGATAAGGGGTTTATGGTAACAGGATCTCAAGCAAAACATCACTACGATACGATAATAATTCATAATGCAACTTTTATAACTTGAGTGTATTTATACATAGGAATTAAATTTAAGAGAGGAAAGATTTCCTTATGTGTTTTGGGGTAAAAAGCAAGTCACCATCACTTATATTCCTTAATTTCTTACATTTTCCTCCAACAACAGGATAAATATTACGATTATGTGTGTATGTATTTGCATAATAGAATTGTACGCAACATACCACATTAACTTACGTCCTTTTATAACTTTCAGGATAGATAAAACTTCACATGATGATGGATGCCTCAGTTCAGTTATCTTTAGCATTACTATAATTGTTACCGAGGCATTCATTGCAATATGAAGTTTCATGCACCCTGAAAGTAATAATCTTATAGTTATCACACTTACAGCATTTCCTACTTCATCATAATCAATATAAAAGACTATTTGATTAATTTACAAATTTAATTTTACACGCTAAACGCACTTTTAAATATTCGGTAATTTACCAACTAGTTACCATGCTTTAACGTCACGGATTAACACTTGACATGAAAATGGCAGCAAAAAGGCAGCTATTAGAGTTAAACTAACACTTAGACAAGCAATCTAGTGAACCAGGACACATGCGAAGCGGGAGGGAGTTGGAAGGGCCTCGTAAGCTCACTGATGGGATGGTGTGGCGCCACATTCAACGTGGAGTAGTACTTGGCCGTGTGGTTCTGCGATCGAAGCTCAGGATGCGTCAAGGTCACCACCACCACCAGCACAGACGCCAGCGTTAGCGCGAAGAACGAAGCAGCCACTGCGATCACCACGCGGCGTCTCCTCGCTTCCTTCCCGTCGTCGACTGGCTGTTCCACCACCGGAGCCGGGGACTGGGGCTCCGGAGACTTACTCCGCACACTCGCGCGAGGTGTCGGCAACTCCAACGTATGCCTCCTCGACCGCCGCGACCGCTCGCACTCCGCCGCGGACGAGTGATGTCTCCGCAACCGATGAGGCGCGCCCGACCGAACCCGCATAGACGAGGACCGAATCGAATGGGTAGGCACTATCAAGTCATCACTGGCCGCGCGTAACACTCGGTTCGAATGGAGGTAGAACAGGTCCTTGGAGGTACCGGGGAGTTCCACGGAGGCCCGGGAGGAATGCCGCGAAAATCGGTCGCGTTCCGCGCGCATTGACATGTTGAGGCGGGCGGCGCGTTCGGCGGCCAACCAACTAATGCCGCCCCTGCCACCCGCGCTTCGGGCACAAAGCGCTTGCAAATATCTTACATCGCCAACGTAAGCGGAGAGTGGAGAGCTTTATTCGCGTAATTATCAGCCGTCCGTGGTTTGTAATGCCTTGTACACAGCGTTTGAAGTAAGCTACAAGGCTAGAGTAAGCGTGTCCAGAGTTTTAGATTAATATGTAAGGTAAAGGAGGATCCTACAAGTCTTTACAGTGTATAACGTGTATGCTATTGGGCTGTATAAACGTGTTAACAATAGATAAAAAGTTATTGATTAACTACTTTTGGATCAGTGATATCTGTAGACTTTGGTGTTAAAACTAGATGTAAAAAGAACTTTTAAAATATATACTATTTGTTTTCCATACTTATAGTGACTCAACTGTCTTACATTGTATGAACAAGGTTAAAACTGCAGTGACACAGCATTCTCGAGATTAATCTTAGACTCGAGAGACGTGTATTGAAAAATCGAAGAACTGTAAATGAAACACTCATTGAAGTATTAAGAGCAATTTCAGTAGAAATGTACTTCAGATATCACGGCACATTTCCTCGCATTTTCACGCTATAAGAAATATTGTTAGGTTTATGTATGTGTACGCAACATATATGTTACTTGAAGTCCTTTAATACTAGCTGTTGTTTTCATTAGTTTCTGTAAAAGGCATAGGAATCAAAAGGAATCTATTGGACTTTGGACTAGCTGCTAGTAAACCTAACCTTACATGTAACGAATGTATCCCTTAATCTATTTATTTAAAACAGGATAACATATTTTACAGGCAAATCCCTAATTCAAATGCTATAACATAAATTATTACTTTAAAATCTTAAAATAATGTTCCATCCATCCAACTTAATTATAGCTTTGGTGAACAAAAATCACTATCCCAATATACAAAAATTCAAGTATATAGTAAATACATACACGTCATTTAGTCAGGAAAGTCACAAGATTTTGTCCAGCTTGTAAATCTCAATACATATACCTTCTCATACACATTTGGTAGTTATGAATGACTATTTCGATAAAAACTTACAATTAAAAGACACAATCAACGAATGAAAGTAAAATTAACTAATTTGATTAAAACTCGTACAACAATTAAGGAACAGTTTAAACGAATGAAACTCTCATAAAATGACATGGGTACATACCAGTATATACTCATTACGCTTGCACAGAGCGTCAGTGATTACTCGACCACTTTTCGTAAAAGCTTTTGTCTACAGCCAGCTCTGTAGAACGGCGTTTTGTGGTCATTTTGTATTTTACAGTAGTAGTGGGTAAATTCGACGTAGCTCAGTTGTTTGGGGCTTGACTCTGTATTAGTAGGTACAGGGTTCAAATCACGCTTGAGCCTGTACCAATGGAAATGAAGTTTAATGAATGTCTGTGTACATTTTTGTAATAAAAATACATTTACGAAATGCATCGAATACTACAGTGAGGGAAAACATCGTGAGGAAACCTACCTGTTTCCCGATCAGGTAAGAGTTAGTGCTTGTAAATGGCGACATGGCTTACTACCTGTCACATTAGTACTGAATATTTGGTCAACACCTGGGTTCGAGGTGTCCATAGAATTTCTACCTTCGCAATTGCGGAGATGGACTCCTGAACCTCTAACTACCCTGCAAGGGTTAATGGGCGTGAACGCGATTGTCGTTTATCTTTTTTGTAGTAGTAGGTAGTAACAAATAAATAGGTTAAATGAAATCCTTTTTATCGAACATATATGGATCATAAAATCACTTAATACTTTTTTATTTTTTTGTTTAATTTACTGTACTTCGACTTCTTTCATTCTCGTATTTTAAACCTATTAAGGGTGGACAGCACCTCGGAAGCATAAAATCTGAGTCTAAGTTCTTTAATTAATTTCAACTCTCATATCGAAGCTATAATTGCATTTATATGGAAAATTGGTGACAGGTTGCTAGCTGATCACCCAATAGGTTCCATTTACCCTCAGTTCCTAAATCGTGACCGGCGGGAAAGAACGGCAGCTAGTTAGCATTCTTTTTACGTCACAGACTAAGACGAATCAATATTGTATTATCCATTGTTGACTGTGATAATTGAATATCGATGCCAAAACGAAATGATTGCCTTGAGTTATTACTTCTCATGTTTCAGAATAACTCAAATTCTTCGAAAGATTACATTTGTAAGACTTATTTTGTTGACAAACAAAATTTATTTATATATTTATTAATTTCAAAAAAAATAGGCTTACTTACACATATTGACGATTCTACTACCCTAACAGGATAGGCAGAGTATATCAATCACTACTAGAACGATCCTGACAAATCTTTCTTGCTTCACTCACACCCAATAACCTTTTCATACATGCTCTTCTGTTCTTCACGCTAAATACATAATTTAGTGTACTTTAATTAAAATACTCGGATTTTTTTATCAAACTACTATGATTTGTGTTACTATTCTATGTGGATTACCAATACACAATTAAAACTCATTTATACAAATACTCTAGTCTATCTTATCCTTTTGCACTAGTATAAGCATTAAGAAGAATTACATATATAAAATAAGAACTATTACATATACATATTATTTCGAGAGCACAATTTAAGTTAAATATCATCTAGTGACACATAACCCACCCAAAACCCAACAAATGCCATCAACATAGCCTCCTATGAAATCCACCAATTTATACCTTAGCCCTTACATCTTAGCCTACCACATACCGACAAGAAACACAGCTAGTTCCCATTCCAAACCTCCCAGCTCGGCACACAAGGCCTACTTTCATTTCTTAGGCGATACGCTTCGCATTGTCCATTGAACGTCGATGCCTAGAACAACTTGCGCTATCTATTTCCGAGCTTCAGTGACAATTTAACTTGACAGAGGTACAATGGAAACGCGGCTGCAACATGTAGTAGTTACGCCCTTTGTACGCCACTGAATGAGTGAAAATGCTAACCTAGTTGGGTTGTAAGACTAGGTGCCGTTCTTTACGATATAGTAATAACTAGTGACCCGCTCCGGCTTCGCACGGGTATAAAATATATAGCCTACTCTACTATTTAATGGATGTTATTCCTCTTGAATCACTCTATCTATTAAAAAAAACCGCATCGAAATTCGTTGCGTAGTTTCAAAGATTTAAGCATACAAAGGGACATAGGGACAAAGAAATCGACTTTGTTTTATACTATGTAGTGATACAGAAGCACTAGTGTGTAAGGGACAAGGAATCTATTGGGCGATGGGTTAGCAACCTATCAACAATGGTCCATATAACATCACAACACCAATATTCACGCTAATAAGTGACCAAGGAGATGTTTTATTCCAAGTTTCTGTACACCACGAAAGGGATTAAAGGACGTGAATGTATATGTATATAAAAATAGTTTTTAGAGATTCGCGATTTATACTCATGATTAATAACTAACGGGACTTATCGCGTAAGTTTTTATATAATAAAGTTACCTTTATTATTAACCCGACGTTTCGGCTACGTTGCAGCAGCCTTGGTCACGGGCAGTCGAAACGTCGGGTTAATAATAAAGGTAACTTTATTATATAAAAACTTATGCGATAAGTCCCGTTAGTTATTAATCATGTACTCGTATGTAATAATACGAATATCTAACTTTTCATCGAAACACTTAATAGTCAGTGCTTGTAAATGATGATTCGGATTACCACCTGTCACATTATGTAGGGCCGATCTGGTTAACATGTGGGTTTGAGGTGGTCATACTACATACATAGAATTACTACCTTTGCAATTGTGGAGATGAACACCTGAACCTCTGACTACCCCGCAAGGGTTAATGGTCGTGAATGCGTTTGTCTTTTTTATTTTTTAATATTTGCGTGAAATGGAAGTATGGTTACACATGTTTTGTTCTGATAAGACGTATGATGCATAATTATGCTAGACTGAGTACTATATGGTAAAACGTAGACCATTGACCAAGATTCCTATGGTCACTCAAGTCTCTAACTGGATTAATATTCATAATACTTAAATCTAATATTACTTAAATCTAATTCAACTACGAATCTCTGATCTCTGCCTACCCCTTCATAGCAACACAGGCATATCGTAAACGTATATTTAACAGGAAACAAATAGTGTAAACATTTTTACTGCCTCGTTGCGGCCTTGGTAATTAACGACCATTTTATTAGGCGTCAAATATATACTCGCTCATTACTAGAGTTATTTCGAAAAAGTTTGTAAACAGAAACATCTGTCCCGTGATAATAAGGGACCTAAATAGAATGTAACTAGCCTGTCTTTCTATTTATGTATGGGAGGAATTAGGGATCTTAGTTAGAAACTTATTATAATAGCTAAAATATATTAGTTAGAGGGTTAGTATGATAGCTATTGATTAGTTTCAAATAATAATTTCAAATACACGACACAACTCGCATAATTGCTAAAGGAAACCGAGGTATAACCTCTAGGTAGTGTCTACCTTTTCAAAAAAATCGAAATTATATAAATTATATACATTGCAATACATTCACGCATTTACAACCCTACAACTCTTTCGGGGTAGTCAGACGTTTGAGTGTGTGGACCAAATATTCAACTCAAGCAAATTTTTGTGGTCTTTGGTGACTCCAAACCCATGGTATACCTTGTAACCGTATAAAGATACTAATTATTGCCTTTTCGGGAAATAGGCAGATTTCCTGATAATGTTTTCCCTTATCAAAATCAACGGAATGTGGACAATTTAGATGACCACTTATATATTTCCTTTTCCATATATTTCCCTAGCCCGCGTTGCTAATGTATGTAAAATGTAATGGTCTCGAGTTACTATCCGCACCAAATTATAACCAAAGGCTCCAAGTTAAATTAGAAACCAAGCAACAGCTGATTACACCCTCTCCAGTCCCAAATTAACAAGAACATAGGATATTGTAATATCACTAAAACGGACACTAAAATTTCGTGACCTACATCCCTGTCTGTCATTGTTAACTATAATTATAATTGATGTTTGGCCTCATAGTATGATATCTAAGTTCATTAAATTTCTCACTAAGCTTACATTGATCTTGTTGTAATGGAGACTTTATTAAAAAGTGTCCTGTGATAGATACTAGCAGCTTTTTTGTGATATGGCGATAGAAGTGACAAAGAGATACGTTTTTCAATAAGAAGACTTAATTTGGTTAAGGCGATTAAGGGCTTCGATGTGACCGGATTAATTAATAATAATTATCAATATTGACTAGATTAAAAAAACTTAAAACAATGACTATTTTCCTATTGTAACTATTTTCCAATTTCAAATTAATGTGAAGGTATATTAAGGCTTAGAAATACATAACTATAGAAACAACACACCTTTTTAATTTCTTGTTAAAATTATATTGTTAAAATGTAAAATAAAAGCCATGCTCATAAAAACTAAAGTATAGAACCTGTTTACGGCAAAATGCCTATATTATGTTCATTTTTAATATTGAGGCAACGATAGTATACTTTTTTTGCCCTATATCAAGGTACTTCTAACTACTCGTCACATATTATAATAAATAGAAGTGACTTGTATCCAACAAAATAAGCTTTAACAATGTTAATACATAGTTCGTTTAAATCGTGAAAGCTTTTTTGCGTAGGTCTCTCCTTGACATAAATCTCACTTTACTAAAAGATGCCTAACTTAGGTTTATTGTTCTTTCATTGTTAGTGCCTAACTAGAACTAACTTTCAAGTGTTTGTTTCTAAAGTTTTCCATGAAAAACGTCTATTTTATATGAAAATTCACCGATACATTTAGATTTTAAAATATTAAAGCGATGGATAGAATCTAAGCTTTAGAAAAATCTTAAAACTTATTATTGTCACGATATAATAATAATAATATTTGGACATAATTACACCAATTGAAACTAGCCCCTTGGTAAGTACATTTAAGACTTGTGTTAAGGGTACTAGTCAACGTAAATTTAAGAAATATATACTTATTATATATAGATAAATACATTTAAAGAATATATAATCACTAACCAGATTGGAAAGCAGTAGAAAAGCGTAGTTCTAAACTCTGCCTCCACCTAGAATCGAACCCGGGACCTCACGATAGCGTTCAAGTGGTTAACCAACCGCGCCACGGAGGTCGTCATCTTCATTATCCATATATGATTTGGTATTATATTATTCAATGTGGATTCATCAATGTTGAATTAAAATCAACAGGTTGGCCAATATGGAAGATATTGACACATAATGCCATGAAAGGGAAAAAACCTCTTTTTTGTCTTCTTCTTTCTTTATATAAAACGACATACGCGATAAGTCCCGTTAGTTATTAATCATGAGTATAAATCGCGAATCTCTTAAAACTAAAATGACATCATCATCATGTATAGGTTTAAGTGGTTGTGTTCGTGTGGGCGTTTGGGTTGCCAACATGTTTTTTGGACCTGACTGAAACACAGCGCTGGTTACATGGACAACTGTGCCATGTTACTAGCATTTTAGCTGAGGCAGGTCCTTTTGCATTTGGCGTTGCACCGGCTTGCACAGGCCTATTTAGTTTTAAGTTTGTTTTTTTCTTTGTTAGTTTCTAAGTTTTGTATTATTGTTTAGGTTTTTGTGTTCGTCGGTGTAATGTCCTAATGTAAATAAATATTATTATTATTATTATCCTCAGTTTACTTAAATAGCATCAGAAGTCAGGATATCGTTTATTTCTAATTGGATCGCCTGCACTACTCCTTTTCGAAGGGGCAATGTGACAATATGTATTTTAGGAACAGATTAAAGCGGCCCCTTTGACATTCACACGTACGTGCATTAAATATCGCATCAGTAACCATTGTAATACCTATGTGAGTTGCAGTGCAATGGTAAATGATGCAACCTGTGTTGCCTCGAAACGCCCACGAAATGCAAGAAAAAGGTATTTAATTAGCTTTAAATCTACTCATTACGATTTAATAAGGAAAAAGAGAAAGAGAAGATTTAATAAACATTATTATTCGAGGTGACCATAGAATTAATACCTTCACAATTACGAAGATGTACACCTGAACCTCTGACAACCCCGCAAAGGTCATAAACGCGTTTCTCGTTTTCATTATGTAATGGCAAATTACATATTCTTTAAATGAACCTATGATTAAATGACACATCTTAAAACAAACAAACTCGCGTCGTTTATTTTTCTCTTAGGATCAGCCTTGGAAAAATTACAAGCCTTTCTTGTTTGTTATATATGAAATGGAAAAGCCATTTTTCAAATTGAACAAACACTAATCTCTTTTCCACTACACCCTATACTCGTATGTCGTATTAGCAAATTGCATTCTGTTTATTCGTCGTAATAGTATAACCTTGTGATTGTATGATAGTATAACCACAGATAATATAATACTAGTATAACTAAAGTATATGGAAAAACAAGACAAACATATTCACGACTATTAACCCTTGCAGGGTAATCAGAGGTTGTCCGTCTCCACAATTGCGAAGGTAGTAATTCTGTGGCCACCTCGAACCCACGTGTAAAGTATATAAAAAGAGTAAGTTTGTATCACATACATACATACACATCACGCCTCTTTCCCTGTAGAGGGGTAGGCAGAGATCACGGATACCCATTTATCACTATCCGGATACTGATACCGGATCACTTTCGCCTCATTGACACTCATACACACTCTGCGATTATAGGTACTCCTAACGTCACCCTTTTTCAATATAGCGTATTATTAGTTTTCTATTTTTGCTACATTACTTGCCTAAAATATTGATATGTTTATTATTTATTTTATATGTTTGTTGAACGTGCAACATAAAATACAACTGTACTTAATACATAACATAAATATTTCTAAAACCAAGCTATTATTATTATTTCTCCCAAATCTTAAGAACATATAAGGACTAGAAGTAAGAAGAATTAATTTGCCGAAGGAATAGCAACCAGTTTCCAATAAAAAGGCTACGGAGATATAATGCTCAAGGTTATGTCCAGTCCAAAATAGAAACAAGGACGTCTGATAGATACTTTAGTTAAGTTATAGGATTTCCGGCAAATATAAGCATGTTTTATACCTATATATTCACTCTTCTACGTCCCTAAGGGGATAGACAGAGACTATCGATCACCACATGGTAATTGACGGAGACAGACGTGATGCATATAAAAAACTATTGCAAAAGTGTGATGTGAGTAGTAGTTATAACCGCTGAGTGTGTATGGGGTGCATAAGTGTCAATGAAGCGAAAGTGGATTGTAAGGATCGGGACAGATGGGGATCCGTGATCTCTGTCTCTACAGGTAATCAGGCGTGTATGTATGTAATAAATATATATAGATATAAACATACATATACATATTTTAAATAAAACCCTCCTATAACATAATCTCGCATCAATTCCATCTAAATATTTACAAAGTGTAGCTCAGTATGACATTCCGAGATTACGGGCTTAGAGCAGTAGAGCCTTCATTTTGGGATTCCTCGAATGCCTTCGTTACAACTTTGAGTCGATGCTGAAGAATAATTGAGACATTAGCGTGCTAACGCTGGTAAATGGAATTTTAAAAATGGAGTCTTATGTTTATTTGGAACAAGTTTTGCCTACCTCGTGCTAATTTAGGACGTTCACGACCATTAACCCTTGCGGGGTAGTCAGAGGTTCAGATGTCCATCTCTGCAATTGCAAAGATCGTAATTATATGGCCACCTCGAACCCACGTGTTGAACCAGATAGTCAATACTCAATGTGACAAGTGGTAAGCCATGTCGCCATTTACAAGTGCTAACTATTACCTGTTCGGGAAACAGGTAGGTTTTGTCACCGTAGTTTTCAGCGCATTTTGTAATTGTTTTTTTATTACGAAAATATACGTAAAAAATCATTAAACTTCATTTCCATTGGTACCACTTGTATCCACTTGTATCCACTGATACAGAGTCAAGCCCCAAACAACTGAACTACGTCGGTTTTCATACTGATTGAGAGCTACTTGCCTTTTTTACTTGGTGTGACGTAGGAAGCGACTTAACTCCAGGCCTGTGTGGAATCAAACTGTCACCATATCAATGCCATACACATTTATTGTTAATGTAGCTAAAGGTTTGTTATATTCGAGATTTTGTCTACCCCTTATATAATAATAATAATAATATTATGGGATATTATTACACCAATTGAACTAACCCCTTGGTAAGTTCATTTAAGACTTGTCTTAAGGGTACTAGTCAACGTATATTTAAGAATTATATACATATTATACATGGATAAATACATATATAGCATATATAATCAACGACCAGACTGGAAAACAGAAGAAAAGCGTAGTTCTTAAGTCTGCCTCCACCGGGAATCGAACCCGGGACCTCACGATTAGCGTTCAGGCGTCTAACTGATTGCGCCACGGAGGTCGTCAAAATAATATATACTTGTATGTATTTTCAATGTGAATGCAATCATGTACTCGTTCATGATTGCATTCACTTCAAAGTAAGTCAAATCGGCATACATAAAAGTGCTTAAAAACTTATGCTCATATAAAGTAACGATTTATTTCAACAAAAAGCAGCTGATTACAGTCTTCCTAGTCCCGCACTATCAGAGCCCATTATTTATACGACCCCAAACCGAGGTGTTAACTGATGGGCACATAACACATAACTATCAACAATTTTGCAACTAAGTGAAATTTATTTCCTATGAAAAGCGTCGTAAAAAAGCTTTTAACCGTCCTGCGGGAAAGCTCCCGAAAGCTCCGAAGCAAAGTGTTCGAAGAGTGCAATTGACAGTGAGACAAAAGTTTGGACACATCTTAATAGCTTATGGGGTGGGGTGATAGTGGGGCGTAGTGGGTCAAAGGATTTTAGAATGTTATTTAATGATATAGTTTATATTAATATAGGGTAGGACAAAGTTAGCTTTGTAATGTATATTGGAGTTAAGTGGTGGTCTTTTTTGTGATTGTGTTAATATTTTTTTATGAGACTGTGATAGTCATTATGAAATTTCATTATGAATTAATAAAATTGAGCAGATATTCAAAAACCATTTGTGTACTTCACTTTACAGACAAAAAATTATATTGGTCTCTTTTAATGTTAGATTTCAGGACGTAATAGCAATCAACGACTTTGGATATTGGTGACAGTGTTTGACCCATGAATCAATATACTAGTTTAACCCCTAGGTTCTTAATTACGGACTAGCTCGGAATTAAATTTTATTAACTCATGGTCTCATAAGACAAACTGAAAGGCTAATACGACGTACTTAGTATATATTAAATCTTGTAAGTAGACATTTACTACTACTTTTATGATTTTACTAGAAACAATAGAGAGCTATCGATAAATAATAAAAAATAATCGTATCTAGAAAAGTCACAAAAAGGGAAGTTTGAAAAATAAACCGTTCAATTTCGAAGTGGAGTAAGAATCTTAAATCTATTAGAAGTTTCGAGAGGAAGAACGGATGGCTATCACAACTTCTAATTCCGAAGTACGAGTGGCTAAGTGGAGTTACAGATCACATTTCGCTTGCTGTATTGCAATCCGAAGTATGGGCTTCGATTTAGTGTAGTGAATCTCGTAACGTCACGCAAGGTACTAAAACCTGATCAGATGGTTTATTAACTTATGGTAAAACTTATGAAATACAGCAATCGTTCAAAAATCTTAGGAAATTAAATTTAGTTTAGAAGATTGTTTAACAGATAAACTTTTTATAAATATAATGATATCGTATATTAAAAAAACACGGATTGGTATTTTACTTTACTGGCATACAATAGTCAATGTTTCTTTCAGCGACATTCATACATGTTTATCTTAAGCTTACAAAGTCGGTATTCTGAGATTTTAGTGACATATAGCCATAATTCTTTTTAGTTATGACTTTTCGGGAATCTAATGTAGTTGTATGAAAATAATTTAAAACTTCTAAATGATACACTATAAGTAGAACCTTTTATTTGTTGACGATGACGTTTAAACAGAATTTTCAACCTTTCATTCATTAACATACGGATACATAATCCCGCACTCTATCAAAAACACTTGTAGCTGTTACATACATACAACCTTACCACACAGAACTATATTGCCTACATAACTTAAGTAAGACTAGGGAACTTTTAAAGTTGTAACCTTAATACTTTGAGCCCTGTAAGCAGAATGTATGGCCGTCGTTTATCAAGGATCTTCGCGCGAACTTTAACTTTTCTAGAGAGATTAGTGAGAAAAAATAGGTGTCTGGAATCGTAACATAACGTGATATACTTCACGACTGTTAACGCTTTTGGGGTAGTCAAATCAGAGGTTTGAGTTAAGGTCTTTAGTCATTTGAGGGAAAGTTAGGAACTACGTTGACTACTGTTGATTCTACGTAGACCTTTAGCGACATTAGGTCAGTTAATTAGATAGATAGTATGTAACGTTTCACACGTAAAGATAATAAATGACTATATTTATAGTGACGAAGAGAATAGAATAATGACAAGTTTAGGAATTCATCTCCAATATTGCATATTAATACGTTAACATCCGCAACAGAGCCTTACACCTTTTGTTACCGAGTATATAATACTTATATATTTGCAAGGCTTATAGGATGGAAATGTTTTTATACGTTCTATACGGTGCATGATCTGTTAAAAGTTAACCCGTTAAAAGCCCGTAACCTATTAAAAGTTACAAGTATATAATAAACTTTTATTGAAATTTCATGTAGAATTATAATATGAATGGGCCCAAAGCATTATTTAATAGTATTTAAAGACATGCAAAAGACAGCTAGTTCCTCTAAATCCAATCCCGAACCAGCTTCAGACACCCAGATAATCTGCAAGAGCTTCTCAATGTATCCAAACCGAGAGTCGAGTTGAGAACTCTTAGAGCTTTCAGTGAGTTGAATGGGAGTTGATTGCGCGGTGTGAAACCAGCATGAGTGGATTGTGCGCGACGGTGTCAACCCTGCTTAAGGATTAGCGGAAGGGGTGTGTTTTACATATGTATTTGAATGTGGTCTATATAATATGAGAGTCAGATAGATCATATTATATTGAATAAGGGTGACGTTAGAAGTACCTATAACCGCCGAGTGTGTATGAGGAGATGTATGTATGTCAATGAAGTGAAACTGGGTAGTCAGGATATGGGCAAATGGGGATCGATGATCTCTGTCTACCCGTCTACAGGAAAACGGGCCTGATGTGTATGAATGTATGTATAAATATATATAAATAATGAAAAGTTTGGTGTATTAGTGATTGGGTCTTTTGTTTCTGAATCAGTAGGCTTAAGGAACAAATTCTTTCCTGAGCATATACCAACAAAAATGAAATTAGCAAACATCAAATTTTCTATGGACATAATTGTAATATAAAATATCGTACGGAACACGGCACATAATAGGATAAAGTAATTAAAATAATTCTTTCAACATGTGCTTAAAAGTAGTTCATTCTTTTCACGTGGTTTTCAAATATTAAATACTTTTATAATATAATGTCGCTACAAAAAGGATACAAACTTAAATAGTTTACTTATTAGAGTCAACGTTTCTTTAGTAAAGAGAGAAAAAAGGCTTCCGTTAAGGATTTCAAAACCGGAATTCCACCTTTTTCTCCGTTGAAAACCAACAGTTTTGAACTTGTGTTAAGACGAAGCTTCAAAACCTACGATCCGATATTATCACTTAGTACTTATTTTATCATGAATACAAATAAAATTGTTAAAATGTACCAAGATTGCATAAAGAAATTCAATAGTTTAATTTCACAACTATTTATTTACACTAAGCTAGTCTACGACGTAAGCACAATGAATCCAGCTGCCTTTTTTGACATATTGTGACTATGAGACTATGGTTAAATAGTCTCTGAAACTACATTCCATAATAAAGTCATAACATCAACTAAAGTAAAGCGATGATATTCCCGCATTCCTGTTCACCCCAAAAAGGAATCTCATTAATAAAATTACTCTACTATCTCTTCTTAAGAAGGCTACTAACGTATTACAGATCGAAAGGTCCCTAGTTCAAACCCCGGTTCGTGTAGTTAATACGACCGATGTCAGTGAAGCGAAAGTGATTTTTCAACAAGGATAAATGGGGATCCCTGATCTCTGCTGACCTTTTGTGAAGGAAAAGGGTGTGACGTACATACATATATGTATATGTCTTGTGAATTTTATTCATGTAGAAGAAAAGTGTATTATTATATAAGACATTGATAAAAAGCAAAAAAGGATAGCTTTTAAGTCCGTAAAAAAAACAATAATTGATAAAAAGAAATAAACAGATACGTCATTGAACTTAAAATATTAAACAAAGGTACATTTTCAGGTACAATTTTCGTAATAAAAACACATTTACGAAATGCATCGATTTATACGGTGAGGGAAAACATCGTGAGGAAACCTACCTGTTCGTAGAACAGGTAATAGTTAGTGCTTGTAAATAGCGACATGGCTTACCACCTGTCACATTGAGTACTGACTATCTGGTCAATACCGTTCGAGGTGTCCATAGACAAATTCTTCGCAATTGCGGAGATAGAAACCTGAACATTTAACTACCCCGCAAGGGTTAATTAATGGTCGTAAATGCGTTTGTTGTTTGTCTTAACAAAGGTAAACAAATGGAAGCAGTCTACGCCAATTGTGTAGTAAAATGTAAACAGGGTATACATCTCATTTAAACAAAGGGAAGAATAAAATATCGAGAATAATAAGGATGTAGGATCCAGTGCGTCCTACAGGAAAGAGGAAGCTTCCTACCTGAGCAGCTCAGGTTGATGGCCTTAGTTGGAAATCTGTATATATAATATTCTTCGTAAATTAATATAATTGCGCGTTCTAGGCTAACGATTTTTATGCTTGCGCCATCTGTGGCTTTTACTTTAATCTATTAAAACTGTGTGTGAAGTGGAAGGGTGGTTACGTATGGGCCCAATAAGACATATGACAGTCTGATAGACGCCATATTGAAAAATGTGACCTTAGAAGTACCCATAACCGCCGAGTGTGTATTGAATGAGTATCAATGACGCGAAAGTGGTTTTTCAGGATCGGGACAGTGGTTTATCGTTGTGTATGTATATATGTAATTACAACATAAGTTTTTCTTTCTCTGTGATGCTAGATACATATAAAAATAGTAAGATAGGTAGTCGCCACGAGGATGGGTGTGGATGCATGATCCGAGAGTATGATGTGTATGTATGTATGTTAAACTGAAACTGCAAGCTTCCCCTTAAAAATCTCTCTCCGGTATTTGAAGTATGAATCCGATAATGGATTCGTTTCACACCGAAAACTCTTTAGATCTTCACCTCTGGATTTCGACTCAAATATTTCATACTACACATTTTGTTAACTGGGAGTTGCATCAAAATGACTTCAATATAGCTACAATACATATATAATAATATTTGGACATTATTACACAAATTGAACTAGTCCCTTAGTAAGTTCATTTAAGACTTGAGTTAAGGGTACTAGACGTATATTTAAGAAACATATACATATTATACTTATATAAATACATATATAGTAAAAATAAACAACAACCAGACTGGAAAGCAGAAGAAAAGCGTAGTTCTGAACTCTGCCTCCACCGGGAATCGAGCCCGGAATCTCACGATTAACGTTCAGATGCTCAAGCAATTGCACCACGGAGGTCGTCAAAAAACATCGATCCTGACAAATCTCTCTTGCGTTTTACATACATTAACCTTCTCATACATGCTCTTCTGTTTTTTCACACAACGTACGCCCGCCTTAAGCAAAATGTTTCCAATTTGATCTATCAATTGTCTGTAATTCACAGCTATGTATTCGTAGCTATATACGTAGCTACGGTTTGGCTCTTGATATCTGTCTGACATAATGGCTTAGTCTATTTGTTTGAATCAGAAATGAATTCACTGAACACATATAACTAACATACATTAGCGTGTGTTAATTTGATATTAGGGATGATAGCAACCGAGTGTGTATGAGGAGGTGTATGAGTATCAATGAAGTGAAAGTGGTGTGTCGGGATCGGGACAAATGAGGATCCGTGATCTCTGCCTACTCCTCTACAGGGAATCAGGCATGATGTGTAGATATAAATCTGGAGCATTCTTCTTCCAATAAATTTGTATTGCTATTCAGAGAAGGAAAGCAATCACTGTCTTGGGAACCCGATCTCCGACAGCGAAGACTAAAAAATATATTTTTTATGTAATTCAATTATTATTTGTAAAAAGACAAACGCCTAACTAAAGAACTAGCAGTGACATTTCTACATATAATTTACATATATACAAATCGTGCCGCGTATGTTATACTGTGCTAGCTGGTATTTCGGTTGGATAAAACTACTGGCTTTGTAATATGTTTGCTAATGTTCATAACTCATTATATAATATGGACCCCAGTCTAGTACCTCAATTTAGTATTAATTTTTTTGTTAATCATAGTTTTGATTGGGGATCTGATTTTGTACCTAATAATAATTAAGAACTGTTATTGGATAAAGGATTTTCTATTAGTTATTGCAACGTATATGTTAAAGAAAATGAAGTAAACGTAGTGACAAAACAAAGAAAGGTGTATTACAGAGTTTGTGTACACGGAGTAAATAAATCAAATTTTTACGAAAAGAATTTATGGTGTCAAATGGTAGGGTTAAAAGTTTGTCTTCATACTACGAAAAATAATACAATTCAAGTTGAACATTTTGAGGAAGAAAGTCGTTTAGTTTGTTACCTTTTTATGTCCCAAACTAGCTTGCTTTTATTCCTTCCCCTATTTAATGGTTTTTGCTTCACAACTTTCATCCGTGAAAGAAAAATGACATTCTAGGAAATTAGAAAAGTTGAACTTTGATCGTAAAGTTTATCGATATCAAGACATCTCGTACAAACTACCAACTACTTACATACATACATATCTTTATATTCACGCTTGTTCGTCCCATTAGGATGGATAGAGACTCGTTTGTCATTTTGAACTGTTCTTACAAATCTTACTTGTCTCACTCGCATAAATATGATGTATTATATCCGTCTAACCCTCTCAACTCCTGATAAATGGGCAAATTTCCTCACACCGTTTTCCTTCTCTGAGATTTGTGTACAAATATACATGCTCACGCCCATAATCGTCCGAAAGGGTAAACAGAATATTTACACAGACGTTTAAAATCAGTCTCACGACATGAAAAGAACTCATGATTAATAACTAACGGGACTCAACGCGTAAGTTTATATATATTAAGTTACCTATTTATTAACCCGACGACTAATAACTTTATTATATAAAACTTACGCGATAAGTCCCGTTAGTTATTAACCATGAGTATAAATCGCGAATCTCTTAAAACTATAATTAAAAGAACTGATAATTTTTTCGACAATTTCAAGCATTAGATATAAAGACATTAAATCAAATGTTTTTAATAACATTTGTGATTTATATAGAACAAGAGTAAGATAAATTTAGATGGATCGTTATAGCTTGCGATCGAAAGTCTCTGCTATTGATATTATGTTGTGATGTAAAAGCGTATTCGTATTTGTTATTTCATTGCCTATTCCTATATAGAAAGCAGCTAGTTACAATATGCAAATCCCAAGCTATCTACGTGTATGAAAGGAGGTGGAGGTGTGATATTCGGATCATGGGATGATAACAGTTATTCCTGGCGACGTCGAGACGCGAACCCAACGTGACTCGAATGGCTGTGCGCTCAATATTGGTAACGATGATACTCGGAATAGTTAGTTTAGTTAGTGATTAAAAAACATAAGTGGAAAATAATGATACTTAGCTTAGCTGTTTACTTGTCAAAAAGTTAGCATTTTACTTGTAAATAATGAGATAATAAATACAAAAAGGCACAATATGTACATTTCACTTAAAATTATGAATGAAATGAATGACATTTACTAGTTAAAACTGATTCACGATCTTAAATAAATAACAACCTAAGGAGAGTAATATGAACCTAAGGAGACATCTATTATTAACTAGCATCTATTAGATAATTGTATGCCTGAATGGTGATGGACTGACCACACAGTCACGTTGAGCACTAGATATCTGAAGAAAATAGCCTTTAAGTGAATAAATACGACGAAACATAGGTTTTGACTGTCATTATACCGTCAAGTAACAACAGTGATCATCTTTTGACTCCCATTAACATTTACAAATTAGAACCAGTATTTCCGAGTATCACAGCCTGAGTAATTACCAAGCCACAACCGGATCGCTCGCCCCAACCCTGTTACTAATGCGTTGCGAAGCATCCAGTATGTACGCAATAGGCAACTCTACAAGTGTACACGTTGATTAACGGGCCTATTTTGTACGGGCAAATAATTGAAAGCTCATAAAAAATACTGAAATGTACACCAAAATATAGTTAGGCGTACACCAAAGATTGGGTTTGGGTTGGGACTGTATTATTCATCCATATGGATGTGCATTTTTGTACTATAAGATCGTTTAAATACTACCCATTTGTATGAACCATAGACTGAAGCAGTCCAAAACGGAGAAATTTAAATGGCAATGTGAAACACTGTCATTGTAAGGTTGTGCAAGGTGGCGATCGATTGTCTCGTAATATCCTGAAACGTTGATAAAAGTATGTATATATATATATATCTATGTGTATATATATATAGTATGTAATTTAACATTTCCATTAGGTAATACTGGGTTATAACTGGCACTGAATATGGTTCTAAATTTCTTGACCTTAAGAATAGGATAAATGTGACAAAAGTTTCCCTAGGGACGTTATGGACTGTCCACCTTTCTCGAATAATGGTTGCAAATGTGCAGGTTAACCCATAAAACTTGCTATCCATTCATAAATCTCATTTAATCCTAAATATTTTTATTCAATTAAAGTGCAAGTACATTACATTAATTGTAATTTAAAACATTTGTCTGACACTGGTTGTCTCTTATGTATATATGGCTCCGAGAAGAGCCAACAAAAAACACCGTCTTTTAGGAGTTTTGTCTAGTCAATTTATTATTAACCCAAATTATTTATAGAATTTTCTTGAAAAGACAAATGCCAAAATGACGCCCAATACAACCTAAAACCAATAGAAAAGAAAGCCAGCTGGTTACATTAAATTCAATCCCACACCAGTACGTAACAATACAGCAGTTTTAATTTAGTAATAGGTACTGCGTCGCCGTAGCGTGAAGCAAACAATGGAATTTTATCTCGACGAAAGGTTTGGGAGAACATTTTTAACAAAACAAAAATGGACCAGAATACAAGACCCTTTAAACGTTGAGTGACGTTATCTGTGTAAACTAGATTGCAAGGGAGGAATGTACCTACGCAGGTCATGACATTCTGGTTAGGCTTATCCTTTAATTTTTAGGATTATATGTAAAATGTTATGTATGAAGTCTCGAATAAAACTCGTTCGATGGATATAAGACAAATGCGTTCACGACCATTAACCCTTGTTGTTAGAGGTACAGGTTTCAATCTCCCCAATCGCGGAGATTGTAATTCTACGGCCACCTTGAACTCATGTGTTGACCAGATAGTTAGTTCTCAATGTTACAGGTGGCAAGCCATTTTGCCATTTACAAGCACTAACTAACTGTTCGGTGAACAGGTAGGTTTCCTCACGATGTTTCCTATCACCGTAGTATTCGATTCATTACGCAAATGTATTTTTATTGCAATAATGTACAATATATAAATTCATTATACTTAATTTCCATTGGTACAACGAACTGAGCTACACCAAATTTCAATTGTCAATATAACCACGCAATTTAATCTCTTTTGGAGTTGTCAAAACCTTGGAGTCATAATATTTCTTTAGCATGCGACTATATATGTATTTACTTAACTTTGCATCGAATTTCAAACATCCCACAACGCCCATTCTATTGCAAAAAGTAACTACGAGAAAATAAATCTTCTGTTGATTATGGTTCATGAAGACAGAATCAACTAGTTTCCAAGGTTCTATCCACCTAGAAAGGGATTGAAAGTCGTGAATAAGTAATCAAATGTGATATCCATAAATACGTAGCATATTCGTAGCATGTTTGTGAATTTCAAAACTATGTAAATATTTAATTTATAAACAAAGTATTACCTTTGTTACTCGGCATTTCAGCCATGTTGCAATCGCCATGGTCACGGGTCAACTAAGTCACAAACGTCGGGTAACAAAGTTAATACTTTGTTTATAAAATATACGCAAAAGTCCCGTGAACTTAATAAAAATCGCGAATCTCTCAAAAATATGTGAATATTTACTATTGCACAACACTAACAAAATAACTCACCATTGCATTCAGTAGAACCCTACCTATTAAGAAGAATGTTAGCTAGTTACTAGTAAATACTAGTAAATTGTTCATAGAATTGATTGAGTATAATTTCTAGTACTAACCAAGGCTTCTAAGAAATCAGGTACATGTTACTTAAAGCTAATAACTTGAAGCGTACTATGGATCTTATAAGTTTTCAGTTCAATTATTTAACGCGAACTTATAATACCTGCATTTCATTCCCCTATATTCACATCTTAACAAATTACATACAGTTTCACAAGAGATAAATATTACGAATTTGTCATATAAGCAAATCGAAATGATACTGATATAAACTATTTAATTCAAAATATACGTTAGAACTAATGTTCACTAAATAAATAAATATTAAAATAAAACTAATATTTATAAAATCAAATCTTAAAACTAAATAAATTCACAAATATAATGTATCTGCCAAATCGCTGAAAAATTAAGTGTCCCTAGAAGTCTGGTGATATTAGACAAGACAAACGCGTTCACGACCATTAACCCTTGCAGAATAGTCAGAGGTTCAGGTGTCCATCCCCGCAATTGCGAAGGTAGTAATTCTAAGGCCACCTCGAACCCACGTGTTGAACAGATAGTCAGTACCCAATGTCACAGGTGGTAAGCCATGTCGCCATTTACAAGCACTATTACCTGTTCGGGGAACAGGTAGGTTTCCTCACGATGTTCTCCCTCACCGTAGTACGTAGTACTATTTACTACGGCGGTGATATTAATATGGATTTACTTGGTTCTTAGTCTCCGGCTATACCGAACCTCTAATGTAAGAAAGGCAGCTAGTTATTTATCTTAAACTTACCCATATCATCAATCAGTGGAGCCATCCTAAGCGTAACTCCTACCAGGAGTAGACAGAGAAATAGCAGAAGAAAAGCCGTCACCATGATGGTGTATCTCGCTCTTCTAGGTAGTTCGTCAGGGTCCAAAACCTGAGGAAAATATAGAAAAATAGGTATCTTTCTGCTCGATTTGTCAATATGAGTTATAATGTAAAATTGCACGAATGTAAATTGAATTACTGACTATAGGTTAAAACGTGAGTTTGAGGTGGCCAAAGAATTACTACCAACGTAATTGTGGAGATAGACATCCGAATTTCTGACTACGACGCATGGGTTGGTCGTGAACTTTTGTCTTTTTGTTTTTTTTTGTGCAAAAAATAGAATTTGTAACTAATTGAGGGGCCCCTAAAAACTTAAAAGCTATTTAAAAGTACTAAATCATATTCAATAATTTTACATGACGTTAGGTTAAAAATGCGACTTATAATATTCGTTTAGGTTTTACCTAAATACTAGTTTTTTGTCCAAATTTACTTATAAATTACTATTCAAAGAAAATAATTAACAACGCCATCTACAGATGGAAAGAGTGAGTTTTCATAATTATGAAGCAGCTTAACAACTGAAAGCCTGATATTAGTTTAATATTCAAAACCTAGATGTCGCTTTTCAGTACTTTTTGTTAGACAATATTGTATTTAATTAATTTTCATCCATTTTTCACCTGATAATAAATACTCTACGTGATAGGTGATTTTTGATATCACCGTATACAGTATATATTTAGTCCCGGTAAACCTCAGAGAAAATATATTTCGTCTATTTTAACATTCATATTGATTTTGACGTGAAATTTATATACAACATTCATGACAAATTTCTATCCCAACACCCATTACATAACAGAATTCCATCCTTCATATTAGAGATTCCCCCTCATTTACACAGAACAATCCTGAAAAATTACTAGTCCATCACCCTTTAACAGCTCGATCTTTACATGAATAACTTTAGCCTGCTCGTCAATGGCCGACACGAGCAGCGTCCGATGCTTTCTGTGCCTGCTTTGCTCCCTTTGAAGTTTTCTTCGTCTCCTTCTTCTGCGACGACGACGTTCCATCTCTAGCTGCTCTGGACTGGACAGGTCACTGGAAGAGAAGGGTTTAAGGGGGTAAAATAGAGATCACACCATACAGTATGATGTCTAGTCAGTAGTCAGTTGGTGTCACAACCTGTATGACTAACTATCCATAACACTGTTCTGGGCCCTTACTCCAATAATGCATTTTAGCCACAATATTGCTTCAGTAGCGATACAGTAATACTTCAGTAGCCGTAATTTGACACTTTTGGCTCTCCACTAATAAATTTAGGCCACCGAAGCGCTATCAAACTACATCTGAAGTACTTCTGCGTCTGAAGTACAAAAAAGCTACTAACTCCACTAATCAAACGTCCGTCAATGTCAGT
The DNA here is from genome assembly GCA_030578115.1 of Leucoptera coffeella. Lineage (NCBI taxonomy): Eukaryota > Metazoa > Arthropoda > Insecta > Lepidoptera > Lyonetiidae > Leucoptera > Leucoptera coffeella. The sequence goes on along the minus strand of JAMBLF010000031.1, from coordinate 289,278 downwards.
TCAATAGCCTTATATTTGGTACTCCACTATTGACATTTCTGTACTTTGAGTTGTCACTAAAGTACCACTGACTCGCTATTAAGGCACAACTGTGGCAGATCAAAATATTAGCAGAGTGCCACTTTTACAGCCGAGACGCAGTAGTGACGTATTAACGACGCAGTTGTGTGACTGTCAAGGTTAATTAGTGGAGTAAGGCCCCTGGTCTCTACGCTTATGTATCACTGCTAGATATCGCGGAAGAGTTGTGAGGGTAGAATTAATGCGGTAGAGATGTGGTCCCTCAGAAAAATGTGTAATGTAAGATTGTGTGACAAGGTACGTAATAGTGTGATTCGTGAACGTTGTTGTTTGAAAAAGATGTAGTGATGAAAATAGAGAAAGGTATGTTAAGGTGGTTTTGGCACATGGAGTGAAAGGATTAAAGGAGGGTTAAAATAAGGAATCTGTAAAGCCAAGGCGGAGAATAGAGTTGGACGGGGTAGGTCGCGTAGATCGTATACAGATTGGAGATATTCCTCACAATGCGGGTGTACATAGTATGAAGAACAGAAAAGCATTTATAAGGTTAATGAGTGTGAGTGAAGCAACAGAGATTTGTCAAGATCATTCCATCCATAGTCCCAAGACAACAGAAGCTAAGATTTTAAAATCTACTCTGTCACCTTTGGCATTTAAAGTGGGTTTAATGGTAGAATGGAATATTGGAAAACAAAAGATCATTACGTAATAAATTTAATTAGCTTTAATAAAATAAAGTTTTTCTTTCTCATATCTTTCCTTACACATTACAAGGTACAAAAACCTTCCCAATTGCGACTTTTTATTTTTCTGCTCTTTGTATATACATACACATAAATATGCATCATCATGGTCACTAGCCAGTAGAAGCCTACTCTTTACCTGGTCAACTTTATTGATAGTACCAAAACCCATGTGCCAACATGGTGTAACCGTAAATTTTGTTGTTATTATTGTTAGTACATGTGTATTCGTATATATAAATAATAAGCTATAACTAACCCGTGTGTATGCAAAGTGATGTTCCTGTGCCTGTGGGGAGCTATCTCGTGCTCGCACCAGTGCCTCGTCACCACTGCGCCAGGACTGCCCACGATTGACCCCTCCGAATCTGGAACTGAGTGTATCGCAAATAAATTTACACTTTTTACATACATATTATTTCATACAATGGCTGTATCACTACATATTATAAAACAAAGACGCTTTCTCTGTCCCTTTGTCCCTTTGTATGCTTAAATCAAAGAAACTACACAACGGATATTGATGCGGTTTTTTTTAATAGATAGAATGATTCAAGAGGAAGGTTTATATGTATAATAACATCCATTAAATAGAGGAGTAGGCTATATATTTTATACCAGTGCGAAGTCGGAGCGGGTCGCTAGTAATTAATATTATATTCATACCTCAACTTCCTTAATGAGCAAGATTATTTATATAATGATCCTGAGAAATCACTTGCTTCACTCATACCCATTAATCACCTCATACATTTTCTGAATTTCACGTTACTGTTCACTTCAAAAGGATGTCTTTCATTTCAATTGATTTGCCTGTAATCATAACCTCACTAGTAGTACCAAACAAAAAGATAAACGCGTTCACGATCATTAACCCTTGCGAGGTAGTCAAAGGTTCAGGTGTCCATCTCCACAATTGCGAACGTAGTAATTCTATGGCCACTTTGAAATTTCCTTATTAATTACTTATACCCAAGTGCAGAGTATTACATAAATACATACACATCACGCCTGATTCCCTGTAGAGGGGTAGGCAGAGATCACGGATCCCCATTTTTCCTAATCCTGACAGACCACTTTCGCTTCATTCACATTCATACATCCTCTTATACACTCTCGGCGGTTATAAGTACTCCTAACGTCACCTCTTTTCAATATAGCGTCTATCTGACTGTTATATGTCTTATTAGGCCGGCCCCTACGTAACTAGGCAATGCTTTTTCATAGTGTGACCTACGTAACCGCATAAATACTCAAACTAATTAACTTAAGCCTCTATTCGACCATATTAAGACCATAGTACCATCTCTCTTAGTCCTCCTCAGGAACAGCAGCCAAGGATGCCGGTGCTTCCGCCTGACGTGCTCCGCGTGCAATGCGCGTGCTTTGTCTTCGACTAGCGCGACCAGCACGCGATCGAGACGTGCTGCTCCCACGCCGTTCTCGGTACACACGGCTTTGTCTACCCGCAGTGGACATAGGGACTGGAAGGTAGAAATGTTGGGTAAGTGTATAGGTTAATGTAGTTTCATAGTATGAAAGGATAGAAGGATACTTTAGGAGAACTTTTGGTGACATTTACCATTATAACATACGCCTCACGACTAGTGTAGACACTCTCTTTTTTATGTGGCAGGGTAGTCAGAGGTTTGGTTGCCTATCTCTGAAATTTCGAATGCCCTGACCTTTACTGTTATTATATGAATATATAGTTTTTAAGTAAGTTTAACCTAATACTCGTAAGAAGGTTGCTACCCAATATATTAAAATAATCTGGCCTCTTTAGTCATGTTGGGAAGAAAAGCAGCTAGTTAATACGAGACACGTCTAGATCTGTACGGGATTAATTATTCCCATTACATATGCCGAAAAAGAAGAATTAATGGAGATATAAAATATAAGTGTCAGTGTGGAAAAACAAACAAAGAAAACAATGCTTTATACTTAATTATACATAGACTCTATGTGGCCTATTATGACTAACTCCTTCATTATTGAGACAAGCATTCAAACTCCTGTCTACCCAGAAAGGCTCTATGTATCATCGTGAAACTATTACCCATATCCCTATGGATTGGATAGTGAATCACAATTTGCAGTTGATCGTGGTCACTCAACCTCAGACTACCCTACGGGGTTTCACAGTCATGAATGCATATGTATGATCGTTATATGTCTGGCGTACCTCTGTGGATTGGTTCCGCATGGTGAATCTCATGCCGCGGCCGGCGCTTGAGTTCTATCATCGCCTCGCGAGGGGTTGCAGCCCATCGCCTCCTGGAATAGGTGCAATAGGCAGACTATTAACAAAGCAATAGTCTGTGGAACGTGTGTGTTGGAAATGATACTGGTAGACAACTGGTAATGTTCAGTGCGGACTAATATAACTAATATAAAAAAGCGTTTACATAAGTATGGTCGGTAACTACCAATAAGCAGGTGAAATATATTTTGTATACGTATAGAAAACTAAAACATTTTACACGCTTTGTTGTCATTATTTATAAGTATACGTAAACATACATAGTACTTGTAAATTGACGACACAGTTTACCACCTGTCACATTAAATACTGACTATCTTAGGGCATTTCATTAAAACCGTATTCGATTCCGTAAAACCGTATTTGATTCCGTATAACCGTATTGTATTCGACCTAGCTCAGTTATTGGGGCTTGGCTCAGTACCAGTGGGTACAGGGATCAAATCCCGCTTGAGCATGTACCAATGGAAATAAAGTTTAATGAGTTTCTATGTACATTTTCGTAATAAAAACACGTTTACGAAATGCGCCGAATACTATCATGAGGGTAAACATCGTGAGGAAACCTACCTGTTCCCCGAACAGGTAATAGTGCTTGTAAATGGTGACATGGCTTACCACCTGTCACATTAATTCAATAAAACCGTGGTTCAGTAGAATTACAAACGTAGTTCAATAGCAGTTTAATGGTATGAATTTGTTAGTAGAATGCCAAAATGTCCTACCTCGGTCCCTAGTTAACACGTGGATTCGAGGTGTTAAAATAATCACCAACTCATCAATAGCGTAACTCTAACGACCATGCAAGGGATAACAGTCGTGTAGTACATATACATATATATGTATTCATATAGACTCGATTCAACCGCGTGAAGAGTGGATCCAAATCCTTTGTGCAAACTTATCTCGCTTTGCATACAGGCTTTGTAGGAAAAAATGGGAACGAAACATTGTAAACCTTATGGTATTAACGTTTAGAGTTATATTTGTACTACTTTGTGTTTTGGTACAATAATTCCTTTCGTTATGTAGATTTCTTCGCGATGTTTTCCTGTAGTATAAGCGGGTATCAACTTGTATATAGTCGTAAACAATTTTGTTACAATTTATGTACATGTACTGACATCATATACGAGAATAAATTCACGTCCTTTAATCACTTTCGAGGTGAACAGAACCTTGGATACATCTCCTAAGTCAATTATATTAGAACAAGTTATGTCTTATTAATATCATAAATAGAACTAAAGCAAGAACATTTTAAAAACACAACGTTCACAATGATGATTCACTATACCTATAAGGAGGACAGAAATTCAGACACATAATATGTAAGTTATCGTTTGTATGAGATCGCTGTTGTGATGGAATTCATAATTCATATTGAAGAAAAGTTGCTAGCACATCGCCTAATAGATTCTATTTCGTTGCCTTCAACATATCGAGAAGAATGACAATTAATTAGCATTCTATTGATATAACATTGGAGTGAGTTTATTTTAGTAATTGCTTTTCTAAAGCATTGTTATCCTATGTCACTTTTTAAATGCAGTATAGCAGCTGGTTCTATCCTATTCAAGCAAAACAGTCATGTTTGCTTAAACAATAAACTGAAATTCTGAAATAGTATACATATGTAAGTTTGTTTTAGTATTTTTATCTCTTTTTCTTACTAGAGTCGTGTTTACAAATTTAATATTTATACCGTGTTTTCAGGGATGAGAATAAACAAATAAATGTCACATAACAGTGCATAATAAAAAGTTAAAACACGGAGACCTTAAGTTATTTTAAGGTTAGACAGAACCGCATTGACACCACATAATATTTTAATGACATAGATATACATACATATACAGAACATCACGTCCTTTTATCCCTTTCGAGGTGCACAGAATTTCGAAGACATGATAATATCTTCTTTTTCTAGGTGCTTTTTTAGCCTGAATATTCGGGTTGTGATGTCATAATAGACCAATGGTGACAGGTTATCAGCCCACCGCCCAATAAATTCAATTTACTCCTAATCCCTTATAGACTTCTTGATTTCTCTTATAGATTTGACGACCTATGTAGCGCGATCGGTAAAACATGAACGCTAATTCGTGAGGTCCCGGGTTCGATTCCGGTGGAGGCAGAGTTTAGAACTATGCTTTTCTACTGCTTTCCAGTGTGGTCGTTGATTATATATACTATATATAGATTTATTTATATATAATATGTATACATTTCTGAAATATACGTTGCCTAGTACCCTTAACAACAAGTCTTAAATGAACTTACCAAGGGGCTAGTTCAAGGTGTAATAATGTTCAATTATTATTATTTCTTACTCTCCAAAAAAGGCTTTTACTTAAATACATACGTTCTATTCAAATATAAGACTCAAGGAACTAATACTAATAGATAATTAATTGAGTTTCGACACCCACGCACAGGATTCGTCTTTTGGCTGTTTGCCAACCGATAAGCTACCGATAGGGGATTCGAACTACCGCAGGCTTCTGTGATAACTTCTCTTTGGAATAATAACTGAGTTGTGACGTATTTCATTCATCTAGTATACTGGAATAATAAGTGATATAGAATGTGCGAGATTAAATATAAAAAGTTAAAATAAATTGCGAGATTAATGTACTATGGTACATTATACATATGCATTTAACATTACTTTCGCGGTTGACTGAACCTCAGAAATAGGAAAGGTTAAAAGAGTTTTAGTATCTCCTAGGTTAATTTTAGCATTAATATTGGGATTATGAGATGTCTTATGGAAATTGGTGACAGATTGATAGCACAACGTCTTAATTGATTCCATTTAGTCCTAGTCCCTTAGTCACATGCTACGACATTCGACATTTTTTTCTTGTATTTAATTTGATATTATACGTATAGACGCCGAAAATAAATTTCATTTTAGCATACTTCTGCTACAAGGAAAGGATAAAAAGACTCTCGAAAACATTCCAATATAATAAGTAAAACCTTACTCAAGACTCTTACGGAAAAGGCAATGGCTATCGATCGTCACCTTGAACAATCCTGCCAAATCTCTCTTGCTTCACTCACACCCATTAACCTTCTCATGTATGCTCTTTTGTTCTTCTTACAACGTACAACCGCTTTTAAAATGTCCGTGGTTTGATCGGTATATGTTATTCAAGTCAATAACCTTTCGAACCCTATAATATTTTCATTTCGTAACCCTATTTTCATCCATCCTCTCCATGTCCTTAAAGTATTTGAAGTACTTAAAATTTAAGTCTTATTACAGTCGCTAACGGTGAAGGAAAAGTGAGAGAGTATAGTTATCATGTTGGGTGCTGTGTATCTAGTGAAACGCGGCTTCGAGTGACGCATACCTAACATAACTTCGAAATTCCGAAGATGGGCACTCAAGCCTCTGACTACACCGCAACAATAAAAAATGGGAGTGCGCATAGACAAATCGTGAAGCGTATGTTTATGTTAAAATTTAAGTTTCCATTTTATTATATTTTTAAATTACAGTGATGTACTCAGAAACGCGTTAATACATTAACGTCCCTAAATTTAACTACGAATTAAAAAAATAATAATATATAAATAAACTAGATCACTTTTAGCATAAACTGTCGGTGTGCAGATATATAATATTGGTGACCGGTTCCTAGTCCATCGTCCAATAGATACCACTCTTAGATCTTTAGAAGCCTTCTACGACATGCCAGAAAGAAACGCAGCTAGTTAGCTTTTTTTACGACCTAGACTAGAGCCGTACATCTTTTAACATCATACATATGATTACATAAGACATACGACAGTCAGATAGACGCTATATTGAAAAAGGGTACCTATAACCGCCGAGTGTGTAGGAGAAGATGTATGAGTGTCAATGAAGCGAAAGTGGTCTGTAAGGGTCGAGACAAATTAGGATCCGTGATCTTTGCCTACTCCTCTACAGAGAATCAGCCGTGATGTATATATATGTATCTTTCAGTATATGTTTATTTTATTGTATGTTGTAACAAACAATTTGATAGCTAAAGTATCCCCCTAATAATAGTATTGGAACATGCTATTCCTTGTAATCAATCACTGAACAGCGACGTTTATGACTTTCACCCTATTGAGTATCTTGGCCCCAGGCCAGTGTGAGGAAATTGATATATCTTGATACTGCTTCGTAATGACAGATACTCGGTAACGATATCGATACATACAATCACGTATGTATGTTTTAAAATAGTGGAGACGAGAAATAGTTTCGAGTAAAATACATACTTCTTTTTAAACTTTTCAGCGTTTACTTTTAGCATATATGTAAAATTTATGGTATTTCGGAGATTCGTTCTACGACATTCCATACATACATACATATTAAAGTATGCCAAAACAATGAATTTATTCATTTTCGACACCATGTTTCATAGAGACATTTACAGCTTAAGACATACACAATCGATATTTAAAAAGAAAACGTGAAAAGGGCCAGTTTATTTTTTCAAAGCAACCGGGTTCGATTCCCGTACTGGATACAGTTGTTTTTTTCAAAGAAAATATGAATGCAGTTTTTCTTTATATCAAAATCGGTGACATTGTTCCTAAGAACAAATCTTCGTATCTCTTATAGTTTCAGACTTTCCCATACTGACCGTTTTAATGCGCCGTTTTAATTAATAATACATCCCAAAACTATACCAATAGGATTTACATACGTAAGTCTTCATAAAAACATACACATCACACCCGTGTCCTTACAGAGTACAGAGTAAATTAAAATACTGCTTACTTCATGTAATTGATATTAACAATTACTGGTACTTTTACTTCTGATATTCAATAAACAAAAAGCTTTCACTTCATTTCGTACATTTGTTCCTTCATGTAAATAATGATTAAACACAATATGTTGATAAATATAAACACCCTCATAATAACGTTTATTGCTGATCACATATTACCGTTCACGGACGCATCCCTCATTCGCTTTTACCATTTAAATTAAACTTCAAAGAGAACATTTTCTCCTGTTCCACTGAATAATAAATGTAAGTGTAAGGTACAGAAACGAGTTCCACTAAGATTCATGTTGGGAACGTGATGTGGTTACGTCCATTGTAGATCTGTGGTATTAGTACCTTGCTAGAATGGCAAGTAGATGTCTTTCTTTCCTGTATGTCGGTGGAGGTTAAAAATTTGGATGCTATTATGGGATGTTGAATGATGTCGGAAACTAGATGCTTCTCTTTCTGGTATGAGGTAGGAGGTGGTATAAGGATGGGGTAAATGGAATTTATATAGTGATGAGTTAAAAATCGTGACGATAGAAGAGCTTGCATGAGTATTTTAATGGGTCAGAGGGCCAAGATAGATATGTCAGAATCATTTAAGGGCCGAATTGAAAAAAAAATATTATGTCATATTTTGACATTACTGCCCCAATATTAAAAAGTATCCTAATAATCATAATCGTGTTTTCAAAGTCCTGCCTATTCCGAAAGATATTAAAGAACGTGATTGTACTACGTATTTATGTAAGGTAGCAATTTATAGTCTCTACTTACACCGATGTGGAAGTAGAGTCTTGAATCTATGTATATACCAAACCAACATAAATCGACCTTTATACGTAGCGTGTCATAGTTTTAAAATTTGAAATTTGAATACCCACCCTTACACACCCTTCTATTTGTTTCCCTTTGAAGGGCCCGTGAGAAGGTAAAGACGGGTACTAAGCAACTATAGATACAAAGCGTGTTTGAGGAGGTATGGGTGTGAGCAAAGCCAAAGTGGTCTGAAGTTGGTGTTGGGTTTTATTAGGATTCAAAAAGGCTATATATGACTTCGCAATTCCTGAGCTTATACTCTTTTATGGATGTTCTAAGTAAATTATTAATCGGAAGTTATATTGCCTAGTAGTTGTCTTTCTTCCCGTCATAACATAAGAAAAGACCAAAGGTTATACATTGTTCTTAAAACTCTCATAAATTGTTACCGTAATTATATTACCGTTAAAACAACCTCGTTAGTTAAACTATTGGTGACTGACCGATATTATGTCTCCGAAATTCTGTCCAACCCGAAAGGAATACATAGATTGACTTAAGAATACTTTTACATATGTATGCTTCATTGCCACACATATATAACCTTTAGTCCCTTATAGAGAAAAAATAAGTTGCAATTAGTTTAATATAATTATAACAGATGACGCCAGCAAGAATTAAAAAAATATTTCAATAATCAATACCCTAGAACGCGCAATTAAAATATTTAATGGAAACAAGATAGGTACAAATTTCCTACTAAGGCCACTAGCAACTGAGGTGACTTCTAGAGCGCCACAAATAGAAATCCGGACTACTAACTGTAAGGTAAAACTTTTTCAAATTATTAATTAATAATGTGAATTTCCTCATACACACCCAGCAACGTTACATCCAATGTCACCCTTTAATAAGAATTCCTCAATACACAAGAATATCTATATAACAATTCTGTGGACTTTAATAATGAAAGCGAAGCCGCAGGCAATTCCTAGTCACGATTTGAATTCAAATAGATCCAACAATAACATTTAGTAATTTAGCCAACGACTCAATAGCTCGAGAGGGATTCATAATTAATCAAACAACGGAGCATATTCAAAAGGCTATAAGCATAATATACGTAACATATGTATGTCATTCTATTATTTCTAAGGTGAATGATTTCGAGGATTTATATTATAAGTCATTATGATAATACATATCGACACCAAACGGCGCATTTGGTGTAAACGCTATTTTTGGCGAAACTGAGTTAAATATATAATTCGATTCAATTTTTGTCTCAATTTTGATGTAAGTTTCAAGGCGAAATATTATATTATCTGTGGCGAAATGACATCTTTTTTGGCGTCTAGGCGGTAAAAAATATTGGATATTTATAAAATATTGGGGTCGTGATGTCATATAAAATATAGGTGACAGGTTGCTAGTTTATCGCCAAATAGAATCCAGTTTCCCCTAGTCCTTTCGTCGCTTCTTACGAAATGCCGAGAAGAACGTCAGCTAGTTAGCATTCTTTTTACGTACTAGACTAGCAACGGGAATTATAATAATAATCAAATGGAATCTTTGTGAGAGGTTGCTATATCTTTCAATATAATTCATTTATACTAGTGACTTACGGTGAGGGAAAACATCGTGAGGAAACCTACCTGTTCCCTGAACAGGTAATAATGCTTGTAAATGGCGACATGACTTACCACCTGTCACATTGAGTACTAACTATCTGGTCAACACGTGGGTTCGAGGTAGCTATAGAATTACTACCTCAGCGATTGCGGAGATGGATACCTGAACTTCTGACTACCCCGCATAGGTTAATAGTCGTGAACGCGTTTCTGTTTTATATACTTAGTCCTAGCTACCTTGAAATACATATAGAGAAGAAACACAGCTAGTTATCATTCTATTCCCGTCCAAGACTATCACAGCTTCTTTTTCATACTCAAGTAACGAAGCTAGTACTTAACTTAGTGCCTAGCTTAGACTAAAACGTGACCTAGGCTGTTAGAAGCACTAGCATCTGCAGGGAGTTAAAAATTCATATTTCGCTCCCTCTTGGACAGGCTTTTCGTAACTGCATTTTAAAATCACTAGATGTCGCAATGCAGTATAGCGTATCCTTGCCCCGTGATAATTTGGGACGTAAATAGAATGTTAAGTAGCTGCCTTTCGTGGTATGACCTGGGAGTCGACTTAGGGGCTAGAGGTAAATGAAATAAGGTGATGGGATAGCTAACTGTCACCAATATTTAGTATCAATGAGGCCACAACTGTAATTTTATGCTAAAATTGACCAAGGTGATTTACGTTCAAGTTTTGCATTTCCCGGAAAAAGTTAAAAGACGTATATGTTTATATAACGGTAGACTACCTCTGTGGCGCGATTGGTTAACCAACTGAACGCTCATCGTGAGGTCCCGGGTTCGATTCTAGGTGGAGGCTGAGTTAAGAACTATGCTTATCTTCCGCTGTCTAGTTGTTGATTATATATTATTTATATGTATTTATTTATATATAATAAGTAAATATATCTTAAATATACGTTGACTATTGGTGTAATAAAGTTCTACAATGTTATTATTATTTATCTATGTATAATAAGTATATGTTTCTTAAATATACGTTGACTAGTACCCTTAACACAACTGAACTTAACTTAAATAAACTTAGGAAGGGGCTAGTTCAATTTGTTGTAATATTGTCCTAAAATATTATATTATTATGATATTTGTGAGAGTTAAGGATTTTAATGCATTAGGCAGCTGGTTTGTTTGGATGTTTAAGAAGCAAGATGTATGATAATTTAGTTCGTAGGTTGTAAAGATTTCCGAAATAGTCCACCTTGACCGCAATTTACATCCTAAAAGCGGTTGAAAGCTTGAGACTTCGATTTCCTGTCCAAATCATTCTGTAACTCAGATTGAACTGAAACCTTGGAAAGTTCCGAAATTAATCATTGAACACAGCTTATATAACGAAGCTATTTATTCAATCATCATTAATGGAGACAGATTTCTAGCCCGTAACCCAAGAGATTTCATTGACACCTAGTCCCTTAGATGTATCTTACGACATGCCGGGAAAAACGGCAGCTAGTTTGTATACTTTATCGTCCCAGACTAGCACGGGACAAAGATTGAGTAAAGGAATATATGTTCCTCATAACATCATTACCCCAATTAACATGCTTAAAAGAAATCTCGGAGATATTAACGTCTCCAAGGTTCTGTCCACTCCACGGGATTAGAGGGCGTATATATATATTAGTTTAATTAGATTTATATATTTTTTTTAAATTAACTAATTGTAATGACGACTTTTCCGGTGGATTTTTTTTTTGATTTTCAATAAGTGATTTTATAATCCTCATATTGAATAAAAAGCATTTCATTTCATTATGTAATCTAAGTGTAAAACAGCCTTAATTTCGCAAGTAGAACCTTTTGTGAACACGTCCCATTGAGGACAGGTTGCCTGCAGCGGAATTAGCTCGAGTGTTGGAAGTTTTTCTCCAATAATAAAAGTTTCTAAGCACTAGGGATGACAAAAGTTCTTAGTCACACGAAGTTATATGATAGCACTCGGGGAAGATTAAAATTGTCGTACGCTTTATCGTAGAGAGATAAGGGTATCTTTTTATATACCATTAACCCTTCTTAGTCTGAGACGTGAAAAGGATGCTAACTAGCTACCGTTCTTTTTTAGACTAAGGGTAAATGGACTCTATTAGCCGATGGGATAGCTACCTGACACCAATGGTCCATATAACATAACATCATAATATTCATGCTAATAAGTGACCAAGTTTCCTTGTCTCCAAGGTTTTGTACACCCTGACAGGGATTATAAGTAGTGAATGTATGTGTATTTATTAATCCTTTTGGGTTAGAAAGACGCTTGAGTGTTGACATAGAAAATGTTATGGACCAAGTGATAAATTGAGCAGTATAAATAATGCCTGGTCATTATGAAAAATGCCCATACTTGGATATCTAAAACTCAAATGTCACTGGACAATACCTAATCTTTAAACATTTAAAACCCATGTATCGCCAGAGAAACAGTTTCAATACGGATTTTAAATTGTATAAATATTACCTAAAGCTTACCTAGAAATATTTAAAACCTAGCCGTGAACAGTTAAAATCTAGGCAATTCTCCACGGTATAATAGTACAAATGGAGATTTTTGATAGAACTAAAATCCGTCTGCGGTTTTGCGGTTAGCATTCCCACTTTCCCTAAAGTTTCCATGATTTATCACTATGCTAGAATAATAGTGCTTGGTTATGTATGGTCAGTTATTTTAGGGTGGACAGAACCTTGAATGCACACTTCCTTGGGTAATTTTACAGTGTCTATGAGAAGTTGTATGAGTGTCGATGAAGCAAAGGTGATATGTCAGGATCGAGAATGCGAATCCGTGATCTCTGCCTACGCCTCTACAGGGAATCGGACGTGATGTGTATATATGTATGTATATTTATGAAGAAACAAAAATTTATGTGTATGTGACCTATGTTAGTCTGAAACGTTATTACAATACTTACATGCTACATCTTTCCTTATATATTGTAGGAAGCGACTAAGGTACTGTAGGTTCTAATTCTAAGTTAATGAGATTGCACCTATCTACTTATGAACATAGAGTACCAGGATCCAATTGGCAATAGGAGGTTGTTAGCTGAGCAAAGCTTTGATCAAAACTCCATTACTCTCCGTTTACAAATTGGTAACGATGTTAGCTGTTGTAAGTACCAGGATCACAGCGATTTTAGGTGGTATGTTCCGCATGTATAAGGTTGATATACCTTGTGGGGAAAGGTTTATGGTGAAAAAGAATAGATGTTTCGTTGTATGGAGAATTTCGACTATAACCTATCTCAAACAATAGGCAAGTTATGTAGTCAAAAAGATATAGGAGCAAAATACTTGGAGGTATCGACTCGAACTGGATTACACTATAGTTTACGAAGTCCACTCAAAGTTATTTTTCCACCAGGTTTAACCTAACGTGACGAAAGTCATAGATCGTTTACGAACCTTTATTGAAAATTACCTAACTCTGTATGTTTGGTTCCTCACAATATTTTCTTATATTTAAATAAATAGATTTTCTGTTTTGTCTATTTATAGAGTGGTAGCAATAACATGGAACCCCATTTCTCTCGATCCTGACAAACCTCATTTAGTTCATTTTCCTGTTTTCTCTCAATTATGTATATTTCTTTCACTTCATAACACCGAAGGCCCTTCGTGAAGAAACGTGAATTTCTCATGAACTACGGAGGTTGTAAAATTTAATAAGCTTACGAAAAAGTTCGGTCCATAAAAGCCTTCTTGCGCCTTTCATAACGACGCTATGGCCTTGCAAGTTAGCGAGAGGGGAATTGTGTAAATAGGGCTTAAAAATAACTTTCTTACTTTTGGCATATATACCTATGATATTAGTTAAATATCGAAGGTGGATCTCTGATTAAATGACCGTGTTTGTCTGTATGTAATCCTTATACTACAATCTAAATTACATTTTTTCTGGACCAATTCTTATTTTAAGTAACATAAGATTGCACATATGCTTTGCTTAAGTTTAGTTTTTTAACATAAATAAGAATTTTGCGGTCTTAAAAACATATACAATACATCATTAACTTATGAATGAGGATACGTGCATATTATTGTCGCAGCAAAAGGGTCTTTAACTCCCATCGAAGTTTTATTCGAATAACTTTAGCACCTCATAAATTATGTCGACCCCTCGTTTCTTAGCAAGCAGTTAAGAAAGGTAACTACTTAGCTTTCTTTATAGAAGAATTCTCATAGAATGGTATAAAGTAAACTAATTTTGGAATTGCGTGTCTTTAATCAAATAAAACCCTTAATAATCCCCATATCTCACTCTCCCCGTTTTATTTACCAAGAATAAAACTGTTGAAGTTAATTATAAATCTAAAACGATACTAATTTGGGAATAGCCCAAATTAGTAAAACTAGCTATTTTCAGATATTCCTTATTTAGTTTGTATTTGACTAATCAAATTATTAATTTATATAACATGACAAATTTTTAGTAGTTAAGTTTGTAAATATTTTGTAAAGATTTCACTGTTAAAATGTATTATAATAAAAATTATTTATCATTAATTCCTAAATCTTCTAACGAGTTAAACGTGACCCTTAGAAACCTTTATTCATGTCTACCTCATCTGCAAATTTAAACTTTGTATTGTGGGTATTTCCATCTATGGTGATATAAGTGTAATGATATATGTGTTATGATAAGTGTATATATAAGATGTATGAGTGTCAAAGAAGCGTCAGTGGCCTGTCAGGATCGGGACGAATAGAGATCCGTGATCTCTGCCTACCCCTTTACAGAGAATCAGGCGTGATGTGTATATATGTGTAATATATGTCAAGTGTGTACATAAATCTGTCTAACAAGCTCAGTACATATCGTAACACAGCTACGAACATTCGTAGTATAGTGGCTTCGTTTGCCAACGACACGTAGCGGCTACGACCGAGTTTCAAGCCGGAAGGGGTCCCGAGAGCCTTATCCCGTAGTATTGTTGCTACGAAGGCTCTATGCGATTTCATATGTGGATAGATTATACCTTCCGAAGGGACACATCGATACTGGAAAACAGGTCTTACAAATATGGCCGATATATTGTAAAATAACTGTAACTGTAAATAAGGAATACATGTAAGGTCTTTTATTATCTAATGCTTGGAAGGATGTAAATATAATGCTAGCTACGACAAATTTTATGCAAAAGGTAACTTAAATACCTACCAACCACTGACTTCTTATAAGAAGAGTCCTAGATCTGGCATTGAATTAAATTTAAATATGTGTTTTTTATTTATGTACATAATTAAAAGTCGCTAAGGGGAAAACTACGTGAGGAAACCTGCCTAAAAATAGGAGTACGTATACACAAGTCGTGAAGCGTATGTTATGTAACTTAAGTACAAAGTGCTAGCAAGCAATTAATATCAAATATTACTGATATCCAAAATTATAGCAGTATATTTAATACATATACGGATGCTAACTATTGTAACATGTGATCATAATATCATAATATAACATAACATGTCATAATATAACTAGTAAAGAAACAAACTACCAAAGTTAACAAGTTCAAAACAAAACAAAGTCGTTGGCTCCATCCCTAACAATGGCCCATCTCTCTCTGTCAATATCGGGATTGTACGAAAAACATAATCAGTACACGTTTATTAAAAAAATGACTATAACTAACTAGCAAATGATAATGATCGTGAGCTGTATGATATGTTCACTATATAATAAGAATATTGTAGGACATTATTACACCAATTGAACTAGCCCCTTGCTAAGTACATTTAAGACTTGTGTTTAGGATACTAGTCAACGTAAATTTAAGAAATATATACATATTATATACAGATAAATACATATATAGCATATATAATCGACAACCAGACTGGAAAGCAGCAGAAAAGCGTAGTTCTTTACTCTGCCTCCACCGGGAATCGAACCCGGTACCTCACGATTAGCGTTCAGGCGTCTAACCGATCGCGCCACGGAGGTCGTAAAAATATACTATAACTAGTGACCCGCTCCGGCTTCGCACGGGTATAAAATATATAGCCTACTCCACTATTTAATGGATGTTATTATACATATAAACCTTCCTCTTGAATCACTCTATCTAATAAAAAAACCGCATCAAAGATTTAAGCGTTATAGGGAGTTATAGGGAGGATATATTAAGGGACATAGGGACAGAGAAAGCGACTTTGTTTTATACTATGTAGTGATGTATATCATTACTATCTGTTTTATGTAGGAGTATGTAAATCGTTCGTCATATATATCCTTATACGAGTGTCACAGAGATAATAAAACATAATGGCTGCATGAGAAAATAACGATAGAACGATCCATACAAACAGAATCATAAAATTCTTATTTTCTCGCGCGAAAGGGTTATGGCGTTTCGAAAATCATTTAACAATAAAATTTTATGGCAAGGCGATATAATAAGATAAAGTCCCACACAGACTTTTACGACTATTATCCCTTACGGGGTAGTCAGAAGTTTAAGTGTTGTAGACTTATACTACTATATTATACCTTAAGGGGTAGTCACAGGTTCTCGTGTCCACCTCGGCTATTGAGAAGCTAGTGAATCTTAGGCTAAATTATATGTTTAAGGCTATACCGTAAATTATAGACCACAAGATACTGTAAGTGTAGTGTGTAGGCCGAGCGTTATTGATAAAAACGTAGCAGTGAGGGTAGACGGAGAAGCATCTGACAGGGCGCTGCGGTGGAGACGAAGAAATATAAAACGTCAGTTCTGCCCGTGACCAAGGCTACTGCAACGTAGCCAAAACGTCGGGTTAATAATAAAGGTAACTTTATTATATAAAAACTTACGCGATAAGTCCAGTTAGTTATTAATCATGTATACCGTAAATATTTACATACAGTAAGAGTTCCCATGCTAGTCTGGAAGTAAATAAAATGCTGACTAGCTACCTTTCTTCTTAGCTTGTAAGGGACTAAAGGAGAATTTGTGTGTTTAGTTATAACCTGTAGTCAGAAGGACAAAGGGCTAGGGATAAATGGAATCTATTGGGCGATATTATATCAAACTGTCACCAAAATTTTATACGACATCACCTCAATATTCACGCTAAGAAGTGAACTAAGAGATAATAATAATAATTTATTTAAAGCCACAAAAACATAGACACACAATACCAAACGTACTCGTAAACTCGTACAATTAAAATTTACAAACTAGGGGATAAAACTTGTGTTATATGTTATAGATATTAACGTACTAGCGGAGATGGACACCCAAACATTTGACTACTCCGCTAAGGTTAATGGTCGTGACAGCGTTTGTCTGTGTAATGACATTATGAAACTCGAAATGAAAACTCCAAACCGGAAAAAATGGCCGACCAAAACTCAAATGAAGGTTTCTAAGCGAAAAATAAAAGTGGGTTCTATTTTGTCACCAAACTGGAATGACCTAGATATTTCTAGACCCGTGAATATTGCACAGGTTGGCTTAAAAAGTACTGATATACACTCAGTATATACTCTTAGTAACAATACATATATATATTTAATGTATTATATATCAGTAAAACTATTTAATAACAATACATTAACGTAATGCATCGCATATTACGGTGAAGGAAAACATCGTGAGGAAACCTACCTGTTCCGCGAACAGATAATAGTCAGTGCTTGTAAATAGTGACATAGCTTACCACCTGTCACATTGAGCACTGACTATCTGTTCAACACGTGCGTTCGAGGTAGCCATAGAATTACTACCATCGCAATCGCGGAGATGGACACTTGAACCTATGACTATCCCGCAAGGGTTAATGCTCGTGAATGCGTTAGTCTTTATTTGTATATACTCTTAGGTATATATTAATACCAAATTCACAAAAGGGACGAGAGATAAGGCTGAGTGTGCATTTGGAGGTGTAAATGTCCTGTGCTAGTCTGGGACGTAAACAGAATGCTAACTAGCTGCCGTTCTTCCCGGCATGTCGTAGACGGCGACTAAAAGACTAGGGGTAACAGAATATATTGGGCTATAGGCCATAGGGCCATAAATGTTCCATTCTGACATCGAAACCCCCAATACTCAGGCTAAAAAGTGACATAGGAGATATTATTTCTCAAAGGTTCTCTCCACCCCGAAAGGGATTAAAGGACATGAATATATGTATGAATGTCAATGAAGTGAAAGTGGTTAGCCAAGATTATTAAAAATGAGGATCCGTGATCTCTGCATACACCTCTATAGGGATACTAGCATGATGTTTATGTATGTAACCATACTTCAATTTAGGAGATGGAAACGTGAGCGTATGACTAATTCACATTATAGTAAAGTTAACAAAGGAACTACATATATTACAATCAGTGTCAGTACTAATGTTCTTTATAAGTGAATTGAATCAAATGTTTGGAATAAATTAAGATATGTGTAAACAGTACACAAGTATAATATTCATTTCACAAATGTTTGGTTAACCAAACTATGATGTTTGGGATTTGAATTCATGTAAGTTAACCATCTGTATTTATACTGAGCTATTAATTGATTCAGCTGCCTTAATTTACTTTGCATTGCAGACTCTAATGTAATTCAACGTAGCTCAGTTATTTGGGGCTTGACTCTGTATTAGTGGGTACAGGGTTCAAATCACGCTTAAGCATGTACCAATGGAAATGAAGTTTAGTAAGTGCTTGTAAATGGCGACATCTTAAGTGCTTAAGAAATATTACCTGTCACATTGAGTACTGACTATCTGGTCAACACGTCGGTTCGATGTGCCCATAAAGTTACTACCTCCGCAACTGCGGAGATAGAAACCTAAACCTGTGACTACCCCGCAAGGGTTAATGGTCGTGAACGCGTTTTTGTATGAGACTCTAAAGCTTCGATTTAACATTTTAAATAGCCTTAGTAAATACGTAAAAATATCAATGGTATAATGACTACAACAACGAACACATAGTTTGATTATAAAAATTAAACCACGTTTGGTTTAACCAGTCTTTGAATGGGTTACCAATCTGTGTTACTAATAGCTGTTGTACATATTTTATTTCGTTGTTCTGACCACCCTAAAAAGGATAAAGGAAGTTTATTTATTTGTATATAAGTATTTAATAACTCTCTAAATTGCAGGTTTCATAAATCTCATTTCTCTGTACAGAAAATAGTACATTTATGATTCAAAAGGGGAATGCTGTCAGTCTGCAAAACCACATCCGGCAAAGCTTGACTACAAAGACATTCTTTAACTTTGTCTTTTGTCATAGAATGTAGTTTTAAATGGTTATAGTTATTACATTTGAGTGAATATGTAATTTGTACGTAGTGAATAAATAAATAACTACTTGTTTAAATTGTATGATATTTATTTCATTTTTTGAGTTTATTAAATCATATAGTTGAAAAAGTTAGTGAATAATAACTGACAAATGAATACATTAAAAGGATTATTAGTTTTAAACAGTACCTAAGTTGGCAATTTGATTATACATATGATGTTATACTCTTTTAATATTGTTCAAGTAACATTATTATGCGCGACTGTATCAAAAAGGATGATTATAAATAATCGTTTGAATAAAATTATCAAGAAACTTGCTATTATTAAACTGTATTAAATTATGTTTGCATTAAATTGTATACTTAATTTCTACATAGAAAAGATCAATTACTGACGAATCTCATCAATTATATGTTCATCAAATATTCGCAAACGTAAACCAAGTTCTCTACAATACTATTATTCTACACATCTACTACTTACCCGACCTCTAGTTTGGCAAATTAAGACGGAATTCCATCACAACCATTAGATCCCGCACACACTCATTACAAATCCCCGTACAACAATTAAATTTCGAGAACCTCAAAATTCACCTGTACTTATTCAACCCTGCGCGTAGATTTAAAAAAAACAGGACCAGATCACTGAAACTGCCCTGCATTCAATATTTAGTTCAACAAAAGTGTATTTTTGACTTTTTTAGAGGGATTTTCATAGAGGTTTTTTTATGGAAACGTGGCTTACCGTAAGACATAGCGTGTGCGAGACAGAGGTGCGCCTCGGTTGGCTTCTGAACACAGACTGTTGCTTTGGACTCAGATAACAGGGTCCAGGGATGAAGGCGGGAGTGCGCGCGCATACCAAACCCAGGCTTCCTCAACTTAGCTGTTGTCGGTGTGGCCATGTGTAGTCGAAATGTACGGGTTTAAGGAATTTTGGGTATACTATAGATTTATGATTAATTTTATGAGACAGTCAGAGGTTTGCGTGACTATTATTATCTATGATCTCTGTTGTGCGATTGCTTAATCACTTAAACGCTATAAAGTTCGATTCCCAGTTTAGAGTTAAGAATAACGTTTTTTTCTGCTTTACATATAATAAATATATATTTTTGAAATATACGTTAACTATTACCCTTATACAAGTCTTAAATGAACTTACCAAGGGGCTAGTTGAATTGGTGTAATAGTGTCCCAATTATTATTATTATTATCTGAATGATGTGATTGTATTTGGGCACCTAAAATCTAGAATATCTATGGAACACGCATGTGGACAGAAAATGTGTTTTATGATGAGGAAATACACCGAGAAACATCTTCTTGCTGATATAAAAGTTGACTTAAGGATTAAGAGTTTATTTAAAACTTTTAAGCCATTAAACAAAATGCCTTTTTCTGTATTTGTACACTTCACTTTTTCTCCTCAACAACCCTAATGTAAAGACAGCTTCTTCAGAATTACCAACGCAAATGTTAACGTAGCATATATTTCATCATACACTTATTCATATCCACCAATTCTCCATGATGTACATATTATTTCATTCAATGGTAACTTATCATTTTTACCATATAAAACCTGACTTAATCCTTCTAACCCATCTACAGGGAATCAGGCCTGAAGTGTATTTGATAATCTATAAAAAAGGGATTTTTATTTAAACCCTAGCAACCCCATTGAAGCAGAAGCCCCGAGTATTCCTTCTGGCTTTGTCCCGCGGCGCATAATGCCAAATTAACTGCTTATAAAGGCACTTGTGTTTGCTAATCCACCCACTTTCCATGACCTAAGCGAAAGGCTAGGTTGAAATGGTACTTGGTTCGATTCCTGATGGGTATTGTTATAAGGAACTGTACAGACATACATATATGTTCATGTCCTTTAATCCCTTTCGGGGTGGATAGAACCGTAGAGATAAGACATTATCGCTTTCGTTAGCATGAAGTATGAATATTGGTATTGGGATGTCATATTATTAACTGAGACAAATCCTATTCACACTTGCGCGGGGTTGACATGTGCCCTTGGTTCCATTAATGTAAATTATTTCTATTTGTGTATATGTATGCGTCTAGTGTGAATATTATTTATATATATATAATTTTATTTTTTATATTAAAGAACAATGGTTACCGGATCCTAGCCTATTGTCTAATTGATTCCATTTACCACTGGTCCCTTAGTTGCCTCCTACGACATGTCGGTAATGTTATAAGGATCGGTGTTTTAATATAAACTCAAAAGATATTGTTTTCTTAGATACATACAAACTTACATACTCGTACATACTTATAATTCGTTTCCTGACAGGCCTTAGGCAAATAATTATTTTGTCCAGTTGCTATAATAAAATCACATTACATTTACAAATATTATATGTTCTTGTGTATATCTTATATAATACAGTCACACAAACAGGGTGACGTTAGAAGAACCAATAACTTCAGAATATGAATGAGTTTATGTCTTTGGTGACGTGTTAGTAATCTTTCATCGAGATGTCACATTACATACATACCATCCAAATATTTGTCTCATTCCTAATACTTTTTACCACGTTCACTTCATTGATATATATACGCCTCCTCATAGCCATATAAAGTCATTCTAGTTATAGTACTTATATAGACTAAATTTTTCACTACTAATACTAATTACAAGAATGCCATTATAACTCCTAAATCGGCGTCGCATCTCTTTGAATTAGTTCACCAAATAGTCAGTGCTTGTGAACACGACACCGCTTCCCAACTGTCACATTGAGTAATGTCCTTCTGGTTGACACGTGGTATCGAGGTGACCATATAATCACTACCTCCGACATTGCAGAGATGGGCACTCTAACCACTGCCCTCCATGCGAGGATTAAAGCTTTTTATTATTTGTATTACCCCGATAGTTACGCTAAAGGTAGCCCAGAAGAACCACCTATAAGCCTAAGGTTCTATAAGACACACACATTCACAACCCTTGTGGTGCATTCATGTTGATCTTCCGTAATGCACCGTTAGTCATTCCATGGCCTTCTTGAATCCATTTGTTAACCAAGGGCCTTAGTCCACAAATGTTTTTTGCATAATAACTGTTCAATATCAGATCAGTAATAGTGTGAAGTTGGTAGTGGATTAACAAAAGTGACAAATTACGTCATTTTTTAAGTGAAATTTGTCACTTTTACCAATTACAATGATGAAAATTGACACTTTTGTTCATCCACTACCAACTTCACACTATTGCTGATCTGATACTGAACTGCGTTTGTGCTAAAACGCATTAGTGGACTAAGGCCCCAGATAGTCAGTACCCAACGTGTCAGATTAGGATAGGCCCTAGATCCATTTACAAGCACTGAATATTACTCTTTCCCTCACCGCATAAATACGAAATAAAATTATGATTAGTAAACGTAATTAGAGTGGACAAATAGAACAAGCAATTCAATTTAGTTGCCTCATGTTTACCCGTTCTGTATGCAAATGACTAATCAAGCCAACGAAATGGAGTACCCCAAATGGTGAATGCAATTTCAGTTATTCTATGCGACTCTATGATACTAGTTCATACATACAAGTCAGGGCTCTTACCTTTTAGATAGGCCAGGATCTCACACATTTAAATCGCTTATATTTTCGACTTTTTAATTCTACGGAGCTCAGATGTTTGGGGCTTGACTCTGTATCAGTGGGTACAGGGTTCAAGTCCTGCTTGAGCATGCACCAATGGAAATTAATTTTAATGTATTTCTATGTACATGTTTGTAAAAAAAAATCATTCACGAAATGCATCGAATATTACGGTGAGGGTAAACATCCTGAGAAAACATACCTGTTCCCCGAACTGGTTATCACCTGTCAGATTGAGTACTGACTATCTCGTCAACCTTGAGTACCTTCGCAATTGCAGAGAAGGATACCTGAACCTTTGACTACCCCGCAAGGGTTATTGGTCATAACCACGTTTGTCTTTATTCCCAACTTTTCTAAATTATACATACATTTTCATCCTTTAACCCCTTTCAAAGTAAATAGAACCTACGAATCACAATTATACTTCCTAAGTCACTATTTAGCATGAATATTGGGGTTGCGCTGTCATAATGAACATTGGTAAGAGGTTACTAGCCTATCGCCAGATGGATTCCATGTACCCCTAGTCAATGTCCTAGTCTAGTCCTTCGACATGCCGAAAAGAACGGCAGCTAGTTAGCATTCTATATACGCCCCATACTAGTACAGGAGAATATTGTATAAGAATATACATAGGCCGTAGCCACATTGATAAATCGGGTTTCGTTCAATCATTAAAGTTAAGCAACACGAGCGTGGAATGTATCTGGATGGGTGAGGGAAAACACCGTGAGGAAACCTGCCTATTACTCGAAATAGTAGAAGCATCTGTACTGCGAAATGGTTGAAGTCGAATATTGAAGAGTATTAAAAAGTGGTTTCGAGTGATCAAAGATCTTCACAATGCTTTGTGGATGTTGGATTCTCAATCTCTGGCTATCTTGAAAGGTTTTATGGTCGAGAATGTCCAAGCATACTAATACTTGATTATACATAAATTTGAGAACCATTATTATTTTTTGTTTCACATACATACATACACATCACGCCTGATTCCTTGAAGAGGGGTAGGCAGAGATCAGAGGTCCCCATTTGTCCCGATCCTGACAGACCACTTTTGCTTCATTGACTTTCATACACCTCCTCATACACATTTTTGTTTTCTTAACATATTAAAGACCCGAATATCGAACCTGAAATCATAGGAAACGTTCAAATGTATATTTATAATCATGTCAAACCATCCCGTTTAGGGTGTACAGAAGTGTGTATAAAAACATAAAAAAATCTCGCTTAAGTTTACTATAACCACAGATAATATAATACTATAACTATCAGAGATGTGATGACATTAATGTGGATTGTCGGTTGATAATGCATCCCATGCTGGTATGGGGTGCAAAGGAATGCTAACTAGCTGTCGTTCTTCCCGGCGTGTCGTAGGAAGGGACTAAGGGTCAAATGAATTCATTGAGCAGGAACAACCCGACTCAAATTTTCCCTATGTCATCATAACCTCAATATACATGCTAATGAGTGACCAAGAAGGTGTTTATTTATTCCAAGGTTCAGTCCACCCTGAAAGGGATTACAGGACGTGCAATACATTCATTCTTATGTATGTATTTGTAACAACACCTAATAGCTATTAAAACTCGTTAATTGAACATTTTAGGTATCGGGAATAGTTAATAGTAATAATATTTGGGTCACTATTACACCAATTGAACTAGCCCCTTGGTAAGTTCATTTAAGACTTTTGTTAAGGGTACTTACTAGTCAACGTATGTTTAAGATATATATACTTTTTAACTATAGCTAAATGCATGTATAGTATATATAATCAACAACCAGACTGGAAAGCTGAAGAAAAGCGTAAATCTTAACCGGGAATCGAACCTGGGACCTCACGAATAGCGTTCAGGTGGTTAACCAATCGCGTCACGGAGGTCGTCACGTTATATAAGTTATATGGTTGTGTCTCCGTTGTTTAGATGTCCCGTTCTAGTCTGTGTCGTTAATAGAATGCGAACACACTACCTTTCTTCCTGGCATGTCATAATAGACGACCGTATTATATGTATGTATATCTTTAAAGGAATATATTTTAGGTAAGTGGAAGGGCGGTTATGTAGGGACCGGCAGTCAGTCATATTATGACAGTCAGATAGATGCTATATTGAAAAAGGGTGACGTTGGGAGTACCTATAACCGCCGAGTGTGTATGAGCGTCAATGAAGCGAAAGTGGTCTGTCAGGATCGGCACAGGTGGAAATCCGTGACCTCTGCCTACCCCTCTACAGGGAATCAGGCGTGATGACTATGTGTGTATGTATCTTACATCTTATCTTATATTATCTTACTTCTATACTGACTAAAGGATACAAAATAAAGTCAAAGTCAAATATTTTTATTCAACATAAGTACAAGTACAGTACGCTCATTGAAAGTCAAAACATTTAAAAAAACCAAATATTTTTCTCGTACTAAAACTTAGCGACCATAGTCTCTTGTTCACCCCTTTAGAGATTAGAGTCGTGAATGTGTATGTATGTGTAAATTCCAATCTTGTATACCAACATCATTTTTATTAACATCTCTTCAATAATTCATCTAATTATCTGCTAGTAATGAGGTAGTTTGGTACGTAAATAAAAAGCTAACTAGCTACGTTTCATCACGGCATATCGTAAGAGACGACTAAGAGCCTAAAGGTCAATGGAATCTACTGGGTGTTGGGTTAGCAACCTGTCACTAATATAATATATGTATGAATGCCATGATAATCACCGTATTCATGCAAAAAGTGAGACGTGAGCAATGAGATATGTCTCCGAGGTTCTGTCCACCCCGAAAGAGATTAGAGAACGTGATAATATGTTCTGTCTACCCCAAAAGGGATTAAGGACCATAAATGTATAACACTCATGAAATATACAATGTGTTAATGGCAGCTAGTTACAAACTATAAACCTGCTAGGATAAGATGATACATCGCCCCCGTATGCCTATAAAGAGGTAGGCAAAGATCACATATCCTTATGTTTCTGGATCCTAATAAAGCACTTTATTGACATCCGTACATAGTCATTCCTCTTCATAATATAACCTGGGGCTTAATTCCAATTATGCTTATTTCAAAATTGTACTTCAATACCATTTCAGTAATAGTGTAAAGTTGGTTTTGTATTACCATGTGTCACTTTTGCTATTGCACGGACAACTTCACACAATTTCTGAAGAACAGAACTTCGATTTTACTAGAACACATTAGGAGACTAGGACCGCTGTTAATAAGAAGTACTGTATATAACAACTAATAGTATGATTAATTTGCCTACCCATCACATATTCTTTAAAATTCCTACATACTAAGTCATATCTTCAATATCCTACTTATACGCCGAATGTGACTGAGTGGTTCTTAAAGTACAGGCTCTTCAAATCCCGTATTAATATGGCACATACATAAATATAATGACCGGTAAATATTTGCTTTTCATTCATACCATATGTCCTTGAAGGCACAGCGATAATTACAGTATTTTGACATTCGTGTCAAGACATTTCTTTATAGATGATATGCAAAGATTATGAATTATCATTATTCTTGCCCTTGGCTAATCACTTTTGCTTCACTTACAATCATATACCTTCGCTTACACAGTCTGAGGTTATAGGTCGTTGAACTTTTAGAAAATATTTATGTAAATTTCGTCCAGATCGTTATCTGAGAGAAAAACAAAAACAAAGCTCGATAATCTGTGTGAACAAGTACATTAATAGAAATTATATTAAGTTTCCTCAAAAGCATTTTATTATTCAAATCTTTTACCTAAGCTAAGAAAATATTACAACACACTGCAACGTGATCTTAGCAGAAATGAAAACAAAATTTGAATTTGCCCGCCACATTTGCCAACGTTGGCTAACCTGTTTCCTTTGAACTTACGACAACCCAACAATAAAAATCTCATTTATTTTTTACCGGAATTGACATTGTTTTGTGTTTTATTTATAAGAATAATTAATCATCTTAATTTTAATGTAATAATTACTTTAAAATATTAAGTTGTTTTTGAAAATAAACTATAAAGAATAGAATTAAAACGTTGCTTGCAACACCGCATCCGGTTATTTCATTTTTAGTCACTAGACGTCGCCACTGTACTACGTCACTTCAATTGAATCTCTCAAGTTTCCTTCTGTTTTGAAAGCGAAGCTTTATTGTATTATTTCTCTGATTATTCATTGAAAAGTGTTGCTGAAGTTTGGCAGAGCTAAAGATTCGTTAATAAGCTACAATGGAGAAAAGAGTCGCATTGGAATTAAGGGGAAGGAACCCGTCTGAGGTAATCTTTGTTTTCCAATTTGGTTCAATGTTTTGTCGATACGTATTTCACTAAGTACTTGTCTATAAACCTGATATTCACAAAACTTTAGTTGTAATTGTATTACTGATCGATTTTAAGACATAAGGCTATCAAAATCTGAATGATTTGAGCTATAAACGTGTTTGTCCTTTATTACACATCAAATTGGTGATACCAACGACTATTGAATAATTCGTGCATTTTGGCCTAATTGTATATAAAAATGTAAATACACATATATTATTAGGTCAAATTAAATATCTAGAGGCAATGAACAGTCAATCAATTAAATTAGTCCATAGAATCCAGGATTATTGGATTTTCTAACATTGAGGTTAAGTGTTGATTTTGTTGAACGCGTTGGTTATTGTAATGAAACTATAATAGTAATTCTATAATAAAGTACGGCAAACAGTATGATACAATAATACTTCAATGCATATAGATTCGCCGCTCGTGTTACGATGTCAAAAGCAATTAAATTTTTGATTCTCCCCGAAAACTATGTCGGGTCATCAAAATTATAACGTAGGTCATGTCTTTCAATAATTTAAGTAATAATAAATATCCCTCACATTATTCTAACCCGTGTATAGTATTTAGCTGGGCTGGTAATGAAATTCCTTTATTGTATATCTATAGATAAAGTGCAGTACATAGGTATATTTTTACAAATAGTACTCATACTATTTCGCGCCCTTTCACCCACGTAGTTGTTAAAAATTCACAAGAGTTTCAATGAAAGAACTATTTATTTGCCATTTATAATTCATTCAGAATATTTACATCTGTTTAGACGTATTTCAGTTCAAAATGTATTTGTTTGTATGCACTTTCATTTGACACACGGCTTACCACGAAGCGGCCATGTTTATTGCGTCGCTGTGATTCGTGTCATCCGCCATTGTAAATTATATCGGTCACCGTTTTTAACCAGATTCTTGCACAATAAACTCAAAAACTTAATAGAATCCATTAAATCTTAACATATTTTACCAATGTTTACTTGCTATGTTACGTGATATACACTTATTTTCTTTATTTTTACAACTACGCAATCTTTTGACAACGCACATAGCTTGACGTTTTGGTTAGATAGGTACTTTCCATGAACTATCTGTAAAACTCAATACAATTCCTCATTAATTACTCATTGGGCATAAGTTATATCATTATTTTCCAAATACTTTATAAAAATGCAATTTATTTTATGGATATACATACGCAAACCCTAGTTTGAACAAACTTATAATGGGAAATAGGCTGATTAGTGCAATATTGTTCTTGCAACTATGAAAACTCCGTTTTATTTTTCTTTCCAATCTCAAATCATGCTTGATTGCCATAGGTTTTATTTTAGCCTTTCTTTTATACCCTAATTGCCCACCCAGTTTACTAATTGGGCGCCTTTCTATTTTTATATCCGTTTCTTAGTAGTTACTTACACAGTTATATAGTTTCAGTACTATGTCGCCGTGAGATGGCGCTTATTACACTTGGTCTCGCCAAATGTCTTGTCCGTTCGGAAAGGGAAATGTGTTTTTATCGTATTATAAATAACCATCATCTACGTATGATATCAAGTCAAACATAACCTTTATGACTTTGAAATATATTTTGAAGAAATTGAATTTTAATACCTATAAACTTTTGTATAAGTCAATTTATCATCTTACGAAACTGAAGAGACATTATTCTCATACTAATAGAATATAATTATAAGCCTGATAAAAACCAAATAACCTAAACTTAATCTATCCTATTTCCAGGTCAAAGAACTGAACCTAGACAACTGCAGAAGCACCAACATACTAGGCCTGACAGACGAGTACACTGGCCTAGAAATCCTGAGTCTCAACAACGTGGGCCTGACCACCCTGAAAGGGTTCCCGGCGCTTCCTAGCCTGAGGAAACTCGAACTGTCCGACAACAGAATATCCAGTGGTCTAAACTTCCTCAACGGATGCCAGAAACTGACCCACCTCAATCTCTCCGGGAACAAAATTAAGGATCTGGACACTCTGAAACCCCTGGAGGAGTTTAAGAACTTGAGGAATCTGGATCTGTTCAACAATGAAGTGACGACCATTGATGATTATAGGAATAAGGTGTTTGCGCTCCACCCGTCCCTCAAGTATTTAGATGGGTAGGTACCATTGTTTACTAGCTAGATTAGCTATTATGGATTATGGGACATCACAATTGTGGAGGACACCTGAACCTCTGACTACCCTGCAAGGGATAAATGTTCGTCATTTGTCTTGACTAGCTATTATTTGAATAAGATATAACAAATTAAAGGGGAAATTGGTCTTATAAGAGTAACAAATTCAGAGGTGGAATTACATGCTCGGTCCATATTAATTTACCCATTAAAATTTAAGTAATCTTCCCATGAAACTTAAGTTGTTTTCAGCATATTTATAGCAAAATTTGTCTCATAATTAGAGCTCGCATACTTAACTGATAGTGGTTACTAACCTTTTTACTACATGATTAAGAATATCATGTTTGATTAAAGTTATGCTGCTAATGTTTTAGTGACTAATAATAACTATCACATCCCATCCCATCACCCAATATAACACCTTTACTGACTGGAACAGTCTAGGAGACTCAGTCTCTTAATTGTCTCGTATAACAATAAGAAAGACAGATAGTAAGCTTTGAAATGAAATGCTTTTTATTCAACATAAGGATCATAAAATCACTTATTGAAAGTAAAAAAAAACATTTTCACATGAAAAGTTGTCATTAAAATTAGTTAACCTTAAAAAATTCAATAAATCTAATTAAACTATTGGCATTTCGTAAAGCAAAATCCTGCTGAGATGAAATGCCAAGAAACTGTGCAGACATATTTCAATATAACAATTAAATTAACAATGTATTGTATTATTCCAGCTTCGATCAAGAGGACAGGGAGATTGAAGACAGTAGCGAGGAGGGCGAAGACGAGATGAACGGAAACAATGATAGCGAAGAAGATGGTAAATATATCTAAGCATTTATATTTAACCACCTATAACCGCCGAGAGTGTATGAGAGGATGTATGAATGTCAATGAAGTGAATGTGGTCTGTCAGGATCGGGACAAATGGGGATCCGTGATCTCTGCCTACCCCTCTACAGGGAATCAGGCGTGATATGTATGTAAGTATGTATGCATTTATATTTAATTTTTTTTTTGTCACAACACTTATTCTGTCAGAGAATACATCTTTTCTCCACAACAATGGCCGAAATCTTTACACAGTCAGGAAAACAACTTAAAATATTATCACATGCTGACTAGACATTGAAACATGTACCATGACTGACATGTTTTGACAGTTACTTATAATGGTTATGACTAGTTTCCTTCGTATCAGTGAAGTTTTTAACTCATTCGGAGCCAACGACACGCCTCGCGTGTCCATGAAAATTCTACTCGCCACGCCGCGGACACGCCTCGCGTGTCCATAAGTTTTCGATTATATCTCGAGAAGTACATGAAATTTTTTTATAAGAATTTGTGTACATGGTATTTACCACACGAATAACCATATATTCACGTGGTTTCTACTTTGAAAGAAGTTATGTTTATACTAAAAACGAACCCCTTGTGGGATGCCAAGAACACGCGACGCGTATCCACTTTGAGTATGCGACCAGAGGTTCTTAAAGTTTGTGTAACTTTCCATCAAACTCACTACGTTAGCTTGTTTATTATAATATTAGTACTTACAAAATAGTATGTTTCTGAGTGATTTTAGTCGATAGATGAGTCAATAATTAATATAGCATACAAACAACAAAAAATATTATAAATTTATTAATATATAAGTAAGTTTGAGAATCACATCATATTTAATTTACCTATTTACCTAAATATCCATATTCCGCCATAATTCCTGGTTTAAAATCACTATACTGTTGCCACAACCTTATCTCTTTCGTTGCACAAACAGAACTAAGGAAATAAACTACCACAATGTATTATTAACGTATTTAGAAACATTAAGTTTGTCGCAGAGCCAGTGGATTTTTTCTTAGTCGCAGAGCCGCGGACACGCCTCGCGTGTTCATTACCGTTTGTATGGCGGCTCCGCTAGTAAGACGCTGAAAAATGGCGCGGCGTCGAATGAGTTAATTCACATACATAACTATCAAATTTATTAGCCTTTAGTTTAAATATACCACATTCACCTTCATACTGCATAGTATTATAAATATATCATTAATTGCTTCAATCTCATCCATACATTGACCTACAAACGCTGATATGTAATACTATGAATATGGATTCCAGAGTTAAGTAATACCATGGGCAGTCTGATGATAGATGACCAGGTTGATTGGGATCCTGATAAGCCTAAGCCCTCGTACCCAGTGGTTTTGTACACAGTATTCGGTCTCCTATTCCACATGAATTATTTGCTCAAAAGTAAGCATCTTGAGCGGGTTTAGTCGGCTAAGATAGATAAGTTGCATAGTGAATGTGTTGTTTTGTTATTGTGTACGGTTACTGTTAAAAAATATTTGTGAGATTTTTTATCTACACTAAATAATAGTTATTACATGCAGTTCTTGGTACTTCTATGATAGCTGTGACAACATGTATTGTATTTTAACTGCATATATACCGACTTTAATTCCCAACAATCTTTAGCATAGAATTTTGATACCCTTCCAGGATCATGCACAGAAGTTTTCTCATGCGGAATGAGTTTTATAGTATAATATTATTATGATAAATATGTATTGACAATGTGTTTCTCTTGTTGCAGGGTCTGAAGAGGATGATGATGACGAAGACGACGTCTCTCTTAGTGCCGTCTACAACGGAGATCTTGGTAAGTCTCGAGTAACCTAATCCTGAACTTTGTGTAGTATGTATGCTTTTAAGTACTTGAATTTAAAATGAAATTCAAGACGATTCTTTTGCATGTTACTTTTCTGGTCTAGCAACAGCATCACCTTTTCAATTTTTATGGCTTTAACACTTTAAAAGTGACCTTGTGGCCAGATAACTCTGTCGTACTGTAAAAATGTGGCATTATTGTGCAGGCTTCTTAATCCAAAACTAGTTTATTTCAGAGATAACATTCGGTTAACCTTACAAATTGTCCTTATTTTACTTTCATCTAACTACCACATAATATAAACTTAGTTAATCTCACACTTCTATCACCCTTACAGAGGAAGAAAGCTCAGCCAGCTCCCTGTACGAGGGGAGTGACGTGGGAGAGGAAGAAGACGATGATGAAGACGACGATGTGGACGGAGAGAACGACACATCGGTCCAGACTAATGATAGGACACAAGGTAACTTATTTTGGTTAATATAAAATAAGCTATTCAATATACAGTAAAATAAACTTAGTGATTCCTTTGCATAGCCTATGATGCGATGCATTCATATAGCCAAACTTAAAGACGCAAAGTCTCCTCAGTAACTTAGGATCCATAATGGGGTTGTGATGACATTGAAAGGGAACAACGCGTAATAACATAATAACCCTTAGTCGCCTCCTACGAAAATTACGAATACCAATTTTAAGTTACTGTATATGCTATTAGTATACTAAAAAGAGCCAAAATAAAATCGTACAGCATTATTCTTAATCCATAACTCAAACTTATATTGATGAGTATAAAAGTGCAATGGATAGAATAATAAGTCTAATTCGACGTAGCTCAGTTGTTTGGTCGACGTAGCTAAGGCTTACATTTATGTCAGCAACTATAGCTATATTCTTTTTCGCAGAAGGTGACGACAGCGCACCAGAAGAAAGCACCCGAGGGAAGAAACGGAAAATAGAAGATGATGAGAACTAAACCCCAACTCCGCCTTATATCATAAGTAACAGCCCAATGCATCGGACGATGGACCCTATCACAAACACACAAGGTTCATAGTCAATTAATCATTTTTTAAAAGGATTCGTTGTACAAAACTTGCTTCGAAGTTGTGTATGGAACTTGCCATGAAACCTAAAAATTGTAAGTAATGTATGCAATATCAGAAAGTTATCTTTGAACCTATAAATACTTACGAAATATGTACTTCAGTAAACATAGAAATTGAGGCTCCGAAATTTACTACATCAGAAAATATTTACCAAATGATATCAGAAATTCGTCATTTACTAACTACATTATCAGTTATTTTGTTGTTCTGTGTGTTTTTTTTTTGTATAAAGAGGCATTGTTACATGTAAACGCTCTTGTCAGGGCATGTATATGACCAATATTTATTTGTAACGGGCTAGGTTTATCAATGAGAAGCTAGTAAGAGAATGCACAATATCGTCATACACAGCTTTCTAAGAAATATTTTCATAGTTTTCAAGTAATTAGTAAATGAACCTATATTTTGTATATGTTTTTAGCTGCACTCAAACTTATATTAATCTGCATTATACTGGGCCCTTACTCCACTAATTAACTTTGACAACCACTCAACTGCGAGGCTATAGCGATAAATCTGCATCTCGGCCGTAAAAGTGGTACTCTGCTAATATTTTGACAGCCAGAATAGCGCCATAATAGCGAGTCAATGGCACTTCAGTGGCCACACACAAAGTACAGAAATTATTGTCTATGGATTACAAAAATTTAAAAAACTGTTTGCATTGCTATGCAGCAATGTCAATTAATGCATATTGATTTAGCAGTTAAAAGTTTTAAGTTTATAACGTAAACGTAACTAAAAACGTAACTGAAAAAATATTTTATGTTTTTAATTGAAACTAAAACTACTAACTGAGTGTGTGAGTGTACACTAGATATTGACCATAGACAAAAATAGCTGTCAAAACAATAGTAGAGTACCAAAATGAAGGCTATTGAACTAATATTGAGGCACGTTTGATTAGTTGTATTTCGATAGCGCTTCAGTGGCCAAAATTTGTTAGTGGAGTGCGAAAAGTGTCAAATTACGGCCATTGAACTGCCACAATGTCGACACTGAAGTAATATTGTGGCCAATATGAATTAGTGGAGTAAGGGCCCTGTATTAAAAATAAACATACATAAGCTTTACAAAATTATAATACTATGATCAAATGAAATTTATCACGAAGGCTAAGTGGGTAATAAAAACTTAAGTTGGTAAATTGTAGTTTGAATGCAGCTTAGAAACATTTGCTATATACATAATTGTAAATTCTGCATTAGAAATAATTGTCAACCACTTACAAACATCCCTGGTATAACCAGTAATGTGTCTGTGTAAAACGAACTTATTGAATTCAAATGGAACATTAAAATTATCGATTCAATCTCTCTTTAATATTAGGACATACTAGATTAAAGATTCTCGTTGATGTAAATCGTCTACAATAAATTGTGTGCATTGATGTTTTGTATGGACTGAAATGTTACAAGTTTCAATGTTATTCAGATAGTATTTTGAAGGTAAATTGAATCAATGTACACTATTTGTTCTAAGCTAGGTGTAAAATAGGGTAAGTTCGGTTAGGGGATTACCACTTGAATGAATACAAAGATGTATTTTTCTATCGTTTTAAGTCGAATGCACGTTTAAATGTTGGTTTGAGCGTTCGTATGATAGACGTGCCAGTTTGTTGGAGAGTTTTAGTTAATAATTTTATTGTATTGTGTAAGTCATTAAGTTTAAGTAATTTACAACTTAGCCTGTTGATATATTATAATCCTATTAAGATTTTTATTTCCGGGATTGTAAAATAAAGAAAACTTAACAGAGTGTATTGTTTTATTTTTTATTCACGATTCAGTCTTTGTTTGATATTTCATTAACATCTAAGCAACTTACATTAACGTTCGCGGAGAAGCGATCTCACTAATTTGACACGTGCCACATTTCCAGAATCTGTTATTGCCAAAACAAATGAAATAATCTCATATTTACTTGATTCGTGTGCGTTCGCGCAGCGGAATGTTGTTGAATTTAAAGATTTTAATTATGCAGATATTTAGTGTATGACGTCGTATAATTGTGTATGGTAAAAAAAAATTTGTGCATGCAGCCATTGTGGAGAAATTCACCAAAAACTGATTCCGCTGGGCGAACGTTCACGAACGTTCGCCCAGCGGAACTTTTTTTGATCCATTGACTTTAGAAGAAAAGAGATGTGTCCAAAAATTAGTGTGTATTTGTGTGTAATTGTGTATGTATGAATAAAATTAGTGCATGCATAAACTTCGGAGAAATTCAAGTTTCCGCTGCGCGAACGTTTGGCCATTAGCTAGTTTTCATACAAAGCGCTTACATAGAGAGCTGTAGATTTTTACATACGTTGTTTTGAATTTGTTTATATTTGTTTAAAAACAGATTTAGAAAAAAAACGTAAGGCTTAAAAGATAAAAATATAAACGTAAAATACGCTTATTGGGTCTTAGGTCTTAAAGTATGCACTTTGGGGTCTAGATTTTCACGTTTATACAAACCTTGTAAGTGTCTGCAACACGTTGCCAAGTATCAATGATGTTCCGTTAGTAATTAAAGAGTTATAGGACAATTTACCACGAATAGATCACTGTTTACAAAGCAGTCAAATATCATGACGTTCTAAAGGAATTGCATGGTAAAAATGTATGCCAATAATTAGTGTATTCATTCAACTATTCACATGCAAAATTTCATGTCATTAAATTCAGTAATTAAAGAAAAAACAATTATAATACTGACGAAGCATCGAAAACCTACATAACCCGACCAAGTTCGGATAGCTACAAAAAAGCGGCCGTGCAATATATTTAGGTAACATCTCAAAATTTACAGTATAATACCGGTATTGAATTGGTACAGGTGATAACACAATTGTTGTTTCGATATAATTTATAGGTCATTTATTTTTGTACACCTACTTTTTTAAATGTATTTGACTATGACAGAAAGTAGGTACCGTTTACGTAGGTACTTTATTTAAGTATGCGCTTGAGACTTCAGATATAATCTAAATACAGTGTAAACTCTTTACACTGTATTTAAAAGAGTTTACACTGTATTTAGATTATATCTCACGTCTCAAGCGCATACTTAAATAAAGTACCTACGTAAACGGTACCTACTTTCTGTCATAGTCAAATACATTTAAAAAAGTAGGTGTACAAAAATAAATGACCTATAAATTATATCGAAACAACAATTGTGTTATCACCTGTACCAATTCAATAGCGGTATTATACTGTAAATTTTGAGATGTTACCTAAATATATTGCACGGCCGCTTTTTTGTAGCTATCCGAACTTGGTCGGGTTATGTAGGTTTTCGATGCTTCGTCAGTATTATAATTGTTTTTCTTTAATTACTGAATTTAATGACATGAAATTTTGCATGTGAATAGTTGAATGAATACACTAATTATTGGCATACATTTTACCATGCAATTCCTTTAGAACGTCATGATATTTGACTGCTTTGTAAACAGTGATCTATTCGTGGTAAATTGTCCTATAACTCTTTAATTACTAACGGAACATCATTGATACTTGGCAACGTGTTGCAGACACTTACAAGGTTTGTATAAACGTGAAAATCTAGACCCCAAAGTGCATACTTTAAGACCTAAGACCCAATAAGCGTATTTTACGTTTATATTTTTATCTTTTAAGCCTTACGTTTTTTTTCTAAATCTGTTTTTAAACAAATATAAACAAATTCAAAACAACGTATGTAAAAATCTACAGCTCTCTATGTAAGCGCTTTGTATGAAAACTAGCTAATGGCCAAACGTTCGCGCAGCGGAAACTTGAATTTCTCCGAAGTTTATGCATGCACTAATTTTATTCATACATACACAATTACACACAAATACACACTAATTTTTGGACACATCTCTTTTCTTCTAAAGTCAATGGATCAAAAAAAGTTCCGCTGGGCGAACGTTCGCCCAGCGGAATCAGTTTTTGGTGAATTTCTCCACAATGGCTGCGTGCACAAATTTTTTTTTACCATACACAATTATACGACGTCATACACTAAATATCTGCATAATTA
Source organism: Leucoptera coffeella (assembly GCA_030578115.1). Lineage (NCBI taxonomy): Eukaryota > Metazoa > Arthropoda > Insecta > Lepidoptera > Lyonetiidae > Leucoptera > Leucoptera coffeella. Next base: position 251,931 of record JAMBLF010000031.1, on the reverse strand, counting down.
AAATCTTTAAATTCAACAACATTCCGCTGCGCGAACGCACACACTTGATTCTATGGGTAACTAAGCAACCGATTCACTTTATTCACAATCCAAAACAGACAAATACAATGGTATTAGCTTTCATATCATCAGCCTGTCTGAATCCACTGTTGGACATAGGCCAAATGAAAATTAAACATAAACAACACGTAAAATTTATTAGGTGTGGAAACTATTGAGATGGTTTGATAACTGATCTCTGATATTCCATGAAAATTCCAGTTAGCTATGCTAATTTTGACAATGAGTGTGACACATTACACTTAGATGAATCTATGTAAATCAATTACTATTTTGTTGCTCCAAGAACTGTTGTAGCAAGCTATTATCAATAGGTATAACGAGGTTCTCGCTTCCATCGTAAGTTCTCTTCATTTTCACCAGTTTGTGGTCGAGGAATTCTGTCAATTGAGCCCTGAGTGCCACGTCTGAACTTACCAGGAACTGCTCTCGACATTTCGAGTATAGGTCCTTGAATGGTAGACCTGTAAATATAAGGCGTTTATTAGTTATATAGAAAATAGAACCTAAAGCTATAATCTGTATATTCATAAGACACTTATTAGGATATACGAGTATATATATATATATATATATCACACATAGTAATAATGGACACATACACATAGATATTTATATTATCTAGGTCTTGCTAAATAGACTTAGCTATTTTAATATACATACACATGACGTCAAATTCCCTCTAGAGGGGTAGGCAGAGATCACGGATTTCCATCTCTCCTGATCCTGACAAATCACTTTCGCTTCATTGATACTCATACACACTCGGAGGTTATAGGTACTTCTAATGTCACGCTTTTTAAATATAGCATCTATCTGACTGACGGCCGCTACGTAACCCCTATTTTAAGATCAGTGGGATTAATAAAAAAAACTAATGCTGAGTATATCATATAACATTCATGTCTTTCAGTTCCTTCAGGAATGGACACAATCTCTACAACACAACATCTCCTCGGCGCCACTAAACATATATCCCCTGGTATATATGTTTAGTGGCGCCGAGGAGTATAAATAGTATAAATTACGGCCACTGTATCGATACTGAATTAATATTGTGCCTACAATGCATTAGTGGAGTAAGGCCCTAGGATGGTATTAACATTGCTATGGAATATTAATTTAAGTAAGTAAATAAATAGAAAACTAACACTGTCTCCTAAATATATCTCACCTTGATAATGCGCCTGTTTATAATTATCCAACTGGTACTGTATAATAACATTGAATATGCCCTTAGAATTGCTTGTAAGAGACTGGTAGACACTTTTCAATGAGGATAGTTGGAGCGCTCCACTGCGATGACTCATGAGAGAGTTTTCGTAGGAAGTTTCCTCCGTATATGGTAGGAAGGAGGTGGTATCCCACCATGTAAACCGGAATTTGCTCAGCTTTGTATGGTCCCAGACTGTAATAAGACATATTTATTGTTAAGGTACATAAGGTAAGGTTCACTTTCGTTTGTACTGATAACGTTGAAGACAAAAGAGATTGCGTCGCGAACAATCTCGATACAAGTACTAATGAAATAATTTCAAGAATACTGACCGCTGCACGATGTAAAAAACTAAGTACATTTATGTAACAGTATATTAAATACACGACAGTTAAACCTTGGGGTAAAGTCAGTGGTTCGCATATAGATCTCTAATTCGCATGCTAAATATGGTCAGAACCTAAAATTGTGGTATATATCTTGATTAATAACAAACGGGACTTATCGCGTAAGTTTTTATACATATCATAAAGTTACCTTTATTAAGCCGACAATATAAGTCCCGTTAGTTATGAATCATGAGTATAAATCGCGAATCTCTTAAGACTGTGGTACATATCGTAATTTACAAGCTTTGACTATCATCTGTTCTGAAAATTTCTTCATAATATATTATTGTAGAGAAAAATTCACCTAGCTAAAGCATATAGCTATAAGGATACTTACGTAAGGGCGCGTTAATATGGTCGATAGTAGCAATCATATGCACATTCTTTATCTGCGCTAAGCTGGCCAGCATAGCTTGACTCTTGGAATTCCTTAGCATAGCTCCATCTATGTTATGGACGAGTAAAAACAAATCCATGTTATTCTCCTTCAATTTCTCATCAATTAAAGTTATCACATCACCGACATTTGCCAGCACATGACTGCATTCTAACAAATCCATAATAATGGTTTCTAACACGCTTTTCATAGTTAAACTCGGGAAATATCCATTGATTACTATGCAGGGAAAGTCTTCTAGCTTCTCCATTTGGAAATTGTGTAAAATACTCCTTTTGGAACCAACGCCATAGAGAATTATATTAAAATCTTCACTTAAAACGTACAGCCATTTGTCAAATAAGTTTTTGTATGAGGAATTGATTTCTTCAATTTTGATCTTGTGTTCTTTTGATATGGTCTTATCTTGGTCTAAGTTATCACTGAAGTTTAGGTTTTTTAGACGCTCTAATGTGTGGTCTGAAGTTAGAGTCTGTAATTAAGGACATCATTTTGATTAATATAAGATTATTAGAGCATTCTTCAATTGTTTGGACATATTATATATTAACAAAAGGATTTTATATGAGTGATGAGGAAGGGCTTAGAAGTTGTCTAATAAAAAAATTACAAAAGAACTAGAAAGTGTATTTAGACATTACAACTATGCTACAAAGCATCATCACTACCAAGCTAGTTTGATGATGTCTACATTTCACAAAAACCCTTTACTCAAAATGACAGACAATCTTACAGACATAAACTTCAAGATCGTATCCCTGTGGAGGGGTAGACAGAGATCCCTTTTTGTCCTGTTCTGACACACCACTCTCGCTTCATTGATACTCATTGATTTCCTCATACACACACTGCAATTATAGGTACTTCTTATGTAACCCTTTTTTAATACAACTTCTATCTGACTGTCATATTCTACTGGGCCCGCCCAGCAGTTAATTAATGTTACTCATATGAGAATTATGTATACCTTTTTTCCAGAATTCATCATAAAGTAATTGTCCGGTGTCACTATGAATTCGGTGTCATTATTTCGTCTGTTATTCACTCTTCTCACTTTGGTTGGTTCAAGCTTCTTTGCAGCTGGTAATTTTAATTGTTCATCTTCCTCTGATGAATTGGATGATTCTTCCTGTTATAGAAAACATACAATTTTTTTTAGCCTGAGTATAGTATTATATAATCTGATCCGATCAGATAGTTTATGGTTTATACTTAACAGACAAATTTATACATAACTAATATTCACTAGGATTTAAAAGTTACTATTTGTAAATAATGGACTGAGGGTGTACATAGGTTTATCTGTTTAATTTTAAATTATTTTCCCTACAAAAGGCAATTAAAAAACTATTAAGGTACTTTTGTAAAGTCTATATAGTCCATTAATTGCAGGATTATAAACATATGTGTGTCATATATGTAGACATAAGTACCTCATTTTCACTTTCATCAGGCACAAAATCACTGCTACTGGCTGAAAAGTCTGAATCACTGTCGTCATATACCTCCTTGATGATTCCTGAAAAATAACTTAGTAGTACTTTCTTTATATAAATTGATATATGATAGATATAATATAATAGATATATGATAGCCACTTGACAGACTCACCTGTTACAAACTCATGTATTTATTCCTTTTGGGTTGGACAAAACCATGCTAACAGCATATTTCAGTCATTGCATGTGTAATGATTAATATTTTACGTATGGTTGTTGCATTTACATGGAATATTTCTAACAGATTTCAAATTCAATACCCAAATATGTTATATTCAAATTATATCAAACAAAGAATATGACATATCTTAAAAATAGAAATTACTAAGTAGCGGCTGTAGCCCAGTGGGTAAGACCTCGGACTTTGTATGAGAAAGGTCCTAGGTTCGAATCCCGACTCTGGCATGTACCAATGAATGAAATTTAAATGTGTTTTTCATTTATGTACATAATTTACAGTCGTTAATGGTGAGGGAAAACATCGTGAGGAAACCTGCCTATCCCTCAGGATAGGTAATAGTCAGTGGCTATATACGGTGATACGGTTCACTACCTATATACACGGGCTTCGAATGACCCATACCTAACATGCCTTCGAAATTTCGGAGATGGGCATTCAAGCCTCTGATATCTCTGCCATAATAAAAAAAGGGAGTGTGTATACGCAAGTTGTGAAGCGTATGTATGTATGTACTAAATATAGTTATGTCTTAAACAAATACATACGCTTTTTAATAATATCCTTGACATGACGAGGGGTTTCCGTGTTCATTGAAGGTGAACCCTTGGCACCTAAAGTGAGTCTTTTCGGTGTGAGTGCAGGCGAGCATTTCGGAGAATCCAGTAAGGATAGTTTCACCTTATTATGAAGATCATTTTTAGTATGACGAGTCTTGAATTTAAATATGTCTTGGCCCTCCACATCATCCGTAGTGAATAAGGCTAAAAAGAAAAGGATTGATATGTTATATTATAGTTATTTTTAAACACTTGCGATTTATACTCATTTTATTTACTAATGTGATGTCGGGTACAATAAAGGTAAGCAGATATCTTTATTAATTTATCGTGATACAATCCGGTCTCACATAGTAAATAAAATGTTATATTATGTTGTATAAAATTCGACGTAGCTCAGTCGTTTGGGGCTTGACTCTGTATCCAGGCTACAGGGTTCAAATCCTGCTTGAGCATGTACCATTGGAAATGAAGTTCTATGTAAATTTTCATAATAATAATACATTTACAATTTGCGTCAAATTACTACAATAAGGGAAAACATCACGAGGAAACATACCTGTTCCCTAAACAGGTAATAGTTAGTGCTTGTAAATGGCAACATGGCTTCCCACCTGTCACATTGAGTACTGACTATCTGGTCAACATGTAAGTTCAAGGTGGCCATAGAATTACTACCTTGGCATGGTCGTGAATTCGTTTGTCTAATTTGATATGTATCAGCCTATTTATTATATAGCAGTATATGTAACTTCATATACAGGGTGGCGCATTCAAATCGGTCAGTATGGGAAAGTCTGAAACTAGAAAACATACAAAGATTCGTTCTTAGGAACCATGTCACCAATTTTGATAAAAAGAAAAACTGCATTCATACTTTATTTGAAAAAATGAGCTTGCCCGTTTCACTTTTTTGTTTTAAATATCCATTGTATAGGTCTTAAGGTGTAAATTTCTCAATGAAACATGATGTTGAAAATGAATAAATTGCATTGTTTTGGCATACTTTAGTTTATCATAGTAGTAGTCGTAGTGACCACCGTTGTTTTCAATACAATATTCTATGCATTTAGATAACGATGTTACTATTGTATTTTGATGTGGTGATCTTGTGTCAAGATTAACTCTATTCCTACTTTTAGGTCTTCAAATGTGCCATAGCTTGTTTTGTAAATTTGATCCCTCGATAGTCCAGACATCTATATATACTATAGATACTGGCTACATGACTACTGCACCTTGAAAAGCTCCCTCAAACTGTAATAGTTGAACTGTACGACTGAATGTCCTTGTAAATTACTAAAGTACTTACCACGGGGTTTCTCGGTGCAAACATCGTCAAAATCACAATCATCATCGGATTCTGGTGATGTATAATCAGGTTTCCTTTTAACAGGAGTGGTCTCTAAAAATTCACCATATTTTACGGGTTTATTCCTGTTTCGCCTGCTTTTTCTCGGAGTTCCCAAGCTATCTTGACTGTTTTCTGTATTATATAATTATAAAGGGTTTTAATTAAGTCTAAATAATGAAAATATCCGAATAAACAATCAATCACAACGATGATTATAGGTTATTTCAATACTAAAAACAAGTATCCTTACTAACCATCTACATCCATTTCATGAGCTTAAAACAAAACTGATGTATTAAATAATAAAATACAACATAAAAATAACAATATTTGCAACTTATAAAAAGTACAGAAGGCAAACATAAACAACTAAATCTAACCAAAATCAAGACAAATGTCAAAATTTCGCGGGCAGAATACATACACTTTTTTTTATTGACTAGCAAATTATAAAGTCGAGGCTCAGACTGACCTGTAAAGAACATCCAAGATACAGTTTACAAATAATGAAATTATAGTCTGCCTAACGAAAGTAGATACCGAAAAAGCGCGGCAAATTTAAAATATATTAGCATTGCAACCCTAAAATAAAAATGAAAGGCGGAACAACTCACTTTGATACTTTGACATTTATTTTTATTTTACTAGTGGGTACTTCCAATTTTGTCCGCGTTATGACGTGTTAAAAGTAGCTTATATAATTTGTTATCTCTTTATTAACTCCATACCAAACATCACACGGATACGTCACTCCATTGTAGCGTATTAAAGGAACAAAAAGATCAAACAAAAAATAACTATTACGAATATGTACTTACTTAATTAAAATAAAAAAATATCAAGACATTTTGACCGTACTAAGTACTAACCTAACCTAACTATACGCAAGTCAACCATAAAGAAACATCAACAACACGCTATCTTCGGCGTCAGAAATAGAAATACCATACACTGATTCTGATTTTACCAAATTTTTCGGAAAACAGATACAAATTAATTTTCTTTAAAATAAAATTGCCAAGTTTTTCTCTACCTAATTAGTTAAGATTTAGTGTACCTAATTACTTAAGCTATTTATTAGACCAACGTAAGGCTTACTGTAGCTCTTGAAATGATCCATCACGTACATACGAAACTTATTTTCAAATAACACAATTTTAGCAGACGTACGAATTTTTAAAACTCATTTTATAAAATGTTTTAAATGAGTTTGTTTTAAAAATGCCTTTTTAGAATTAATTGTTCCTAAGTACTTTCTACTTAAAATACCCCAAATTGTAGGGTAAATATCCGATGGTAGGAACACTTTAGTGTTGTCATATAAAAAGTTTGCAAAATGATCCAGTATCTACTTTCGCTAGCCAGACTATAACTATTTTAATGTTGGATTTGAAACTGGAAGTTTAAACAGAACTGGATAAATTTGTCTTTATAAGATTCCATGCATGATAAGTGTACGAAACATATTCTATTCGTTTTAAGGTAAAATGATAATTTAAGCTATATAGCTATTTATATTGAGGGTCGCGTTGAAATTCTCGTTTGGTGGTGAAGTGACTAAAAACGCTAGAACTGTGATTCAGTCCCCAGTGCATGTGTTCTAATAGTATATATCGTCAAATGCGACCAGAACCTTCTCATTGAGATTTCTCAAGCAATCGATACGTGTGATACATAATGACCAATATAAACTTAAAATTAAAGCTGTCGTGGAAATTTCGCATTGGCTATGGACGTGTCAAGTGAACGAGGCAGAGCGTATCGAGTTATGCATGTGAAGGTACCTTTAGAAATCATTTTTGCATTTCTATCCTCATTTCCGAAATAAAGTGATGAGGAAAAATGTCCTGAGAAAACTTGCCTATTCCACGGAATATGTAATATACTCAGTTCTTGTTACTGCTTGTATTAGAGACACTGTTAACCACTGTCATGTAACGTGGTTTTGAGTCAAGGTGGTCATAGAATAGCTAACTTTAGAGTTTAGGAATGTACACTCAAACCTCTAGCTACCCCGACGGTCTTGGATGTTTTTTGTATATATTTGGCCATATTGTTTTTGTACAATATACCATGTTGGATCTTACTTTTAGAGATTTTAGCGGATTCCTAGTGATTTTATCTCCCGTAGTTAGATTTATTCTAATTTATAAACGTACTCGCACCTATACTACATAGACGTAGGTGGAAAACATCGTGATGAAAACTGCATAATTATTCTACAGGTACGTACATACATACACATCACGCCTGTTACCCTGTAGAGGGGTAGGCACAGATCCCAATTGGTACCGATCCTGACAGATCACTTTCGCGTCATTGACACTCATACGCAATAATAATAATTTAATATCATATGAGTATGTATGAATGTGTAACTTTTGTATATAAACTAAGTAAAGTGAAGTGTTGATTTATCTCGAGTAGCATGTAGAGTAACGTGTATTGTAGTCTTAACCAGAGCAAGACGTGTGCGGGGCGCTTTATTTACTGGATATTATTTTTACACTGTATATCCCAAGGAATAACTATCATAGAAATATACACGATAAAGACAAGATCGTAATTTTGATAAAAAAGAAAAAAGTATTTGTTACAAATTTAGGACTGGGATTTTTGTTTGAACGATACATAGCAGAAAAAGCTATTTTATTATTCTTTTCAGATATCACAAAACGGGTTTCACAGGCATGACGGGCTTAGCGAGTATGCTTTCATAGTGTAAAAGATCATTTTTCTTAAAATAATCTTTATCGGTTTTTTCAGGCGCAACGACGGTATGTTTTATATGGACTCTTTGTCTATAAAAGGGCATAATTCAAAACAAACAAATATCATTATATTACATCATTTAATTTATTCGCTCAACTTATTGACAATTTTGAAAATCACAGTTAATCATTTGCGACAGCTGGCAAACAGTTGTCATCTAAAATACATGTAAACACGGAGAGGGGTACAAAATGTCATTAAATATTACATATTGGCGTAGGTATCTATTACAATTGGTTGAGTGTAATAACTACGTTAACCTACGAGTGAATCCTCACGTGATATCATTAACTTACTGCATCTGAAGACAAACCAAGTGAAGAGAACGACCTTACAACTCAAATGCCCTAAGTGATATTCGCAAAACATTGTTTATGAGATACAATTAACTAAGTTTAAGAATATTACTATACAATTTCTAATGAAACATACATATTTCCTTGAATTAACTAAAACTAAATCACGCAATCATCAAAATAATACAACATATCATTATTTCATGCTAGTAGCAAATGTTGAAAACACAAATTTTAACCTGACAAAGAATAGAATAACTAAATAATTACAAAAAGAAATTTAAATCATCATATTTACAGCTACCAAACTTATTTTGCAAAACATCACTTACACCATTTAGATTATAGGGCCGCCATTAAGAAACTTTACACACTAATGACAAGACATAAAGATCAGCGGTTTGGTATCAACAAGTGAGCAAGTAGGCAGGCTTATCACGAAGCGAATAAAACACAAAACTATTCATAAATAACCTTCTATAGGCACTGTATGAAAACTACCTCCTTTCTATTAAACAGGATATTTTCTTCTTTTGAGAAATACATATTACAGTTCTATAAAGTACCAAGTTGATTGAAAATTATATACTTTTTGAGGTTATGTCGTCAAAATATTGAAAAATTGACTTATGTCACTTGTTTATGGTGGATTTTTAGGATTTTGGCTTAATAGGAAAAATATTGCTGGTTAAATACCCTATTTAATAATAAGGAGGTTGGAAACAGAATAATTTAGGACCGGCATGCAAGGAATTAAATTCAATAGTATCAAAACAATTACACAGACGCAGCTTTACAACGAAAATGGTACTATATAATACAATTTTAACTGACTAAATTTAGAACAAATATACACGAGAAACACGAAATGGCGTAACATTTTATACCACTTACAATTTATTTTAACTTAGCGCTTTTAATTTACGATGGTGGGACAACACTACGCGATCCAAACGGGCTATATGACCTGCTCAATTAGGATGGCCACTTGTCACCTCTTACTACTATTAAACTTTGCCTTTACAAGTAACATGTTCAAAATATGACATGTTTTATTTGTTATTACTTCATAAATCTATAATTTTACGAACAGTTATGAAACCTGACACATATCAGCTGATTATTGACAGATAAGTAGTAATTCCTAGGAATTTATAATATATTGTTGCGTTTTATGTATAAAGAGAGAAAACTATGTTCAAAAACCATCCTTATTAAGCAGACCATAAAGTCGACTTCAGAAAGACATGAGCAAGAATGAACGATAACTATCATTGATCCCTTAAATCGATTCCTTTATAATTCGTCTCGCATGCATTTGGAAAGCGTCGCATCTAGGTTCTATATGTACAATATCCAAACTATTAATTTTGAAACAATAATACAACATCACACGAGTCCTATGGTTTCCTAAGACTCACCTATATACGCTTAACGCTGCGGTATACGTTATATCTTCTTCATAATTGTATTAGTCAAAAGTACCAACATTTTTTGAATGTAAAACTTCTAAAACAATTGAACACATATAAGTTTATATTCATTTGTTTTCAGAAGTTAGGTATTGGGTACTTCTGACTAAATTATGTTCAATAGATGTAATATAACGTTCATCGCAGCGTAAGTCGTATGGGTCTAGAGACTTTAAACTTTTAGCACTTATACTTTTCATTACAATCGTTGCTTTTAAAGCTGGATTTGATCGTATTGCAAACTATGTTTAACGCTTAAATGTATTGAGGAAATTGGTCATAAATTACTAGGATATAGCCGAGGGAACCGTCGCGCAGTCCCCGCTATAAAAGTATAAGTACTAGGTGATATTTCGTTCCAACTTTGTCAATTTACGGCCTTAGGTACCTGTCTACCTCGATGGTACGCTTCTTCATAAGATCATTTGAGAACATACGAAATAGACATCTTTACAATATCCATGCAACTACTATCGTAACCAAAGCTAGACTATCCCTTAATGATACTTTGACTTGATATATCGAATCGTTCGGCGACGTCTTCATTGCACAGCACGGTATCATGTCACAAATTTACAAACACGTCCCAAAACACATACAATAAGCGAACCGATGAGTTGCGTTTCATGACAAAAAATACGACAGTGCATAGGTACAGCTAGCAAATAATTTACAATTCAACCACAAAGACACATCAACACCCAATCTAGACGAATGTGATCCCAAAACTATCATTTGTCGCTAAAATAATCATAAATCATTAATTAAAAAAAATAACAAACACGAAAAAGCGTCCGTTGTCACGTCACCGACGCGTTCTAAATCTAAATTCAAAAGTAACGTAAATCAAAATGGCGGCTAACCGCGCGAAGTCAAACAGTCGGACGCGCGCGCGACTTCAAAATGCAAGCGCAGCGCGTCCCCGCCTCAGCGAGAGACTATTCGATAGAAAACATAAGTAATTAGGATTGAATAACGCGTTGAGATCAATCGGGGACGTGGTTTGAACCGCGTGGCACAGTTATGGAATACGACTACGATAAAAATATGACTTTACACTATAATGCTAGTTTTAACGGATTATATACGCAATATGTCTAAGGGTCATTTGAGTAATATTTCTTGACGACAGTTGTCGGAGTTTATATTCAAGAACTGATAATTTGAGAAACGTAATCTTTCAAAACCCAAAATAGTTCAATAATAAGTTAATTTACATTTAATCATACAGATTTTATACTGAATTTTAAAACTTATACAATTTCTTGCACAAAGACCCACAATTTCGGCCCTAACCTATATTATTGTCTTGTAAATCCTAACCAAACTTAACCTTACTCAAATGACCCTTACGTACACTGCTACTGATTGCATTTTCATTGGCAAGTCGCATATCCACACCGCGCGGTATCTTTGGTATAGCCCGCCGCGGCTCTGGCACCATGGGTCGGATCACTTGCCCTACGTCCTACATACCTCACCAGAGCTTATTAACACTCGTATTGTTCACCTAGTGATGAATAAACCAGCCTGCAAATACTAAATACTGGCTCTAAATGTGTCATATTAAAATAAATAACACCCAAAATGGAAGACAAAGCTTAGAACAGTCCAAGCTTGCTCCATCGGGAATCTACTAATTTTGCGTTCACAATATATACTCGTAACGCCATCTATTATCAAAATTTGAAAACTAAACCTGTTTTTTTTCTTGAACTCTCTTGAGTCTAAGCGAACATTACGAGTGCTAATACAACCTAGGTAGTCCACCTAGGTCTTTCTAGCTAGGCATAGACGCAGGGCATTCACTTTAGACCCTACGTTTGTTTGACGCGCTTCCGCGGGGGACCTATAGGCGGGATCTGCTGCTGCTGCGTGGCGAGCGCCCGAAACGCCTCCGCTATCAAGTGCGGATGGGAGAGGATCATGTTCTTCCACCCTTGCGTGTCCATTACGTCTGTTGCGTGACTCCTGGAACGAAGAAAGTATACGATTAAATGAGCTATAAAAATCTTGTAACGAATGAGCAAAGAACAATATTTTACTAAACTTGGTGGTTTGTTACTGATACATAAACTTTATGATACTTCAAGTAGCCATCTCTGCATAAACCTAAACTATTGTAATTTTAAGACAGCTTATAATAAATAAAATTGAAAAGCTATAATAGTATCATGTAATATTCAATGCACGACCGTCTTATCCTGTCTTGAATAAAATTCTTGTTTCTTCCATTCTTTCTGCATACATATATACGTCCTACACTACACTCTTGACAGTCACATTCTAGTTCCCGTAGGATTAACACATTACAATTAACTAAGTACGTTAGTGTATAGACCACGAACCAAATATAAAGAGGACTCGGCGAAAGGAGCGGTCCCCGTTACGCGGTGCGGAGTCTTAAATGGCGTGTTTTAATTGGTGCGGAGTCTAAAAATGTGTAGTAGAAAGAAGATACCTATGTATTGTCTCACAAAATGCCGTGTTTTGATTGGTTGTAACATCTCCCCTCCATCCCGCGTACCTCGTTTCACCCCGCGTAATGCCACGCTAGTTTCCATACAAATATTGCGTAAGGCCCACTCCTCTTATTAATTACTCCATGGTATAGACTCACGTGTTAATGAAGTCAATGGTCTGCGCCTTGAGCTGGTCGGCGGAGTGCAGGTCGGCCAGGATGAGCGTGTCGGCCGCCGTCTCCACTGACAGGTTGAGGCACAACGCCTCCTCACACATCACTTTTAACCTCTCCAGCGCGTACTGGAATAGACGACAACATATACGTTATTTATGTATACATTTGCAGCCTTTAATCCCTTTTGGGATGGAAAGAACTTCGGAGATATTATATCTTCTAGGTCACTTTTTAGTATAAATATTGGAATTGTGATGTCTTATGAAACATTGGTGCTACCTAGCCCATCGTAGATTCAATTAACCCCTAGTCCCTTAGTCAATCCTACGACATGCCAGGAAGAACGCAACTAGTTATCATTCTTATTACGTCCCAGTCTAGCACGGCACTAATATTTATGCATGTGATTATGTTATTCGTGGCCTATTAATATCTATCGATACATAATGTAAAGAAGAAACACTTTAATTTTATCTAGATTTGACGTACAGGCATGTAAAATAAAATTCGATTCTTTAATCTTGTAACTAGGAGGGCGTTATTGTCTAGAATATGAGTAAACATGAACTTTGGAAGAGGAAGATCTTAGAAAACATGGATAGACTGAGTAAAGAACGATAAGTAAGAGAGTGAGTTCAGAAATGACAGCCCCAACTCAATAGATTAAATGGACAGGGGAACATTGTATGCACGTACCTTATCCGCCGCCGCGAGTAAATCATCAGCCATCTTGTCCAGGTTGGGCGCCCGCCCCGTGTAGATGAACCGCAGCATCTCCCGCAACACCTCGTGGTCCACGTCCGTGATGTCCACGCGGTTCTTCTTCCGCTCTTCCATCTCGTGCTCGAACATCGCCGCGAACACCGGACTCCGCGCTGGAATGGAGAAGAAGATTGGAGATGTAGATTAGATGTAGAAAAGTTTGATATAGAGACATCAGAAGTACTATGTTCGTTATTGTGCAATGCGTGTTTTATATAAAGCAAATAAACAAACGCATTCACGACCATTAACCCTTGCGGGGTAGTCAGAGATTCAGGTGTCCATCTCCGCAATTGCGAAGGTAGTAATTCTATGGACACCTCAAACCCACGTGTTGACCAGATAGTCAGTACTCAATCTGACAGGTGGTAAGCCATGTCGTCATTTTATATAAATTTTATACATATACATTCACGTCCTGTCACGTCAAGTCGCGTCTTTTAGTGTGGGCAGAACCTCAGAGACACGATAATATCTCCATCCATCTGATTCTAGCATGAACATTCATTCGATAGGGTTTATTGGTTACCGGTTTATGGTGGAATATTTATTCATTAACATTAGTGACAGGTTGTTAGCCTATCGCCTAACAGATTCTATTGACCCCTAGTCCCTTAGTCGCCTCCTACGATATACCGGGAAGAGCGGCAGCTAGTTTGCATTGTTTTGCGTCCTAGACTAGCACGGGACGGCATTTAATACTACTAATGTATTAATAGAGACGTAAACAAGAAAATCATTGAACAAGATCACAAGAATGTATTGTATGTGATAAATGCGGATTATTTTAATCGTCACAACTGGTTACAAGGAAAACGCATTGTTTGAATAGTTGTTTAAACGTGTTCATTAATATTGTTGTGTACAAGTAAAATGTTCTATTGCTTGTTACATTTTAACATAAGCTAAACATGTTATTGTTCTCTATCGGAGAAGTTTGTTACTAATGGGTGTTTAATTGGATTTCCGGTAAATATCGTTTCAATCACTTATAACAATCGAGGTTGCTATCGTATTTATACGTGATATTAGTGATAGTGTTAGCCAATCGCCCAATAAATGCTATGTACGGTTTCTTACGTTAATAATGCAAGCTGTACATTATATTTACGTCCCACCTGTGGTTTATAAACCATCCTGTTTCAGACTAATTATGTTTCGGATTACAAAATCATTTATTCAAAATAAAGCGTAACGTAGTTTAGGACAACTACATAGTTAAATATAAGACATACAGGCAGTCAGTCAGTACTGAATGTGACAGGTGGTAAGCCATGTCGCCATTTACTAGCACTGAGCTAAGCTCTAAATAACTGAGCTACGTCGAAATTACATTATTTATATTACTATTCATTTATATAACTGTTAATTCTCAACCCCAAATAGAAGGTCTATTATGACAACATTTTTGAATACAAATCACTCTTTTCTTACCTGCCAGTATAGCTTTATGCGCCTGGAACTCCCTGCCTTGAACCGCTAGGGTCACGTCCGAGAACCTCTCGTTATCGAAGAGGGCTCCCAAATCGTCAGAGAGCCTGCATTCCGGGACCTTAAACTGGACCACGTTGCTCTGACCACTAATGTTTATGCTGTCCGCGACCACTGACACCTCGCAGAATATCGTCAATTTGTCGTCGGGTAGCAAACCATTGGCTTCGTCAAGCAAGAAGTCCCTGGAAAGCGGAAAGGCATATATGTAGCAATGTATTTTATAAATATAATATATAAGGAATATAGTCCATGTACCAAAACAAAAAACAAACATACGCTTCACGACTTGTGTAAACAAACACCCTTTTTATTATAGTCAGAGGCTTGAGTGCCCACCTTTATAATTTCGAAGACATTCTAGGCATGGGTTATTCGAAGTCCACGTTTGACAGCATCCAACGTGAAAGGTAAAATTCACATAGTATGTACGTATAAGAAAAAGGTGATAATGGATGTAGTAGTAGGTTTGTCAGAATGAGGGCAGACGGGGCTCCGTAATCTCTGCTTGCCCTGCTACAGGAAAACTCTACCTATATATGGCGAGCGTGTATACAGAAGTATTCCATATCATTCCGGCTTTGAAAAGGTTAAGTTAAAAATTTGTTTGCAGCAACTATTACCTAATTTTTAAATTTCTTACAACTTTGTCTCGAATTAGTGTAGACTACTTTCATTTTACAACTTTGCGGATGTTAGTTTGTGTTTATGTTTAATAAGATATACATAGATATACACTTTATGGGTTAGAATGTTATGTAGGGAGTATCGTAATAAAAATTATAACAGAAAAAGCCTGATAATAGAAGTACCTTTAACCGAATATATACACAATCAATGAAACTAATATGTCAGGATCGAGAAAAGCAAATTGCAATTTCTCAAGGAGTGAAAAGAAATTCAAAAGCACAACATATCCTCGGTCGGAGTTTGTTATTATTATATAGAAGGTAACGCAAACTAATGAATCACGGACACCCTAATTCCTTAGTCACCTAATCTACCTTACCGACTCACGCACTCGGTTGCATACTGTTTAAGAAGTGGCACTGCAGTGGTATATAAGTAACATTGTACTACGCGAAAGTGAATTGAACTTGGCACCGAGGTTAGCCATACCTCGTTAACCCAAAGCTAAACCGATTAACAGAATGCATTGTTCAAGTACAGTGGTACATATATTAGTCATTCCATTAAATATCAGTGTTTTCTATAACTTTTTAGGGAAGTAGACAGAGAGTTTGGACTCTTAAAACTAGATAAGTTCCATATGTACGTAAACTAATATGATTATTACAGATGGTGATACAGGAGCAGGTTATATCTTATTTAAATACCAAACCAGTATATCAAGATACACTTTTAGTGAATCTCATACATACATACACATCACGCCTGATTCCCTGTAGAAGGGTAGGCAGAAATCAAGAATCCCCATTTGTCCCGATCCTGTATTATATCAATATACTTGTATCACATTCGTAATTAATATAAATACATATAGTTACGTTTTATAATGTTACTAACTACATTATGCTCTTTCGGAGTAACTACTAGAACATAAATACATACACATCACGCCCGATTCCCGGTAGAGGGATAGGCAGAGACCACGAATCCCCACCTATCCCGATCCTGACAAACCACATTCGCTTCATTGACACTCATACATAACTAGTAGAACTTTAGAGACAAATCACTTTATCACTAACATATAACTAGTGCTTGTAAATGGCGACATGGCTGACCACCTATCACATTGAGTACTGACTATCTGGTCAACACGTGGGTTCGAGGTGTCCATAGCATTACTACCTTCTCAATTGCGGCGCTGGACACCTGAACCTCTGACTACTCCGCAAGGGTTAATGGCTGTGAATGCGTTTGTCTTCTAGGATAAGGAAGAAAGGCAGTTAGTTAGCGTTCTATTTACGTACCAAACTAGTACGGGGTTAACATACATACACTTATCCCGTAACCTACATAACTTTCGATGCTGACCGACCTAAATACATGGTAGTGATACGTTATACAACTAACAGGGTTGTGGTGACAATGATACCGAATATTAGTGAATGGTTGCTAGTCCATTGCCTAATAGATTACATCGAGATCTAAAAATTACTACAACATATCGGGACAGCTAGTGAATCATAGTTATTTAACTCGTTACCTATTTGTAAATGGTTACTAACTCATCGTCCAAGAGATCCTATGTCCCTTCGCATTATACAACATACATGAAAAGCAGCTATTTACTTTACCTATTACACTGATCTTTGAACCTACTATTAGTAACAAACATGACTAAT
The DNA here is from genome assembly GCA_030578115.1 of Leucoptera coffeella. Classification (NCBI taxonomy): domain Eukaryota; kingdom Metazoa; phylum Arthropoda; class Insecta; order Lepidoptera; family Lyonetiidae; genus Leucoptera; species Leucoptera coffeella. Next base: position 234,535 of record JAMBLF010000031.1, on the reverse strand, counting down.
ACGTCCACAAACAATATACTAGGAATAAAATATATGTAGAATATGACATGACCCTTAGAACTAAGACAGACTAAGATAGTTATCATTAGCTATCCCATAAACCATTAATGACTGATAACTAGTCCATCGCCCAAAAGATAGGAAGCATTCTATTCCAACCCACCATCTAAACCCCTAGTCCCTTTACCACATTATTTATTACACTTTTAACACATAAGAAAGACAGCTATTTACGATTTCGTTGCACTTATCCCGTAACCTACATATGTTTCGATACCGGCCGACCCAAATGCTGGGGGCGGTACGTCGCGGCACTTATCTTGTCGTTTAGTAGGTCGCGCCCTCAAAGCTACCTTGTTACGCCATCTATTGTGCTTTATTGGTAAATGGATGTCGAATTTATACACGTTATATGTAAAAGGAAAGAAAGAAAGATCAGTGACTGTACACGGCGATATGGTTCACTGCCTATCACATTGCGTTTATGTAGTGAAACACGGGCTTTGCGTGGCTCATACCTAACATGTCTTCGGATTGGAGATGGGGATTCAAGCTTCTGATTACCACAATAAAAAAGGGAGTGTGTTTACTAGAGTCGTGAAGCGTATGTTGTAAAATGATGTAGCGGAGACATAAAGAGAATAATAGTAGTTACCTTTTGTATGAGGTAAGAGACTGGATTGTGGAATATATTAGACGGGGTATAGGTAGATGTAAGTATCTTCGAGATATTAAGAATTTGTCTACTTAAAATGGATCTCTGCCTACACTTATTTGAAAAACAGGCGTGACGTGTAGCATATACTAGCTTAAATCCAAATCGAATAACTACGCACGTTAAGGTAATGCTTATATAGCTCTGAATTTCATGTACAACACAAAGAAACAAAGCAAATACTTATTTCTACTGATTAGTACACTTTGTTATTAAACAAGGGTTTACACGAGCTTGAATTGGCAATATTAAGGCAAGGCAAACTGAATAAAACATATCGTTAGTGACAACTAAGGGCAATGTGGATTTAATTACGTGATAGCTCTTTATGAATTAAGAAAATATGTAATTGTATGTACTAAAGAATTACGTATTATAGAAATCCTTAAATCCTTTTATCCTTTAATCCCTGTCGGATTGGATACGGTAGTATCTTCTAAAATAGGTCTCCTTTTTAACATGAATATTGGGGTTGTGATGTCATATAGAACATTGATGACAAGTTGCTAGCCGATCGCCTAATTGATTCTGTTTACCCCTAGTCCCTTAGTCGGCACGTCGTCATGCATTACGGATTATAACAAAAGAAACCCAATTCTAATCTACGTCATTAATAGAAAGCAAAGTAGCTGCCTTTATTTCGAACTAGTCGTAAGAGGCGACCAAGTATCTATTGCGCTTTACGCTAACAATGTTTCTTATGGAAGCCTTATCACAACGTTCATACAATATGTATGATAAAAATGACTGAGAACATGTTGTGAATCCGAAGTTCTGTTACTCCCGACAGGTATAAAATAAGGTGAATAGTACGTATGTAAGCAAGGAATTATAAAACCATTGTAGAATCACTACTTAGTATAAAACAAAGTCGCTTTCTCTGTCCCTATGTCCCTTTGTATGCTTCAATCTTTGAAACTACGCAATGGATTTTGATGCGGTTTTTTAATAGATAAAGTGATTCAAGAGGAAGGTTTATATGTATGATAACATCCATTAAATAGTGGAGTAGGCTATATATTTTATACCCGTGCGAAGCCGGAGCGGGTCGCTAGTATTATGAATATAATATAATATTAAGCCGACATAGTTACCAAAAAGAAAAAGCTGTTTACCAATTAAAATGTTTACTACTTGAATAAACTATTCGTTAGAAAGTTACACAGTAAGTGAAAAATGGGCGTGAATAAAAAATTTCTGCCTGTCACTTTTTTCATTTCTCGCAAATTATTCCGTTAAAAGCTACTGGTTTCTAAAAATCTACATAATGTAGTAAAATTAACATATTATGTACCATGAATTAAGGGATACGGTTCACTACCTATCACGTTGGGCGCTGTCTATCTAGTTATACGCGGGCTTCGAATGACCCATACCTAACATGCCTTCGAAATTTCGGAGATGGGCATTCAAGCCTCTGACTACCCCGCCATAATAAAAAACGGGAGAGTGTTACAAAAGTCGTGAAGCGTGTGTATGTATTAAGGGACTCCAATACAATTTGACTAGATGCCTTTCTGCTCAGCACACAAGGTGATGGACAATATGATTTGTCGATTAACAGGCCTATTACGAAGAATCAAGAACATCAGAGTATAGTGGATCATACATGAGCTAGCAACCTTTGGATATAATATCACAACTCAAATATTCATGCTAAAAATCATATTGATATAATCATCTCTATACGTTCTGTCCATTACGGAAAGAATGAAAAGGCGGTTAGAAACATATATTTTACAAGAAAAACGGAACTTCTCACGTGTTTATTTAATAAACAAAGTATTACCTTTTTTACCCGACGTTTCCAGTTCCCCTTTCCGATATACCCCGTTTTTCTTGTAATTTTTTTAAAAATCGCAAGTATCTCTAAAATACACACATATATTCACGCCTCTACGTCCTCAACGGGATAGGCTGAGACTATCAATCGCTACCTGGAACAATCCTGACAAAACACTCAAAAATAATAGCACAAAAATGCACATACCTCCTGATAAACTTCTTAAACCCCCAATCCTTGCCCTGCACGAAGCGGTACGCTCTTTGCGACTCCATCGCTTTAGTCTCTTCCCTCTTCGCGTTCAGAATCGAGAACTTAAACTTCGCGCGCACTTCTGACTTATTACACGACACTAACAGTAGATAGAGTGACAGGTAGTCCTTGCTCTCTTCGTCCAAACCCTTGGGGTTGACACGCAAACACCACTTTAACTTATCACTGGCACCGGCTGAGAAGGTGGACGACTTGAGCACTTCTCCCATCTCCTCGCGGCAGAAGCTGAAGTTGTTTATCGTCCACATGTAGCTGAACTTCACCACTTTTACCTGTAACGATGGAAACCAGCGTTAATTGTTGTAGATTATAGATATATGAAGCATTTAGGAGTTCAGCGTCCACTATCAACTAAGTTTTGGTCATTCGACACCCAGTTATCACTACATAGTATAAAACGAAGTCGCTTTCCCTGTCCCTATGTCCCTTTGTATGATTAAATCTTTGAAACTGCGCAACGGATTTTGATGCGGTTTTTTTTAATAGATAGAGTGATTCAAGAGGAAGGTTTATATGTATAATAACATCCATTAAATAGTGGAGCAGGCTATATATTTTATACGCGTGCGAAGCCGGAGCGGGTCGCTAGTTATCTATAATTCAATATCTAATGTACAGGGGTAAACCATGTCGCAGTATACAGGTACTGACTATTCTCTATTTTCGAGAAATAGATAGGTTGCCTTACGATAGTTTCGCGCACCGATTTTAACAGTACATGTACAATCTATCTGGTCACTAATCAGTATACTTGCCACGCCTTATTATACCTATAAATAATACCTCAAATAACTTTATAATTTACTGAGGGAATCTATAGAGCTAAGTTACATAGGATTGTAAAAACTAAAACAAAAAAAAATAATTAGACCAATACATTCTTTTTAAAACAGGTGTACATAGCGTGGAAAACAGAAGAGTATCCATAAAAAGGTTAATGATTGTAAGGCAAGAGAGATTTGTCAAGGTAGCGATTAATAATCTTTACCTATCGCTTTGGGGAGTAAACTCGTCATGTATGTAAGAATAACAAATCACATTACAAGTACCATACATGTGTAAATGAATTCCAAACCATACGTTATCGCAGTTTATTATTACCATTCGACATTTATAGCAAAATGGTTGGTGTAATACGATCAAATCGGATGTTAATGTAAATGTTTACGCTTTTATATACATACGAATAGAGTCTATTATTCTCAAAATAGCTACAGAGTATATACAATTCCCAAATGTAACTTAAATATATATAGCCGGCGTAATCTGTAAAGATGTAGGCTATAAATAAAGAATATAAAAAAAAACTTAAATATATATTGAGGAAAATAGAATAGGTAATTACTTTTATACAGAGGTAATAATGTTCTTTCACTTTGTTTGTTGACTATTTGGTAAAACGTGGGTTTTGAGTGGCTAAAGACTCAAGCTTGTGATTACCCCAACAGGGTTAATGGTCGTGAAGTGTGCGGATATATGTAAGTTATGCAATAACCAGATAACTATACACCAAATCATTGACCTCTTCTTTATTTCTATTCCAACTAATGACAAACCTGACAAGGGATAGTTAGCCTCAAGTTTCTGTACACCTTTTGCAGAATCTAAGACGTAATGAGCACAAATAGACATACAGAATGCACTACATGCATACAATGTCATCGTTATGTGCAAAGATTGAACATTGAACATCACAGTTCAAAGACTAAAGTTGATCAATAATTCATACATCTACACACATATAATACATACATACTCTTCACACTTGTTTCTATACAGAGAGTTAGGCAGAGATCACGGGTCCTAATTCATCTCCATAGTTACAAACCACTTTCGCTTGATTGACATTCATAGACACAACGTCCATGTTTGTCGAAAGGGTTGACATTACATAAGGTTATTTATTGACAAAACCTACCATATAAACTGACCAAAACCCGCTCATTTAGATAAGGTACTTTAACCATACAAACGTTAGCAGATAACCAAACAATAGGACCTTTTCAAACTAACAATAGCATGTGATAAATATTGGGTGACGTGAATCGGATACAAATTGATGTTTTTAAGATAAGAGGGATTTTTGGTATCTGTGGTATTTTAATTTGGACGACCTCCGTGGCGCAAACGGTTAAACACTAGCGCTAAACGGTTAAACTAGGTTCGATTACCGGTGTTGATCGAGTGGTAAATAACTTTTTTCTGCTTTCCAGTCAGGTTGTAATTTTTTTCAATGTATAGTAAGAATATATTGCTTGAATAATATCCGCAACATAATACGTACTAAGCAAGAGCCTAGTTCATTTTCATTTAAAGTGTAAAAATAATATTATTTATTAGTCCAGCAATTAGTTAAATAGTGCAAAAACTTTTTATTTTATATATATTATTAATGCGTTTAAAACATTTTATATACAATTAAATACTTTATTACAGATTTAAATTAGTACCAAAGTGGCACGACAGATGGAGTTACAATTTCCGTCGCCATTATCGAGCCGAGTTTATGACAAATAAAACTGGCCAAAACTCGAAAACTCGTTTAAACATTCATGGCACAAGGTTAAGAACTTTGCCAACATACGAACTTCACGACCGTAAACTCGTACTTGGTAAACAGAGTTTAATGATCGTTATGTAGAGTGTTTGTGAAACTAATTGTTTTGTTAGATTCGAAGAATTGTTTATTACATTTACAAGTTTGGGAATAAATATTTAAAGAAAGGGATAAAGGTGGAAAAGGTTGAGATTATACATAGTTATAAAAATAGCACTCAATTGCTACTGTACCAATAATTATGCTTACAATTATTAGATATAATAAGAAAAGATATCAATGTTATATAAATGATACATTATTATTATGTTCGAGTGTATCTGTACAATTGTTCTGTTTCTTTTAATGTCTAAATATACTATGTGTGCAATAAATAAATAAATGTATACACTAGTCAATGATTATACACATATAATCAAGTCTTTTTTCCTTTTGGTGTTAACAGAACCCCTCACACAATATCTGTTTAGTTACTTCTTACTTTTACAATAATTTTGTATTATGACGACATTAACATCTTTGATATTACTATGACAAGTAAGTTATCTCTACAAGTACCTAGAACACAGAATCTCGCTTAACCATATCAACACATACATACATACATACATACACAATACCCAATCTATCTTTACCATTCTAACACAAACTTATATACAAGCCAAACTAATACAGTGCAGTACCTTGTCTTGTCAATTGTAATAAATTGAAATGTTTTTGTACCTGTGCTGTTTTTTGTGAATAATTTTTTTTCTATTTTTTCTATTCTAATATTCTCCATACTATCCTAACACATAAGTTCTAACAAGCAGCTGGTTACACAGCCCAAGGTCCCCTACAGGTTATCTCGTCGGGGCTGGAGCCTTGATGGGTCGTCGACCGGCCGAAGACCTCGGGGACCGTAAGACGCGCCGGGGGCAACGACCATGTAGGCTTCTTCTGACCTTCAAATGGTGGACTGGCCCCATGGGTTGGTCTATGGAGTATAGTGAGCCATACGCATTTGTATGGAAACTAGCGTCACATTACGCGGGGTGAAACGAGGTACGCGAGGAGGGGGGATATTATAACCAATCAAAACACGGCATCGGCCAATCAAATCAGGTATCTTCTTTCTACTATACATTTTTAGACTCTGCACCAATTAAAACACGCCATTGGGACTCCGCTCTGCGTAACGGGGACCGCTCCTTACGCCGGGTCCTCTTAATATTTTGTTACTGGTTTATGGGGTGCATGACGTCATGCAAGGTAGGTATGTGGAGCTAAATGGTACTTTTTACCTACCTACATAGTTACATGTTTGCTGAAATAGGTATAGTACCTATCTACTTCCTTTATATGTATTTATCATTGATATGTTTTATATGAATGTTTAATTTATGTTCTGTATTACAAAATGGTTTATACACATAACGTTTGTGAGTGAAGCAAGAGAGATTGGTCAGGATCGGTAAAGGTGCCGATATATAGTCTCTGTCTACCCAGATGGGGAAGTAAAGTCGTGAATATATGACGTATCTAGTCTAATGAAAGCTTATAGATTTGAATTGAATAAACTCGAAAACAACTTGAGTTAATTTAGGCAATAAAATATTATTTTCTAAAAGTAATTTTGAAGATATATTACATTCGTCTATGGTGCATCAACAAAGTCAGCAGCTCAGTGAAAGTTGAAAATACAAATAATTATTTTCGACCGTATATATAGTCAATTGTGATGCCAAACTGGCTAAATATGTTCGCTTTGGGATAAGATTTGGATCCTCAACTGGAACGAACCGAAGAACAAGGAAGAGAGCAAGGAATTGGAGCATCGATTTCGTTTTTCTTCGGTTGTAGCGGCTGGCGGCGTTGATGTAACCATGGCGATGGAATAACAAGAAGTTCTAACGCCGTGGCATCAGTGTTTGTACTTCAGCCGTTATAACCTTAGTGGTGAATGGCATAATAAAGAATTAAAAAAAAAAAGATATATTAAATCGTTTCCAAAATGAGCACAAAAAGGATACATTATCTCTGCCCACTCTAATCTAGTTACACAGTCGTGACCTGCAGGTATGTTTGTAAAAACTAATACCTACTTAGGCAAAAATAGTGCTTATATTCGTAAATTGATGCCTTTGTCATGCAATAACCTAGCCTAGATAAAGACCAGACAAAACAAATTTATATAACCTATTTAAACGTTTTTTAAATACCTAATATAGTAATATATTATTTTGCAACTGAGTAACTAATGACGTATGTATGATATCACTTTTATTTAATCCAATTATTTTAATACATTTTAACAATAAAATCTAAACAATTAATTATCAAAATATTTACCAACTTAAAACAAATTAAAATAATTTAACTATAAATTGAATATATCTATGTATATATAGAATGATATGATTTGTATGTATCAAAGTTTACGTATTTTTTGGTATTAGGCTATCATCAATAGTATTCCTGAATACAACTTTATCCCTAAGAAACCAATACGCAAACTTCTTGTATATTTAAATATTACCTCAATTCAAAAACATAGATTGAAATATTATATGTATTGAAAGAAATGGAAAAAAACTGTATATTAAAAAAGCATACAAAATGCTTTAGCACAACAATAATAATTATCCTTCAGTACTTTGTGTAACAATCAGATAGACGCTATATTGAAATAAGGTGACGTTAGGTGTACCTATAACCGCTGAGAGTGTATGAGAAGATGTATGAATGTCAATGGAGCGAAAGTGGTCTGTCAGGATCGGGACAAATGGGGATCCGTGATCTCTGCCTACCCCTCTACAGGGAATCAGGCGTGATGTGTATGTATGTATGTACTTTGTGTGACTAGAGTGCAGTATTCATCTTACTAGGGTGTATGTAATCATAAGTTTGTATCTTCCACATACATTTAATAATAATAATAATAATAAGTGTTTATTTACGGCCACAAAAACATACACAATACAAATCGTTTACAATAAAAAGAACTTACAAACTAAGGGGTATAACTTGTGCATGTCATTGTCGCAGCAAAAGGGTTCTAACTCAGCTGGGTATGTTGCGTCTGGTGGCAAACGCAACGCTGGTTTTATGTCAGAACCACTGGAGAGCAACGTTTATATTTTAAGGAGAATAGTTAAATAGAGTGCTACGTGAATAAATTAATATACATAGAAATAATATATGATAACATGTGTGTGGATAGCATATGCAAAGATTTGAAAACGGAATTATTCTATAATAAGGTTTAGTATAAGTAATATAGATCTATTTATATAATATAAAAAAAATTAAATGATATATGATGTATTATAAATTAAGTGTCCGAGGGGCAATAGAAGGAGCATTTAATGAGTTTGCATTTAAAATGTATGGCTATTTAATTACGAGGATGCAACGTGAGTCGTTTACCAGTAACCATGGCAACCACGTGGCCAAGGACAACAGAGTTACAGCCACGTGTTGCCACCTGAAGGTTGTTTCGCGAAGCTATTACTTCACGAACAGTTCTTTGTGTTGGCGACATTGGAAATTCCCATTCCTATGCCCTTTGTGATAAGCCACTGGGCTTGAAGGTATTTTATTATAAAAGACTACCCTTGTGGGGTAGGCAGAGGTACACGTGTCTTTGTAAAAGGCTTTTGTATTTAAACGAAAATCAAATTATACTGAATACGTATCGCACACACCAAAAATATCCATTTACCCACCAAAATACAGCCCCAAAACAAACCTAACCTTTGATATGCCTTCTTATGTATATTTCAGAGATTTGATGTATTTAATGATTTTCCACTTTTTATGAAACGTGACAAGTGGTGTTTCATTTCGTATATAACTAACTACTGACTATAACCTAATAGGAAAAACGGGCATGTTTCCTCACGATGTATTCCTTCACCGTATAAACGACGAGTTTAGTAAATTGTGAAATATATAAAATTTCCATGTATCGAAAGGTTATCTATCTATCTACCTTGATGCTGAGAGATTGCGGATAAAAGATGCTTTGCGTCATACTTATGTCACATACGAAGATTTAAACGATAAGAGAGATGAAAAAGGAAACTTCTTTATTAATAATACTACGACACATACAAAGAAAGAGATGAGAACTCGTTCTTCATAATATTACATCAAACACCACCTGCAACGTTTTTTTTAACCTTTAACTATCTATTCAAACACAAGTTTAAAGTATCCATAACGTCACTTTTATCGCAATTACACATATATGGGAACTTCTACCATACCTTAACATATGCAAGTCGTGAAGTATCGTATGTATGTATCTATATTCTAAATAGCCGTAAATAAATGTATTCATCTCACACACATAATACACATAATATATCTTCGAGAACCTTAGACACCCCTTAACATTTAAAAGTCGTGAAGTGCATATGTATTGAATATTTCGCAAAGCAAGCTACCTACGTGTTGATCTCCCGAAGGTTTCTAATCGTGCCACTTATCACCAAACGTGATGTATGCACTACGATAAGCAGATTTTATTGATACAAACCATTTCGCTAATGCACGTATGTACGATTGTATGCACTAAAACGTACCTACCTAATTATACGTGGAAAGTTTTAGTTACTATTGTGTCGTGCTAATTTGCTACGTTAATAGAAGATTGTTAAATGTATTTCTTTTCGGCTTTTTAATATCATTTGGGGTAGATATAATCACTTTTGGTGAGGTTAGCATCCTTATAACAATATACCATTAATCCTTTAAGAATCATATTTATACTTAAATATAGCATGGATATAACGTATTCCTTAGTACATAGATAGGTAGATCATACACACTAGATTATGACGACTTGATCTGGACTTACATAGATAAACATATATACATATTAAATTTCGCTTAAGATCACAGGTTACCCATATCAAACTAGTCATTGTCGGTGGTAACATGTAATGATACTATGTGCGTATAATTCAGTACATTCCAATATCAGCATAGTTTATTATATTCCATTCTTATCCTATAGGGCTTAAGGGCCTAAACTTTCATATCTACTTATAACCATGTCAAATTTCAATCAAAATCTAGATCGCTAGCGGTATCCATGTTTTTGTTGCGTCGCTCATCTCGTATTCTTATTAAGGTCCAACGAATTTGGTCTCTCATTCCGTTAGTAACGGAACCGATGTTGCGATATGCGCCTTAACTGAATTGTCTTGATTCAACTTTGAATAAGTATGCTTATATAGTTTCGAGTTTGTTCAGGATTTTAAAGAATGAATTTCTTCCGTTAAGGATCAAGCCCTGTTAAGCGATAGATAACAACAATTACAAATAACTTGGTTAAGTGACAAGCTTTAACTATTGATTTTCTGTTTGTGAACCAGGGTTGTGATGGTATGGATGGATGCAAATTAATAGCCCTACACTAAATAGCTAAACCCTTACCAGTTGCTAAATACACCTATACAAAACCTATAGTTATTTACATACTAGTCAAAAGTTTTTGCGCTGAAAAGAGACTACGACATACATACGTACATATCATTTCCATCTCTCTACAGAGTAACCAGCAGCGACCACAAATCCCCACCTTAACTGATCCTCACAAACCTCTGTCGCTTCACACGCACTCAACGACCATGGATACTACTCCTACTAAGAACACATTCAGCAGCTTTAGGTACAACCTTATTGCAGCAAGCACTCCAGAGCTGAGGGCAAAGCACTACATAGTATAAAACAAAGTCGCTTTCTCTGTCCCTATGTCCCTTTGTATGCTTAAATCCTTGAAACTACGCAACGGATTTTGTTCCGTTTTTTTTAATAGATAGAGTGATTCAAGAGGAAGGTTTATATGTATAATAACATCTATTAAATAGTACTATAGGCTATTCGCGTAAGTAAATAGTGACGTCATGATAATCAGAGGTCAAACTGACCAATTAGACGTTAGTTAATGAGATAACAACTCACATCGACCAATTGCAGACAACCGTTCTCACGTCTCATTGGTCAAATCGTGGAGACCTTGATGACGTCACTATTAACTTAACGCGAATATACTATAAGTATTAGATCGCTAGTACTATGTAAAGAGGTGTATATCCTGGGAATAGACTATAAGTAAAGAGGTGCCTATCCCTTCACCCACCTGCGTGAAGCACCAGTTCTCGGCGACGGGCGTGTTGCCGTCGTGCAATGGGCTGGGCACTCGGCTGACGGCCATCCCGGCGCCGTTGGACGATATGCGCGCCGACTGCGGAGCGGGCGCGCCGCCGCCCGGCCCCACGCCACCGCACTCGCTGCCTGCGCCGTGCCTGGAACCAAGGAAATTGGTATAATAATAATAATATTGTAGGACGCTATTACACCAATTGAACTAGCCCCTTGGTAAGTACATTTAAGACTTGTGTTAAGGGTACTAGTCAACGTATATTTAAGAAATGTATACATATTATATATAGATAAATACATATATAGCATATATAATCAACGACCAGACTGGAAAGCAGTAGAAAAGCGTAGTTCTTAACTCTGCCGCCACCGGGAATCGAACCCGGGACCTCACGATTAGCGTTCAGGTGTCTAACCGATCGCGCCACGGAGGTCGTCTAAGTATATGCTTTCAGGTTTAATAGGTGTAGCTGTTAGTCTGTTGTTGAACACAAGACCGAAGTCGCTGGAAGGTGCTGAAGGAGGCCTACACCCAAGAGAGGGTCGAAAACGGCTGAGAGAGAGAGGGAGAGAGTGTAGCTGCTGCATTGATTATAGTCGAAGATGTGTAAGAGGTAGTTAAATACCATTGGTGATACAGGTAAAATAATGTTTGTAAAGCGTTTCGCTTAACGCCTGTTAGATTGAGTATCCGCCGTTCGTATTCCGCTAAAGCTTTTTGAAAAATTATAATAATAATTCAATCGTAGTTCAGTTAAGGTGTGAATTTGTTAGTAGCGTAGCAAAAATTACAAATATTGCCACTGCAATGGCGCACGTCTTTATCACGTATGGAATAAACTTGCAACAAAATACTACAATCAATGAAAAGTGGGCACCGGACATTATAACTGAATTCTTATCTCATAGTAAAATTTTGATCACTGCTAACCACTTCTCTGAGAAATGGACCTTGATGTGTATGTATCTAGTTAAAATCTATTAGTGCCGGTCCATCGGGACACATGCACCAAAGGGGCTTTCCCATTTCCTATTAGGCATCGAGTGCGCCTACTAATGACCTCTAGCGTTATCTCCCAGTAATTAGGCTTCTAGGTTAACCAACAAACACTAATCTTGCGAGCCGAAATGTTTGAACAATGCATTCATTGATTACATTATCACTGTCACTGAATAGGGGGTTTATTAGGTCTCTCGTGTGCTAGTCTGGTATTTGGGGAGGCGCAAACTAGTTGTCTTTCTACTAGGAATATTGTAGTAAGAGTTGTGATTTTGGTATTGTTGATGCTTTTTATCGTCTTTATTCTATTTTCGATCTAGAAAATATTGTTTGTGTTCCTGAGGTTTTTTCTATTAATTTAATTGATAGTTTGTGTTAAGATGTTAAAATTTACTATATTGCAAGTATCATGTAAAAATATCATAATAATCACAATAACGTATATTATATTTACGTATTGCTAATAGTAGTAAACATAGTAACTAACTACCTAGATATCAATTGCAAAAGAAGACTTACGAATTTGTCCCCAATTACGAAAATAGTGTCACGACTTTAATCCCTTTCGGAGTAGTCACACTGAGCTTTTTAAGTGTTTTGCTAAACTACTTTACACTCAGCTTTTAACATAAATACTAACTATCCTATATTACAAAAAAAAATTAAACAAACAAACGCATTCACGATCATTAAACCTTGCGGGGTAGTCAGAGGTTCAGGTTTCCATCTCCGCAATTGCAAAGGTAGTAATTCTATGGACACCTCGAACCCACGTGTTGACCAGATAGTCAGTACTCAATGTGACAGGAAATCCTATATTATTATTATCCTATAAAAATCTTATACCGAATAAGCCATACAAATTAACTCCAACACACTGCCTACCCTGTACCAGACAATCCGTGACGTTTCTTGTCAAGCCGCTTCCTAGAACGTGGGACCGACACAATGACGTTCACGCACTACATACGCCCGGCGAACAATGGTCGTGATGGCCGCGAGATTGATTTTGGGGTTTCTATGTCATCGCTCTTGCCCGAAACGGCCATTCGTAACTGTATTGTGACGTCACTTGTTAATCCGGGACTTTGGTAAGAGGCAGTTATCTGTCTTAGATGGGAGATAATGGGCAATATTTTTGGGGACATCGAGGTTAAGATTATTCTAGAAATTTGTAGTCATACAATATTGTGACAAGATTAGGGCAGACTGCCCTTGACCATGGCTACTGCAACGTAGCCGAAACGTCGGGTTAATAAAGGTAATTTTATTATATATAAACTTACGCGATAAGTCCCGTTAGTTATTAATCATGAGTATAAATCGCGAATCTCTTAAAACTACAATATTGTGACAGTTTTCAAATCGGGTGCTGCCTAGCTGCATATACTGAGGCAGCACCTCTTCACTGCATCAAATTTTTTCATTCTTAATGTTTATTGGTTGTGTGTTTAATGTAATTTGAAGCAGTGAATAAATTATTTTCTTTCTTTCTTTTTCTTTATTAATTATCATTATCATCGATTTAACATTCCTAGGTATTAGTCTGGGACGTAAAGAGAATGCTAATTAGCTGCCGTTCTTACCGACATGACGGAGGCGACAAAGAAACTAAGAATAAATGGAATCTATCAAGCGATGGGCTAGCATCATGTCATCAATGTTCAACCCCAGGAATCATGCAATAATCAACCTAAGAGCTATATAGGGGATTAAAGGACGTTCTATAGCTCAATCTACTCATTTCGTACTAATCTTGGACGTAAAAAGAACTAACTAGCTGCCGTTCTTCGTTCACTGCATCGACATTCATACACCTCTTCACACACACTCTGCAGTTATAGGTACTTCGAGAATAAAGCTTTACTCGCACTCATTCCCCACCCATACCGGGACATAAAACAAATGCTAACTATCTGCCGTTCTTCGTTCACTACATGTCGTTACGGTCCTGATCCTGAAAACCACTTTATCATCCTCATACACCTTTTCATACATACTCAGCGATTATAGGTACTTCGCTAAAGCTCCAATCACACTAGTTCCCCACCCAAGCCGCAGTTACACTATCCTACTTTCACGCGATGCGCGATTGCCAAACGCTGAATGTGTGCCGGTTTCATCACCAGACTTCAAGTGACGATCTCGAGTGACCCCCTCATCTCTAATCGGACTGTTCCAGTTAAGAACGTCTAGTTATATATAACTAGCGACCCGCTCCGGCTTCGCACGGGTATATAATATATAGCCTACTCCACTATTTAATGGATGTTATTATACATATAAACCTTCCTCTTGAATCACGCTATCTATTAAAAAAAACCGCATCAAAATCCGTTCGGTAGTTTCAAAGATTTAAGCATGCAAAGGGACATAGGGACAGAGAAAGCGACTTTGTTTTATACTATGTAGTGATTAAACGTAGTAGTTACGACGTATAGTCCTTTGTGAGGTGGACAGAGATTGGGAGACTGAAAGGTCGTTGGGCATAGAAAGGGGTTATATGGTATTTATTTATATAGGTATGTTTTTCGGGTATAATATGGTATGAGCGTGTATGAGGAAGTGAAAGTAGTTCGTAAGCAGAGATTGGGATATCTGTCTATCTCTCTGAAACGGGCAAGATGTGTGTGTGCGTATACTATGAGTTATCAGATTTAGCATATCTGCGGTAATATTGACAATAACATAGATTGTGATGTATTGAAATAGAATATTGGTAGCAGTTCAGTAGCCTAGCAATGGGCCCTTATTTTTCCCTAAGGCCGGAATCTGCATACTGAATCAAATATAATTATTTATCTACAAGTACATAAAACAGTTTTACGCTCTAATTTATCAAAAACCAAAACCTAATCAGTAACACAGACAAAGCCAACCCAATAGCCCACTTTCATAAAAATTCGAACACAATAAATCCGAAAATTCAGTCCAGAGCAAATCTTATTACATTAAGGTGCAATTTACGCCGCTATTACACTAGCCCGCACTCTTTCGAGCCAAAGAGAGCTCTACACAAGCGCTGAAATTATGTCAAACGTATAAAAGTGTTACGGCACTGAACAAAAGTAGGCTAAGTGAATTAATCGGCGTGGCCCAGAATATGACAACGCGGAGTCTGCTTGAGTCTTTATTAGCCCTATTGCACGCACGCTCATTGTTTGTGTATGTACTCGTATATGTGTATGTGTGTTATGAAGATCATCGACCAATAGATTTGGTCCTGGTATATCCCATAGCTATATTTTTTTAGTTCCTGGATCAACTATTAAAATAACCTCATAAATAATGGTTAGATGTGACTGTAACGTCATCTCTTAGTACCTTTTTACTGAAACGTTAAAAATCCGTGCATTTAATACCAATATTGGATGCTATAGACAATATAATACATGTATATACTATCAAACGAAAATATTCATAATAAATTTATATATTATACATTACACCATAGACTATTTCTTAATAGTCAGTATTACTTTATTGTAAACTAATTTTATAGCAAATAATACAAGTGAGAGAAACATCACGATTTCGTTAAATCGGAGTTTACCAAACCAACATAAGAAAACCGTTCTTATATATCCCTGCAAACTTTACCATACACTTTCCCTTAAGTACGAAAGTATACCATACCCAAGTACTCAATACATACCCATACAATCACATCATCTGTAGACCTATTGACCTGAAATTGGAACACAAAGCCTCCGTCCGAACGAGCGAAGTGCCTCCGTAACTAGATCGTAACGACATCGGCGAGGCCACTGTGGGCGATGGGATAGCAACCTCGAGGTTTTACTGGGTACGTAACAGTTCGTACTAAAGTGCTTTTGGGATGAAGGTTTAAGAATGATAAATTAAGCTTTTGAGATGAATAATTTAGAATATATATATAGGTAAGCTTTTGAAATGAATAATTTAGAATATACCTATATAGGTACTCTAGACCTATACGAAAAGTGTATAGTATTAATAAAAGTGTTAATATATGAATAGCTAGTGCATGTTATTACAATACAAAAAAGGTTCCTACTCAGCTGGGTATGTTACGTTTGGTGGTAAACACATTGGCAAACAAATATATAACAAATATTAAAAAATATAAAGTTCTTCTAATCATTACTCACAGAATCACGTTGACTTCTCATCACGTTCAACATTGACAAAGATAAAACATAAAACATTTACTATGAGTTACCATCGCGATAGGGATAACGTTATAGTGATTTAAAAGTTACCTTTATGGTAAGATTTACTTAAAAATGCCTTCTAAACCTAGTCATCAACCATCTCTTAACATATTGAGAAGAAATCACCCACAATATATTCACAATCCCAATACAGTATAAAAAGAAGAGCAAATATTCGTCGTTGCTACAGGCTAAACGTCCCTAACCCTGCGGTAGACCACCCACCTATTTATAGCTTTTAAAACCACCGTGGTAACATAAAAAACCCTTCAACTTGACCGAACCACAGAACTTTCGGTGATCGGTTCTGAAGAAAATGTTGAATGCTTTGATGGTATACAAATAAGTTTAATTTTTATAATTTTTATGTGTTAAGTATTGTGTGTGATGAAATCCAATTGTTGTTTATGAATTATATTGTATGTGGAATATTATATGAAATTGATGTGGATGTTTTAATAAAGATATTATTATTAATATGTAGATGGACTATTACGCTATGTATTAAGTGTTATAACTACGTGAAATGTTACGTTCTCTATGTATGAATCTAATGAAACTTGTTACATTTTCATAGCAGAAATCGGTGACCATAATAGCCCTTGGTAGCACTTAACGTTATTAGAACTTTAACTAGCTGCCTTTCTTCTTGGCATATCTTATGACTATTTATTACTAAGCAAATTAAGCAAATTTAATCTCTTGCGCCACAAATTACGGAACACCTCAACCTATCTCCATCGCACTGTCTACCCCAAAAGGACATTCATACGTGTATATCTAAGCCAAAGACCTTTCGTGTGGTCATCGACCTGGGTTAACCGATCGCGCGTCTTGCTTCCCTTGTGGTCTTATTATAGAATGTCATTCGGACAGATTGCGTGTCCTCTATTGCATACAATATTCACGTGAAGAACAGAAGAGCATGTACGAGAAGGTGCATGGGTGTGAGTGAGGCGAGAGATTTGTCAGGATCGTTCAATGTGGTGTTGGATGGTCTTTGCTTTGAATATATTAATGTATGTATTGCATATAAGAGTTAGGATGAAATATGAGCCTTTCTTCCCGGCTTTTTATTCATTCATGGTTACTTTGTGATTATAATTACAATAAGTTATACTTTTAATAATAGTATTGTTACATTATAGATCAGTCAGGAAATTTCTTTAACACATTTGTAATAACACTTGTTAAGAATAAAGAAATTTCATACAATCATCGAATTGATATTCTTATTCACTAACTCACAATAGATGTTTCAATGTTTTTAACAACTCTTAGCGCCACCTTTTCTCTACAATCGTAACCTCTTACTTTCATTCCCGTTTCTATAATTAATACCCCGCTGTCGGAAACCGACAACATCTCGATGACAAAAATAAAATGGCTGCACGTTATATATATATATATAATAAGTTGCAGTGAAAATTTCCGCTCGACCAACGCAATAATAGTGTTATTGTTGGTCCGATATCCACTTGGGAGCATATAAAACGATACAACTCGGTCCTTTACATGATTATCAATAATGTGACAACTAGGGTATTTGCTAATTACTAATAATATAATATAATAAAACGTTTATTTAAAGTGACGAAATGAGAAGAAATAGTTAGATTATTATTTTTCTATTTTATATCATATCAATTTAATTACGAACAGATTCAGACATACTTTTTTTTAAAGGTTGTTTAATTTAGTACGTTACTGAGATAGAGATCACAGTTAAATCGAGTACTATTTTGAAAGTTGTTTTAGTAATATGTTTTAAATTTACAAGACACTACGTAAATGTACGAGTATTTACTAGTTACTACTAAAAAATAATCAAATACAAATGTAGTTCAATTCATATGCTCCCAACTACACAAGGGGCGTATACGCACAAAGATAACATAAATTCAATTAACAACATGTCATGAGTCTATGATATAAGGGCATCGCCAACTATTGTTATTTTATTGAATGCAAATATAACATAATAATAGTAATGCCAACGACATATTTGTATGCGATTGTTAGACGGCTATTGGACTTGAATAGAATTAAAGTAGCCTTACATGTGGCATGCCTTAGGAAGTAAATATGGGTACGCGAAGATATTATGGAGTCTATAGTAAGATGGAGTGGTAACTTTGTACCGATATTGTATGTTTGAGCTATGAGAACTAAGGTATTTGAGAGAAAGGTGACCGAGAAGACATTGTATTTCATATAATCATAACTCAAATGGGATAAAAACTAGTACTAGATTAGTACTAGGAAGGGTTATGTAACTACATGATATCAGATCAAAACGATACAAGCAATTTAGTATGGTCCTATCTTGTCATTAAACATACATACAGTATACGACACGGTCAGATTTAATATTTATCAATTACATTAACCTTAAGTTAGTTAATTCTTCTTTAAACCGCCCTTACTAGTTTAAATGCTTCTTCTATCACTCATTTAACCATACCATTACACATACATACATCTATATTCAACATTATTACTCATTCGGTCTGCGAAAATCGTTGACTTTGCTTTTAAATCAGTATGCTGTACGCATCTTAAAATTTTAATACAATTACCGGACACGTCACGATTATTGTGACTATTTAAGAACAGAAGCTTCAAAGTACATATACTTTGGTACATAGTATAGGTTATATTGGTAGGTTAGTTTAGGGTATGAATATGTTGCTATGTACTACCTCTCGCTTAATTTGAATATGTGAAATTGTCCCGTTTGGCATCTAATTTATAATAAGACTAAACTCTAAGCTGATAATATAAACTTCAGTGTTTTAAGGATAACCTCTATCTACCATAAAGGAGGTTACAGATGTATGTATTTCTGTTCTAACTCAGACTTTCATATAATTATATCAATTTGTATCTATCTACTTAGACGTAAGAGTCGATTGGAAGGACTAGATTACCAATACATCACAAATAAACCTAAATCCCTGAACAATACTTTGCAAAATGTTAAAAATCTCTCTAATTCTGTCTACACCTTCAAGTAAAAACACCTTCTACATAATACAGCACAGTGTCATCCTCCACTGCCCTTCAGAGTCGAACTCAACCGAGTCGAGAACCCTTGCGTTCGATTCGTCCCCAGTGCGAGTCGAGTTCAACTCGTAAAGAGGACGATTACATCGATCTCCACTCGTACAATTACTTCTAATTAAATATATCGATGCGAATACAGGCGCGATTAAACGTGTCTTGAACTGTGCGTGAATAAGATTGTTGTATGACACATTCTTGGGGTATTTTGGGATGTGTAGTTACAGAAAGTACATATATGCATTTCTGCTTTATTGTGAAAATTATAAGAAAGTAATAAATTTCGTCTGAAACTTGAATAGTATATAAATTAGGTACACCAAGTTCCAATTTATGCCAAACTAATGTATGATAACTATTATCGATATTCTTACTTCGGACAATTCAGAATGACACTAAGTTCCTAATTAATATAATAATAATAAACTTAAAATATTAAATTAAAATAACATAACTCATATTCTTAATAACAAGTTAATAGGGACATAATTAAATAGGTATTATAAGAACTAGTACCTTTATAACTAGTTACATTGTAGTTACACTAGAAAACAAAAGATAATAATAATCACAAAGCATACATACATTGCTATATAAATAAATAGTTATTCTTATCGCTGAACTTAATTCTATATATTGATATATATGTACAATACTTTATGTATTATTATTAAAAACACATTTTAAACTACGACTTTTATTTCAAAAGAGATAAACAGACATCACTTAAACTACAACTTATGTTTCTATATATTTTTGACCTTCATACACCTTCACATACACTCATTGGTTGTAGTACTTCACAACTATGTTTACCCTTATAAAGCTTATAGATCTTGATACACATACATACATAAATAAGTATATGTGCTAGCAAACAAATGTTCTCAAGGTGAACCCGATGTTTTCTTAAACATTTTCAAGTTCAACTAACTATCCACAAATATGTACACACGCGTCATCGCCATTATTACACAGATGAATCAATAATACTCATAATATTTAGAATAATAATAAATTATGAGGAAACATGACTATTGTAATAGACTATAGTCGGTGAACTACATTTAACTAGTATCCTGTAGAGGGTAGGCTCACGGATCCCAAATTGTCCCGATCCTGACAGACCACTTTCGCTTCATTGACACTCATACATCTTCTCATACACACTCAGCGGTTATAGGTACTCCTAACGTCACCCTTTTCAATATAGCGTCTATCTGACTACTATGTTATAGGAATGTAAATCCTCACGTGGGTTTGTCTAGTTAAAAATAAGTTTTACGTACTTGCATATACTTGTGTATTATACCATATACATATTCCGTAATAATCGATATAAACACTGAACTTCTGCCTACCTAGTAAAGGGATGTGATGCGTATCTTAATTAGCAAGTACTTACAAATCATAAGGTTAAACGATTTGGGACTTTAAAAGGGGTAATTACGTATCTATTTGACGTATCGTAAGTATAGTTTAAGAAATCATTTTTATCACTATGATAAGATGGGTTAGCAATGCATTGTAACCAACATGTTTCAACTTCACTCTCACTTTTTACTAATATATGATCATACATCTATTCAGTATTTATTATTTTGGTATTTAGTGTTTAGCTCATTTCAGATTAATTACGTAAAAGTCTAACTAATGACGTGTTATGATTTTAACTAATTAGTCGCAACGATCATTTCATAACGTGATTAAGATAAGACAAGAATTAAAACTCGTGCTGATTTGAGACTGAAAAATATACATACACATCACGCCTGATTCCCTGTAGAGGTGTAGGCAGATATCACGAATCCCCATTTGTCTCGATCCTGACAGATCACTTTTGCTTCATTGACACTCATACACCTCGTACACACTCGGCGGTTATACCACGCACTCTTCTTGATCGATTAAAGATTTAAAACTTAGACGAATATGCTCAAATAAGATATCTGAATGTGTATGTATGTATTTTATGAATTTGATTCTAAATAACAACATATAAACATACACAGTTAATAAATAATATCCGGCAAGGTGGGAAGACGACCTGCGCAGATTGGCCGGCATCGAATGGATGCGAACGGCCACTGACAGTTAGAAGTGGCGTCATTTGTGGGAGGCCTATGTCCAACAGTGGGTTGATACAGGCTGATGATGATGAGATAATATCCCATGGAGAGATCTAAGGTTGTTAGGGACAGTAATGTACGAAACTTAATCAATCTTAGAAAACTATATCAGCAACAAAAATGTTTAATACTTTAGACAATTCCTAATAATTTTAGTCGCCTTTTACAATAAACTCCATCCCATTTTAATCTCACCCTACATTAACACCTAAACGACACATAAACGAACCTCTCTTTCTTAACCCAAAAGAGACAAACCCGCAAAAAATGCACCATAATGCATTAAAATGTTGCTACGGCTACACAGCTCACATTCGAAGCAAGGGCTGATACCAAACGAGTTTTGAGGCAACGCTCTGACTTCAGTGGACCAGGGCTTGCCAAACTTTGGTACTGGGGAATATGTAACATACTAGTTAATTGCGGACTACTTTGCTTACAGACATACATAATATATCTGATACAAAATCGTTATTTTAAGGTATTGATGACAATATAATGGAATATATATGAGTGAAGTAGAAGGGCGGTTACGTAGGGGCCTGCCTAATAAGACATATAACAGTCAGATAGACGCTATATTGAAAAAAGGTGACGTTAGGAGTACCTGTACCCGCTGAGTGTGTAGATGAGTGATAAGATGTATGAGTGTCAATGAAGCGAAAGTGGTCTGTCAGGATCGGGACAAATGGGGTTCCGTGATCTCTGCCTACCCCTCTACAGGGAACAAAACACTCAGCCGCCACTACGTAACCATAATACTTTAAATTATATATCTTATATACTGCAGTTGTAATAACCTCAAATTACTATACCATATACCATATTACACATTACTTTCACTACTCTAACCTTACAGGAAAGAATAAACAGTATTATTCTTACAAAATTATATACGCAATACAAAAATATTGATCAAATAATTGCTCGATAACCAAATAGATATTCTACGCAATTGATATTGTCTTGTTAGATAGCAAGGTCTAATTAGATGGAATAACAATATCACATTACATAAGCGCTACGACAGTAATCCCTATCGGGCTGGCTAGATATGAGGCATCATTGTCTGTACATTTCCTTATTTAGTAGATAAATATGATGCCATAAATACTATTCATTTAGAAGGACAAATAAGCTTACAATAACAATAATATAAAATAAAATTTATATACAATTTTAGTACAGAATTCATCTTTTGCCTGAGCATGCCTGATGACATTATTTACTGTTAGTGTGTAGAGGGATCATTAATCTATGCCTATACCACAGATAATATATACTACAGCCTATACAATAGGAAATATTTTACGTATAGACGTAAATAGTTTCCAGTCACCTAACCTCAGGAAAAAGAAACATTAACACTCATGAATGAATTTTACCAACTCGAATTACATACATAAACATCACGCTGATTCCCTGTAGAGGTATAGGCAGAGATTACTAATCCCCATTTGTCCCGATCCTGACAGACCACTTTGACACTCATACATCTTCTCATACACACTCGGCGGTTATTCGTACTCCTAAAGTCACCCTTTTTCAATATAGCGTCTATCTGATTGTCATATGTCTTTTTGTTAAACAGTCAACAACATGAATTAACATCTTCTTATACACACTCGGCGGTTATAGGTCACCCTTTTTCAATATAGCATCAATCTGATTGTCATATGTCTTATTGGGACTTCCAACAACTCGAATTACTTCAAAATAGGTCACTCAACACCCTAAAGTTTGAGAGCCTCCGGTCGTCGAATATTAAGGTAACTTCGGGAGGGTCGTAGAAAGGGAGGCACGGAGTGAGAGGGACACCCTGCGTGTCCTTTATTTATCCTCTTTGCCTCTTCGGAGGCAGACAAAAACACGAATGTAGTGTTTTGTGTTATTTGCACTCGCGGAATAAGGCCATGTATGTTTGCTGTACTAGATAATCGTATGAAGGACGCTTTGAGGACCGAGATGGCGTGAGTGCGTCGAAACAAAGGTTTAATGTGAGGGTGTAGCGAAATTGGGGTTTTATTTGTGTACCAAGGGTAAATGGAGCAGGCGTGACGATTTATGACATTATACTTAATATAATATGTTTGTGTGAAGCAATATTTATCTGTTTTAGGAGTACAGAACTGCATTGATATAGAATATTAACCCTAGCTCTTTCTCGAACAAATCCCATTTAATAATATACCCTTAATCTTTAACACATCAGAAACAAAGACATCCACATATCATTCTATATGTCTCATCGCTAGTTTATTTATAGTGACATCAAAGTGAACTATCATATCTCTCCGACACTGTCAACTTTAAAAGGCATTATATACATAGCTAAACATACACGCATAAGACCTTTTGTAACCGCGAGTAAAAGAGAGAACGCGGAAATAGCTCGCTCTCTGTCCCACCTCGTACCTATCGAGTGCGAATCGCGAATCATAAACATTCTGAAGGTGACCGTCGGACACGTGACACCCTCTCTATATAAGTGCGATGAGACGTCAATTAACCGGACTATGGTCGCGTAAACATGGAAGTGTCGTATAAATTAAGCTGTATTCAATTAAATATGTACATACATGCATAATGCGTAACGGGCGATGGAATTTGTACGGGATATTGGAATATAAAACACTGCTTAATAGTTTTTACTTCTTAATAGTAGATTATCACACACTAATGGGAAGAAAGATAGCTAGTTAGTTCTAGTAGTTTGGTTTAGGATTAGTAGGCCAGTTATACTAACGAGAAGCGAAAAAGTTTATTCTATTACAAGTCCCGCCTGAATTCCTAAATAAAACAGGCGGAGATCAAGAATTCCTCTTTAGAAGATACTGACAAACTACTTTCACTTCATTTTACATCTATAGACATCATAACGACCCTTAGTAGTCCTTAGAGGTAGCAGGGGCCTAGATGACCACTACTACGTCACCTGGCTAATCAATGCTCATTTTGTAACGTTTCCAGAAAGTACTAAACATATCAATTGATTAATCTTATATCAATCAACAGTCATTACGAATACCTATGTGGACCTAAAACGCAGATTCCCAATTAATTTAGAACATCACAAGCTTGTTATATCGATTTAACTGCTAGGCCATCACCCAACATTGTTTAGAGCAGTCCCTTAGTAACATTATCGCTAAGGTTACGTCTGTTTGTGAGTTCGGAAGGCCTGTTTGACCTTGGGTGCCGAAATTGGGACACCGTTACGCTGTATACAAGAGCGGTTTGTACTAGATAGAACTAGATACTTATATATGTATCAGAAACATGATTGGAAAATATATGAGCATATACGAATCATTAGCATATATATATTACATTAAAATGACGTTAGGAGTACCTATAATCGCCGAGTGTGTATGAGAAGATGTTTGAGTGTCAATGAAGCGAAAGTGGTCTGTTAGGACGGGACAAATGGAGTTCCGTGATCCTTACCTACCTCTCTACAGGGAATCAGGCGTGATGTGTACGTAGGTATTACATTAAAAGACAACTACTGTACATTCATATACATACACACACACATATAAATATAAGAAACATCATTACACATATATAAAGCAACATGATGGTACATACACTTACATATTGTAAAGTAATTCATAAATAGCCACTCTGAACCCACTCATATTTTCTTTTCTAAACATAAATTATACGTCATAGGTATTGGTGGTAGGCTATTACGTAAATGACACGCCTAAATTAAAACACTATTTCAAAACGTAAAGTAATATTAAATTGCACTTCCTATTTGTATATTTAAAATGTAAATTGTATAGATACAGTAATAGGAGTATGCAAATTAATTTAATAAATGAATAGTTCATCATCTAATGAACTATTCATTTAAAGACAACAACTAGTAAAAAATCAATGTGATTCCTATTACGCAGCAACTTGTAAAAATCGCTCAAATTTACTATTTAAATTCCATAACATTACCATATTTTCCTCACTTTCTACACTCCATATATACCCTACATTCATTCCCATCTATAAACAGTTACTAGACCACCCTACCCTACATAAAAAGAGGGAAAGAATCAATCTCACCTCTCCCTTAGGACTTGCCCTAAAAAAGCTTCCCTTACCATTTTCTTGACATCATTTGACGATTATGGAACTGAACCTATACGTAAGGACAGGGAAAAGGGACCTGCCTACTACTTTGTAGGGAGACGGTCGTGATGTGTGTAAACCGTGCCTATATTGTATAGGGTAAAAGTTTTTGAAGGGATGTATGGTTTAAACCAGGTATTGTCCCTATGTCGTAAATATAACACTTTCTATTTGTACTTCTGTTGTAAACGGCATAATTTTTTTGAAGAAGTTTTGTTTTCTTAAAGGCAACTAAGGGACTGTTTGAAAGAATCTAATTCAAAAGTAACCAAGCAGATAGTATCTCTAAGATTGTGTCTACGAAATGAATTCAAACACAAGATTATACGTATGTTACAGAGTAACAATTTTTTATTTTACTTCCATCTCTCTTAACCTAACTCCACTCCAAACATACCTTTACATTCTTACCTCTATTATCTGTCCATACCTTTAAGGCTTACAACCTAAACTTTCATTTACAGACCCCTAAAAGCCTGTATACAATAAGGAAGTATTCCTATCTAAGCGTTCAAGAGCGCCCAATTGTTATCACTAACATCGGCTTTTGATATCTCAAATGACATTGGCAACACGTACTGATTACACGTATCTATGTGGCTTTAATACGTACATATAATCAAGAGTTTAGCCTTCCGGGATGGGTAGAAGCTCGATGATATACAGGGTCATATTTAGGAATACTTGTAATTGGAGTTAGGGTCATGTTTAGTTAAATATAAATGCAAGGAATATTGGTGACAGGTATCTAGTTCATCGTTCAAATATTCCCTGAATAAGTCAAGTTATTAGCATTTTATTTACTTTTCAGCGCAGAACTAATATATCTATACGTATATAATTACTATAATTTGCGTATGAAACAAATATATCTATATATATATAAGTATTAAAAATTTTCCATTGATAATACACGTAATTCTAGAATTCCTGGTATCAGTCTAGGTAGCACGTTTATCTGGGCTTTAAACAGATAATTATCTGTAAAGCAGCTGAATATATAATTATTTTTAACATAATATGATTTGTCTGAAATACTCATATTATAAAACATTTTCCTATGTTATCAAAGCGTTACTTTGTAGTTATTAATTAAATTAGTACTGTTATAATCGCAATACAAGTTTTTAATGAAAATCGAACGGAAAACTAAACGATTCATCATTAAACAGTTTTAAAAATTCCTTCAAGATAGATTTATTCTGTTGTCTATTATTTTACCATTGAGTTAATTAATACCTAACATACTGTTTCCGTAAACATAGAGGCCATATTTAAACGGTCCTCTTTGTTTAGTGCTGATCTGGGACTAGAGTGTAATTAACCAGCTGCCATTTGTTTCCTTATATCGAATTATGATGCTATTTCTGATTGTTATTGAGAAGCAAGAGCACATTTTTATGGCGTTTTATGCTACACTTCGGTGTACGTAATTGTCGTAAACGCGTAAAGTTTTATGTTTTTCAATAAGGATGGTATAAAACCGATCACCTATGAAGTAACAAGACTAAACATTGCGGAAAGTTTCACTTATGCCGCATTATAACAGACTATTTTCAAATTGGACACAATCCAAATTAGAAAGAAGCGACGCAGCGCGTATCAATAGACAAAAGTCAATAGTCTCTCGCACACGAGCAGGAACAATGGTCGAGGCAATGCACGAGCCGGTGCTTGCATTGAGTACCAGGAAGTATCGCCACCAAGGTCTAGGTAATACGAGCAGAGGCCACAATCACACGATAATGCCTGCCTAGCACCTATGAACGCCAATTGTTGCTGAGGCCAAACAAATTGTTTCATATTAGTATAATGAAGTTGTCGCCATTGGCAGCCACTTCCTGGATTCACCGCGTCCTAGAGTGGTATCTCCGCACCATAAATAAAGTACACGCCAAAGTAACCTTCGCCGTTCAAACGCACTGGCCTCGCCATTCAAGAACTGCGAAGAATCACGGAAGCTACGTCGACGCGTAAAAGTGTACGAACACGTCAGCCGCCCGTTAAACTGTCAAATTATATCAAACGCAGATAGGCAGGCAAACAGACACATTCTACGTCCACTTAACAGACACAAGCGAAGTATGAAGAATAGAATGAAGTAATTAACACTAATAAGATTAAATAAATTTAGACTGCACATAGACAGTAAACTAAGAAAAAGGTATATCAAAAGTTACGTACTTCCAAGGCGTTCTGGCTGTTTGCTGATTATACCTAGAAAAGGAAATGATAATGTTTGACATTGGTTACAATAAAGCGGTGATATTTAAAAATTAACTTATTTACATAGAGCAGAAGACCTCGGCCGATCGCAACGGAATCATGACGGGCAGCGGCGAGGATAAACTTCGACACGGAAGCGAACGCAAGGCCGAGGACGCGGCGATTCGTACTCGCTACGCCGCTCGGCTCTAGCACTGGCTCTACTCGCTACAAGCACCCACACCAACTAACCAGATACAACTACTACATTGGGAGAGTTCAGAACTCATTATCGTAAGATCTAAGGTGCAACATGACATATAGAGATCGACTTATTGATGAGAGCGACACAGTAGCATCGAAAGCCGCGTGTTCGCGCACAATTCTCTTATTGGGAACGCGACACACTGGCACAAAAAGACGGTGTACTACTAAAACCGCTACGAGTGCAATAAATATTTGCTTCGGCTGAAGTCGTTATGCAACGTGTCTCGTGTGACATAAGTGAAACGCGAGGAAAGTGAGCTGTTACCAACCGCCGGCGTGCGGAGGACGGCCGCGCCGGGAAAGAGCCGAACATTTGGCAATACTTGCGGCTGAAAAGATACATCGATATAAAACATTTCGAGGCGCTATCTAACTAGGCCAGATTGATTCGTACATAACTCAAACAAGAAACTGTGCCACCTCGGCCCTACTGCAGTGCGCTCTCGATGCATTCCCCGCCGTTCAGCGAATGTGCCGCGAACTACCTGATTGGCAAACGGCCTAAATAAACAGATACTTAAACTAGACAATAAGCGAGATAAATGTCGCAACTAAGGAACAATAAATTGCTCAAACACTTGATACAAATGAAGAGATAATCGCAATCAGGTCACTAGAACGCGATGGCGAATTCATTGCTGTAGCTATTCGGTTTGACACGGAACGTATTCGAGCTAATCGAGGATGGTAATAACAAAAATTGCTTTGACATTAAGCCGCGTGCGCCGAATGGAGGCGAGACCTCCTTAACGGCGGATTGGCCAATGGGTGAGCAACTCGCATGCGCGGCTTGGGCAAGTGGCGTTCGGGAGCAGCAGCAGCAAAGAGAACGCGACCTGGTTCGCCGCTCGAGAAAGCACCAACAAAAGTCGGTTGAGGCCGCGCGCGAGGCGGACGCACACTTTCGGTCTTCACATGCAAACGCAGTCTCTATGCGAGCGCGCTGAGGCAACGCCGCGAGGACTCGCCTCGGCCGCGCTCGGACCACGGATCCCAATTGGCAAACGATGCGCAATTTTATTGCGAACTTACCAATTCATGCCGCCGATTATCGTGGGTCGTCATCGCTATTTCGCAAACTAGATTGCAATCGTTTTTGCTAATATGTAACCGAGAGTTCCAATTACTATAATAAAGAAGTCTGTTCGAGTCTGTGACAATGGTTTTGTTCTACTTAGCCAACGTAACAATTGCAATGTGTCAGGGTAAATAAAATTAATAAGGACACGCGCGAAGGAAACCTCTGTAGCATTGAGAGTCTGCGCGAGCAATCAGCATCGGGCCGCTTAATTAACAGTCCCCTTGTAACAGAAATCTCATATTTGACGGTTCAATATTGACCTACATCGCCCACGATTGCAGCCGAGAGCATTATACGAAATACGTGAGCACAACGCGAGGCGTGCATTGTGCGTGTGCTCCTCGGTACGGAGCGCTCGTTTCGGGTCAGCGCTAAGGAGCACAAGGCGAGAGATGGTGCATTGAAAGCGACCTCACGCCCAATGGCGGCGGCCGCGGCGCTTCCTACTGGCGACAATGCCAGCGCCGAAGGTGACGCCGCTGAGGCCAGCGCCGCTCCATCTCGCAGCGCCGCCGATATACTCAATGCAGAACGAAAGCTCCGACAAACTGGTTCCACTATGTAAGTCGGACACGATTTCCTTTGAACTTATCGGATAATCGAGTTCCTAAAAGCTGCGGACCCTTGGAAGTTGAAAGCAACGCGGCTTGTAAATGAGCCGACCTCTAGCTTGGACAACTTTTATATTTATTGTGGTCGGGGCCGCCGTTCTAATAGCCGACAATATCTTATGGAAGCGCAACCTATACAAAAGTTGGTCAAGTATACAATGTACACAAAAGTACATTGCAGTGCAGACTTATGAGTTCGAATGCGTTATCGAAGCCGAACTGAGTGAATCCGGTCCGTGACCTCAAAACTGAGACATCGGAAAGGTAGCGGGCGTTTACGGGTCAACCGTTACGGGGTGGGTGCCGCGGAGGGAGTCCCTGACACAGATCCAAGTGCTCAGAGGGCCCAAGTTTGGGGTACCACGCGCCGACATCGGGCCCACGCACTAAATGGGTCACCAGCACCACCGAAGCGATGCTCCGCCGAAACCAGCCAAGTGTCGAGAGGCGAGCGCCGCGACCCCGTTCCCAATTCCGCCCTCCGCGAATCAACTCACAAGCGCCGTTTCGGTGACATCTTTACGCTGCGCCGTTTGGCTAATTACACAAAGCGTTTACAGGCTTCTTGAGAACGTTAATGAGCTAATAAGTTTATGTTACAATTACTTGGCTGTTTCGTACTAAAATGAGTAATCAAATTACCTAAATTAAAGGAGGATTATGAACAATACTTAATGAAGAATTATTTTTAACCTATATGAATTTGTACACTAACTAATAGAAATATTAACAGTATTTATTCCAAACAAACAGAAAGCTTGAGAACCCATTACATACCCATTAAGTATACAAAAGCTGTTTATAAATCATTAGTGACATCTTTTAACAAAAAGTGTGAATGAAAAAAGCTGTCTTCTTTCTTAGGTCAATTTACAATAGACAATGCAGGGTGCAAAAAGTTAACGTTAGAAATAGTATTAACATTTTAAGTGGCATAAACTTGAGTAGCCAAACACTTAACCCTCAGCAAATTAACTATAAAATTAAACCTTTAGAACCTGTTCTCTAAAAGACAAGACTATAAACTTAAGACCCATTAAGACATATTAATATGTATTGATATAATTAATGAACCTTTTTCCTGTTTTTGAATCTCAGATCATAGGATTCACAACCATATTCTTTTTGGTGAAGATTACTTTTAGTAGTCGACAATATTTAAACTTAATATTGTAAACGTAAACTGGGTAATATTTCTAAAGATTTCGCTAAGCACATTAGCGTTCTAGCTCATTCTAATCTATGTCTATGCTTTTCACAAAACGAGGTGTGGCTAAAAGAGAATGTACTCTTTGGTTTGTAACAGTTTCACGAACTACTTTGCTCGATAATGGTAATGACGAAATTTAGGTTTATTAAGATGAGCCTCTATAAAGTGAATAAATTAGATTGCCTCCTTTTTAAATCTTAGTTTATCTAGGCAAATCGGTATCTAAATAGGTTATTTATCTGCCTCTTAAACGAAACAGTTTATTTTTTTTATAAAAGCTTGTTCGTTTGAACATGTAGGAGGGTATTTAACATAGTTTTTTTATTAAACATGACGAGTTTTTGTGTTGTAATAATCGTAAGTAACTTAATTTTATGAACTTGTTTTTGTCATTTTGTATCCATGAGGAAGGGAGATCATATAATCGGTATTTACTGGTATTTACTATAAATCCTAATAACTTTACTTCACAGTTATGACAAGATCTCAAAACCCTTATTAATGTAGGGACGAATTCCTAGTACTGTTTAAGTTTTTACGGAACAAAACACTTGAACAAAAACTTATAGAATTCACACTAAGTACACGCTCTATTCAATCGATTCTTAGAATATTTTAAGACAAAACAGCGCTATCGATATACACAATATACATTATATAAACAACTAAAACATTTACGAGAAGAGTAATCTTGAGCTATAGAAACTATTTTTCAATAACTATAAGGTTAATTAAAGAACTTCTAGTACATCACCTATTCGCTCGTCATACATCTTATTAGGCTGACCCTGACGTAATATATATAATACTATATCTATACAGCTGTGAATCTCTGAGTCAGGGCGAGGCACAATTGTGAATAGAAGCGTAGCGACCTACACCCACGGTTAGACGAGCCTTGTCCACTCATTTCAGAGTTCCATACAGCACATAGTTTTTATTCGAAACCAACAACCTTGGCCTTTCGATGGAACAGGTAGAGGCTTTGTGAAGGCTCAATGAGACTGGCTGTGTAATGTGAACGTTGCCTTTGGGATAGGAGATTAAGGACTTGTGTCTTATATTAGTTGGATGTAGGATTTATGATGATTTGTCTTGTGGCAATAGATAACCTTCTTTAATACAACTTTAGTTATAGAAACTCTAACACTGATATAGTTAAATACAACTATTAAAAACTTGTCTATAACATGCCCTTACGAAGAGTATGTGCAACCCTACAAGCAATTGTAAGATTAGAAACTAGGTCTTTTAGTGTCCAAATCCGACGCCTAACTGAAACAAAACTTTCTGTCTCTGCTCTGTCATTAAAAACTGAAAGTAGTGAGGTGAAACAAAAACATCGATAGAAAGTCGCTACAACAAACTATTACGATAAATGACAAAACTTTCGAATGTGCTATTTGCATATATACTGTTACATATAAAGGCTTTATACTGTGTGTATAATAACAAGCCTAGTTTATTAATTGAGGACACTAATGGCTACTTGAAAAGAGTGCCTTTTTCAATGTGAAAACCAACTGTAAATTATCGACATGAGCACGTTATGGTTATTATTTATTTAGGTGCCTATAAATACATATGTATGTATTAAATGTAATTACTCTTTTTTTTTATGTGACCCTGTTTCGCATAAAAAAATGATAACACAAAGATGTGCCAAGAATAAAAATCAGTCGATTGACAATAGTATCTAGTTCATTTCTAAATTAGTTCAGGACTTAATTTGTAATCAATTCAAAAGACTAATCCATTAGAAAGCTCTATAAATGTAACACGTAAAACTTCAAACGAACACAACGTAAAACAGATGTATAAAAGATGATATTATTCAGTGCCAGCTCAATGGAAAACAAATAAACGCGTTGTATAACACAAAGTCGACTGCCTACCAACCAATGGTATCAGCGAAGCAAAAACGTCCCAGCCTTGGCCTTGTATCGATACCGTCGTGATAAAGCAGTTGAAATCACTAATAACTTGTGTAATATAAGCAAACAAATTCCGAATTACGTCACTGGCCAAATTCTTTTCATGGTTAGGGTTGTTACAATATTACATGTTTATTATTGCCGACATTCATAGAAACGTTACGTTTGAAGCGAAACAAAACATTCAACGTGTTTATACTGTATGATTGAAGAGGTTACGTAGGGGTCGTTCTACAATATTATATGACATATGAAGCATAAATGTGATTGATATATTTATAAGAACTGTAACATTATACGTATGTACGTTTCAATATGGCGAAAAAAGTTAGCCAGAAAAAGATTAAACGTAAAAAGACTTTTATGGTCTTTAAAACCCCAAACATACATACATAAACGAAGATAAACTATGTATGTAGCAAACAACGTAATAATGATGAGTAGTAAGTACACTAGAATATAAAAGACGATACAAAACCATATATTCACTAACTTTATTACCGTTTCTAAGCATATTTGGACTCTTTTTTGACTATTTGATTCTATATTCAATAAGCAAACTATCAGAAACGAGAGAAGTGTCTCTTTATACCGGCATTACGACACTAGCTATTTAGGTTAGCGTCCGGTATCACCATTCGCCGCCTAACGGACAGTTCTGTTTAACCGGAGCATTATCTTAACCAAAATACGATTCCACCGTCGCCAAAACCCAGTTTAACTATCACATTCCACTGTCACGGAACAGGAGTGAGCGGCTTACAATCTCTTTACAGAGATATACATATAAATCTGTACTTCAGAAACATAAAAACTCCTTGGTAATTTTTATCATTCATATTTGGGTTCAGATCGAATTTATTTTAGAACATTGGTGACACTTTAGGTACTACGCCAATGGACCAATAAATTAAAATACCAAATCGGCCAGTAGATGCCATCAACCACTGGTCTTTTAATTACGTTCTATACCATGTGAATACAGGCAGATAGTTAGCATCGATTCACGTCCCAGACTAGCACGGCACCCAAAACCGGGTTTAGTTATCGCATTCCATTGTCTCGAAACAGGAGCGAGCGGCGGCCTGACAATCTCTTTGTAGGCAGCCAAATTGATACTGCACCGCACTTACGAAATGTGACCAACTTACGGCGAATTGCAAATTATTTATTACCTCACAATCGTGCCACTATAAACCATGGGGTCGGTTAGGTAACAAATGAAAGGTTTCCTATATTTATTGCTGTTAAACTGGGACTGGAATAGTGTCAGCTGTTATTATAGCTAATTTTAATATAAGAGTAGATTAATAGGGGTTTCAAATATAGTCTGCTGTTTCTGTCAAAATGGCTATTAGGAGAGTTATAGATACTGAAATTATAATGAATAAACTAATTGAAATGAATAAATTAAAATATTTGAACTCTACATTTCAGAATTTTACGTGTTATGCAAGTCGAGCCTGAAACACAGCCAGCCGTCTTTCTAGAACCTAACAGACGATAATCCTGTCTATTGTGCTTGTCATTAGGAAATCAGCTGACAATCTAAGCAGCCCAAATATCACTCAACATTATCGACGTGAGTTTCTTTGTGTATATCCACAGATCTCGATAGTAAGTCGAGGTTAGTTCTACAACAATGTTAAACTTGTATTTAATCTATTCAGATACTAGTTGTATCCTTATTACGTAGGCAGCAGAGCTCATAACTGAATCACTCCATCTTGAATATCATTTATAAATTTGCCACTATAACCGATTCGGTCGAGTTTATCAAATATAGTTTCTCGGTGACGCATTAAGAGTTTACGAGTCACGTATTCGGAAGGTAGAGTAATTTTAGAAACAAATATGTTCCCTAATGCCTTTGAGAGGAATAGGGTCATCGCCCTTCGGAGCACATCCCCACGTACCGCTAACATTTACACTCATTCCTAACTTAGGTTCATATTGGTGTAAACGGGTCTTATTTCTTTTAGATATTCAACATTCATAAAGAGCTAAAGGCATATTTGGAGGAAGAAATACGGATTTAGAATCCTTATCTAACGTACTATTTGATCAAACTATGAATAAGTATACCTACACGTTATCAAAGCAATAAAGTAAACAACACTGTACCTAATCATGTGATAATTACAAATCCAAACACTAGTTTAGGATACCTAGTTTCAATGCTACATAAACGTGAGCTCAGACTGTTCAATACTTTGTAAATCACTAAACAAATTGAACTAAATGTTGTACAGTGCTCTTTACTATTAACTAGATTCACGATAACACTTAAACATACGTAACGAGAGTTCAAATTTGAAACGCTGGATTCGACCAAGATTTGTTTCTAACTTTCTACTTCCAAAAGATCTATTGAGTAGTACGAGACTCTCTCAGACCGATATCATTTTAATTTAAGGTGTATAAGGGGACTCTAGCACGTTTTCCGGTTTGGTATTCTGCTACCTGCGAGACGGACAGATGCAAGATCCAAGTCTCACGTGAAACCAGTATCCCAATCAAATAAAAACAACTCGACGACAAGGAAAGAAGATGTGACGTCGCCCAAGGATTAGCATTTGAGATTTTCGAAATCGACTCTCGTGTTGTGAGAGGAAATACGATTCTAATAAGCAATTACGTTGACGAGACAATGGCCATTGGAGCTGCTTCACGGATATTGTTAAGCTGATACGGAGAATCGAGTACGAATAAGCAAACATAGACAAGCAAAGCAGTTTTCCTCACAAAAAGCGACCACCCAAACTCCGTATGTATATTTTCAAATAAACGAACGTCATTTATTGTTTAAATGGGGTTCAAAACGCTGAGGGTTACCGTGACGAACTAGGGTGAGAGGACACGGCACATTTCGAGTGATTTTAGGGGAAAACCCGCGGATCACAACAGTCGAACGGCTCAACACAACAACGTTCACAATCGCGACAACGTATGACGGATCGCATTAATTTAAATATGAAAACGAACTCTCACCAGATTGTCATTACAGTTCAGTTGCACAATAAAAGAAAGTACTCTACATACTTTCCACTACGGGCGAGCGCTACTCTATTAACACTGTATCTAATTCAACCATCTAATTACTAGAAAACTTCCTTGTTACGAATTAGAAACTACTACTTAACAAAAAAGACTCCTCACCTGGCTAAGGCCATAATTCTCTCGTACAATCCAATTTTCCAAATCGGCGGTACCACTTTGATAACACTACACCTATATCCTATTGAGAACGAGATCAGACATACAACACCGGTGGATGTAACACGTTTGACAGTTTCACTTCACCACATGACTGAGTTCGCGAGACGTGCGTCCCGTGCCACGGCTGTCGCCCGACTGAGCGCTCGAGTCAACCGCTCGAGGGGTCAGTGAGGGCGGACCGCCAGCCGACAGCTGCGCAGGTCACAACACCCTTTCTCTTCTTCACTCTTCGGCCTAATGCTTACTCTGGACCAATGTGGTAAAGAAGACTGTGTATTAAGGATATAAACTATATAATTATGTATATACTATGTAAGACATAGTCGCTCTATGTTTTAGTAGAGAAACACGTGCTAGCAAACCGAGTACGGCGCTTTACAATGTAATAAGGGTTTTAGAGCAAGTTACGTTAGTAAAAGTCCTCGTACTAATAGTGGTGGTAAAGAAGACTATGGTTTTAAGGATATATACTATATAACTATAATAAGACATAGTCGCTCTATGTTTTAGTAGAGATACACGTGGTAGCAAACCGAGCAAGGAGGTTTACGATGTAATAAGAGTTTTAGAGCAACTTACATTAGTAAAAGTCCTTGCATTAATAGTGGCAATTCGAAAAAGGATGTTTACAAACTATTGAATTAACTTGTAATTATATAGTTACATATTAATACCGATAAATAATTGATACTGTTGTTATACCAATCCTATCTATTTTAAGTAGTTGTTTGTTAACTTTGTACGAATAATATGCGTATAGTCTTTATCCTAATATACTTTAAAGTCACGACTACAAGGCTCTACCGTTAAATAGCATTCAACCTAACGTGACTCACATTAGAACACCCCTTTTGGAAAAACCATAATATTTATTATGCCACACTTCATTCACATGTGAAAAGTATAAATAATTTTATAAATAAATTTAAAACTAGATAATTATATAATTAGCTTACAATAAGAATGCAATAGAATGCTAACTAGCTGCCGTTCTTTCTGCAATATAATGATGTAGAGACGAAGCGGGTAAGGGGACGTAATACTAATAAACGTAATCTATTGGACGATAGGTTAAAAACGTTCACGTATGATTGCCATCGAAACTATGATAGTAATTCTAAAGTTCAAGAATATTTATGTTTCCTAGTTACTGTCCAACCCATAATAAGGTCGTGAGTATATATTCTTATTCCGATTATAAAACTAGTTATACGAACAAACAAAAACGTAAGTGGAGTTAAACAGATAATTAAAAACGTATTGTTATTTATGTTAATGTTATTTTTGTTGTCATTTGTATGTCGAGTGTGAATAGAATAAACAAATAAAACAACTAACTGCTTTTGAAAGCATTTGTTCATGCTTTCGTCACAATGGTTTAAGATTCGATTCCTGGTACAGTAAGAAAAAAGTATGAATAGAATAGAGAAATCAGGATGGTTGCTTATTTACGAGTATTTGTTTATGTTATAAGTTTCACTTAAGTTAACTTAGTATGGATGGTTCACTTTCAATTTATGACCAGTATATATCATGATGAAATTTTACCCAATTTATAAGTCAATGGGTCAAAACTACATTGAGTAAAATTGAACTAACCTCTGATGACACTGTATTCTTTTACAACACTATAAATTCTTTCGAAGAAATCAGAAAATTTAATAAACACAATCATATGCTCTTCTTAACTTCAAGTTAATTTCTTACCAGATAGTCAGCAACTAACGTGATGAATTATTTTATTCGTCACATCGTTTGTAAACACTAATTATTACTTAGTCTAAGCAATGGAATATTCATTACAGGTTGCCTTTTTCAGGGAAAAAAAATTATCCGTACTCTCTTAGTTTTTAGGAGACAAACATTATCTCTAACATTCCCATCAAACTTACAAATCTATCCTTAACAAGGCTAAATATAACGAAATTTCATTTTATACTTTTTTGTTCTGTACCCTGCTAAGTTTAACAATGTATTTATATACATACATACACAAATATATGTATTTCCTTATGCACTTTTTGTTCTGTACCCTGTTAACTTTAACATATATACACATACCTTCATTTCAGCATACACACACAGAGTATTCCTACATATAAATACATACACACATATATTTCAACACACAAAAACACAGTCCGGCACAGAATACACAGAATCCCTCATCCAAAATTATCACAATGGAGGTGGACTGAGCCATTATCAATTTGACACTCGCAACAGAGGTGAGCTTAAGGACGATACGTAATTAATTATTTTGTGTATGTTTGTTATTTATTAAATGCAGCTTGTGACAGTTTCCGAATCGGGTGCTGCCGGAGGACCAGTGATGTAGCCTAGCTACATCGTATACTGAGGCAGCACCTTTTCACTGCATCAACGGTGTTCTTTGCATTTTTTTTTTCTTCCATGTTTGTGTTTTGTATGTTAGTGAATAAAGTTTCTTTCTTTCTTTCTTTCTTTCTTTCTTTCTATACGGTTAAGACGACAGTCACATCGAACACATTTGAGATGTTACGACCTCAGTGGTAGATGGGTTGACGCCCTTAAGGGTTAAAGCCCAGTAGCGCTTCTTATAAATACACGGCTAAAGGTAAGTATGGATCGCCCATTTTATACTTGGAAATTCATAATCATTTAATTCGTAATTGGAATTCTTCTTTCTAATAGACAAGTTTGCACGAGAATGTTAATATATATATGAAGCAAGCAATGAATGTAGCAAGAAAGATGTGTCAGGAACTATCAAAGTGCCTACTGATGTTATCTGACTTTATATTATGGTAGTAGAGATTTGTGTTTACTTATGGACCAATAAATGGTGATGCATTCAGAAGAACTTCACTTTAGTCACTTCACTTTACTTTAGAAAGACATCACTTTAAATTGACTAAATTCTCTCTGTCACCTTTCACGCTTTAATAGCTGAACTTTATTAATAGTTGTAGTAGTCTGAAAAAAAATGCATATACTTTGCTTATCTGAGACGTAATTAGAACGATAACTTATTATGTTCATTCCTATTTGCGTGGGGAACCTATGGAACGATGTTTTAGCAACTTGCCACCACTACTTCATTCAAAGCCACAATATCCCAGATAAACTACAACTGACAGCCAAGTTACAGTTTCCAAGGTTTTGTCCATTATCAAGGGATATAAGGGCTTTATAATTAACCGTTTGACTCACTAGTACCCTTGGTACGTGCTGCGAGGCTTCGCGGGGGCAACAACATTGGTCTGCTAGGACACTGAACCAAGGCAGCTTCAATGATAATGCAGTCTTTGTCCCAACATTCCTTACTCGGACTAATATGTCCACTGTACGCGTACGGCCATTTTGGATTTGCGCAACAGTGTTGAGCATCTTTTTTGAGCTTCGGAAAACATCGTGAGGAAACCTGCCTATCTATACCTCAGGATAGGTAATAATAATCAGTGCCTATATACGGCGATACGGTTCACTACCTATCACGTTGGTTGCTATCTCTCTAGTGATACGCGGGGTTCGAATGACCCATACCTAACATGCCTTCGAAATTTCGGAGATGGGCATTCAAGCCTCTGACTACCCTGCCATAATAAAAAAAAGGGAGTGTGTATACACAAGTCGTGAAACGTATGTATGTATGTATGTTGAGCTTCTTTTACACATTGTAACAACATATATACATACACATCACGCCTGATTCCCTGTAGAGGGGTAGGCAGAAATCAAGGCACTCCATTTGTCCCGATCTTGACAGAACACTTTCGCTTCATTGAAACGCATACATCTTCTCATACACACTCGGCGGTTATATGTACTCCTTAAGTACATACATTGTAATAAATACTATATAATCACAAGGGATGTGATTTAATCCCGAGAAAAAACGGCGAATTTATGTGGACGATAGAATTGATGCATATCCAAATATGACTATAATTATAGATATAATATAATTTTTGATCGGTTGTAATAGACTAAGTTAAATGTTCCCTACACAGTATGGACCATAGCCTTTATGAAATATTTAGGATATTAGCAAACTAATAACAACACTAAAGCCAACCATTAATACCACTGGGTATTAAACTAGATGAAAGTTGTTGACAACTGTTTCAATAACAATCTCTGTTCACCTTCAGTACACAATATACCCATGAGTTTACTTTCAAATTTATATTAAAACAAGGTTTTCAAGTATAATAATTTCCTATAGTTAAATTTTTCATTAATAAATACGGTTACGGTTAGGTTCTGTGCAACGGATACCTAATCTCTTTATGATCATATTTAGCATAATCAACAGCGTCGAGATTGTATTAATGTCTAATATTGATTACAGATTTTCGACTCTCTTTATAAATCATGTACATAATTAATCCTAGTCCCTTACGACATGGTAGCATAAAGACATCTCTTAGCATCATATCTTTGTATGTATCTCCAAGGATATAGGAGACCAATCATCGATACAAATGGCATTCCAATTACGAAAAACCGTCGAAAGGACTGTAACCGAGCCCTGTAAATTACAACTGACGGCCCCGTTTCGTTAACTTTCATAAATGTCCATACGCGGCAGAAAAAAACGACCTCGTCTCGTATTTTGAGAAAGTGGCACGGACAAAAACGCAAGATGGCAAGATGCACTCATTCTTATACAACGTACGTGTGCTTATGTATATTATCCTTTATAATCCAAAAAGATCAGCATATAAAAAGCGCCTAGCTACAGCTTAAAGATCAAATATGTTAAGTACTAGTAAACTAGTCGTCTTACCCAATAATTCTCAACAATATTCCCCAATTTCTCATATATGTATCCTTAACAATAGGCTAATTGTGACGTAAGGTTTTGCAGAACGTTTTGTTCTGAATACTCACACTAAAAATATGAATAAGACGAGAAAAGATGTTTATAGGATTAGTAATCTAGTGTCCCGCGGGAGTTCAACTTTTGCTTTTAATGTAACCATACCAATAATTATATTTTAACCTCTTGTTAAACTTTCCTAGATCTTCATCCTCAACAAAACTAAGATTCCAAACTTTGTTTACATGTAGGCACTGTCAGTATACAGTACCTGCATTTAGGTATACATACATATATAGTCACTGTCAACTTGTGCATTCAAAGTGAATCGTCTGCGACTATAACGCGTGCATTGCCTGCACCGGAGGGTATATCAAAGTCGGCGGGTCCCTCTCAATGACGTCCCAGGTACTGACCTTGGAGCCTCGCCTCCCTACGGCCTAGCATGCACGAACGTCGTTTTAACTTTTCCAAAGGAATATAATTAGCATATCAGTAATAGTGAAATGTATGCCAAAAATATAACAAAACAAAGGCATGGTTAGGATTGGGACTGTATTATTTCGGTGTACAATTCACTATTTTAGTGTGAAATAATATATGGTTTGGTGTTCGTTTAAAGGCACAAGCCTTTTCTAATACGTGAATAGAATCATATCTGTTTCTTAACCAAGTAAGTAACGAGGTATTGGTAACTATAATTAATTTGCCTAACAACGATTTATTTGCGTATCAAACGAGAAGGTCAACAAAAGGGAATATTAAGATGGTATTCAATCATATCGAAATGATGGTATTAGCTCTATATACACAAAAAATAATGTAGGAGTTTACTAACAAGAGAAACAAATACATATATCTATCGCCATAACGTTGGGCCACGTGGCTAGGGACCAAGATTACTTGCAAACAGTTCGCAACAAAGTTTTGTCCATGCTAGGCCAGTTACGATCGCAGGGCCGAAGGGTACATAACCTGCCCGTGTCCTCAGTAAGGCTTCAAATCGACTCACTCTATATTATTTTTTAACGAGAACCTGAACTGTGCTGATCAGGGACTTTAGTAAAACTCACGTTTATCAGACGATGGTTTGGTGAAACAATTGTTCTGGTAAAGGTTTCCATTTAGTGGTAAAAATGCCTGTATCATAATACTCAAACACGTAATAAAAACAAATATAATACTTCATCAATAGCATGATAATAGAGGGTAGGAATTGAACCGTGGACATTTGTTTTAATAATAATTCGTCGCTACAAAAAGCTAAGTAAACGGTGGATACTATATACTCTTTTTGAGATATTCATCTCTTTATTTACTAAATTGAGAAATACTTCAATAGATTTTTATCTAAGTAGCTTATTAAACCAAAAAACTGACAATCATTTGCAAGTTAGTGCCAGGCAGAATCCCAAACTTGCAAACGTACTCAATCAAATAATCTGTAGCATAGCAACAAATATAATTCGCTGAATTTCTGAGAATAATCTCACTATCACGAATACGTGGAAAGAATGATTGGATATCGATACGCTAATTACTCTATTTGATTAAATGGTCGTAACGTAATTGTGATGACTTTCATCCCTTTTGAGGTCATCTGAGCTGTCAGGTCAGGTTTCACGAAATAGTTAGTTCTCAACATTTAGGCCATGTACCCCTTAAGTGTACATGCGTAAATTTACTCTTTGGGTAATAAAAGGTACATTTAAAACAGTCTGTATGGTATATACTTATATTACTATACCGTAATAACCTAAAGAGATGGACAGAATGTATCTTTTTCTCCATGGATAACCTCAAACCATGGCCCACAAATTATGCCTCATACATATATATACAATCTTCCTATACAACATTAATACATAGCCTCTTTTAGGATTGTAATTGTATTGTATATGTATATGAGTCCTACGTCCAATGGTGGACTGAGAAAGGGTGATGATATGCATTATATAACTTTAGACTACTCTTCATTACACATACATGCTTTAAAACATAAATACATACACATCACTGATTCCCTGTAGAGGAATAGGCAGAGACTACTAATCCCCATCTGTCCCAATCCTGACAAACCAATTTCGCTTCATTAACACTCATACATCCTACGTTTTAGCTACTTCAAAACCATTTTCAAGAAGGCGTCTATCTGATAACTATTATACATTGTTAGTCTATATGTTATTCAACAGCTGATTACATTCAATCAATCCAGCACCGCATCACAACAGATATAAAGAAGAGCGCATCTCTAGAAACGGACGCGTGCCGCCCCAACTTTCCACGATCAACTTTCTCAACAATAAGTCTGACCTTTCTATCACATTCACTTCCATTGCTATAGGGTCACTAAACATATCCCGAGATGGTTAGCAAACTAGGTGCCTTTCTTCCCGGTACAAAGGAGGCGACTAAGGAACAAGGGGTACCTAAATATCAAATCAATATTATTTAAATTTAAAGAGATCAATCCTATTTCGAAACCTAAAAAAGACAAAATAATAATATATAAAAGCGCGATCCAAACTAAACGTATTAATTAGTCCGAAAACAAACTAGCAGTATAATAAAATAAAAAACTGGTTTAAAAATGGCCGCTTTTTACATTTACCCTTTTGTGTGGTGGCAAGCGTGCTAGGCGACGGATTACTAAGAGATCATCATATGAATGTCGCAACGCACTGAATTTAGTTCAAAGAGATCTTCGAAGTTATGTGTATCCCAAAAACGATTGAAGCTTAGTATTTATATATTTGGTCATGTAAGAAGCTGACTATATGGTTAATAACGGAATCTATACAAATGGAATAAATGTGGGTGCAGTGGAAGGGCGGTTACGTAGGGGCCGGCCCAAGAGGACATATTACAGTTAGATAGACGC
Organism: Leucoptera coffeella; assembly: GCA_030578115.1. NCBI lineage: Eukaryota > Metazoa > Arthropoda > Insecta > Lepidoptera > Lyonetiidae > Leucoptera > Leucoptera coffeella. The sequence continues at coordinate 190,323 of JAMBLF010000031.1, read as the reverse complement.
CATATTGAAAAAGGGTGATGTTAGAAGTACTTATAACCGCCGAGTGTGTATGAGAAGATGTATGAGTGTCAATGAAACAAAAGTGGTCTGTCAGGATCGGGTCAGATGGGGATCCGTGATCTCTACCTACCTACCCTTCTACATGGATTCAGGCGTGATATGTATGTATGTATGTATGTTTACATGAGCATACATACTCCGCAATATAGATACAAAAAGTCGGAATACTCAACAGCCATGATGCGTATTACCTTTCTATTACGACTCGGCACTACGATTTTGAAACTATCGAAAATATTGTACCAAAACGCACCGGTCTGTAACCTACATAATACATTTTGAAAATCACCATGTCGTAATCAAATTTGGGTTAGCGTAGATCCACGGCTATTACCTCTTGCAACATTGGCAATTATATAACAGTGTCAACACTCTAGGTGATGGTTCAAATAGAGAATTAGAAACAAAAGCGAACTAAATAATTTAGCACAATGTCGTTTTTGTATTGTTTTATACATTTTTGTTTTTTTTATTGGCACTTGAATTCAATGTTTATTTATTTCGGGATAAATGTAACTAACTGTAAATTCAAGTATATCGTTAGGTTTTCTTAAGTATTGTCGGATGATGGGCTATTTAATAAATCATTATTATATAGTCCATCATCCGTTCCTAAATTTATGAAATCATTTACAGTAAGTTTCGTAATGTCAGCGTGCTCTTCGATCTTTCTATGGAATATAGTAGACTTGTAGATAAATAAATACAAGTTCTTTAATGCCTTTTGAACGAAAAAGGAATAAAATAGGCTCGAACATCCATAAACTCATGTCTTTTAATATCTTTTATGTCAAAATGTGTCTAAGATACAACGTCAATAAGCCGCCTGCTTTTACTTAGTACATCATATTTCCTAGTATATGTATGTACATCATATATCCATGTACATGTAAGGTCACCTTTATCACAACCGTACCTTACGTGACACTAAGTAGGCCTGGTGAAAATTCGGCGTCGTGAGTGACGAGTCACCTCAAACTTTCAAAACTCTCCCTGCATGTTCTCACAAAGAAAGCTGACAATATCATCGGATGAAAGTTCATGTGCGGTGCCTACATTGCGCGAAAGCCTTGGGTGCAGGACTGTGAAGAGGTTAAACTATATACATATAAATCACGCCTGATTTCCTACAGGGGGTTAAGCAGAGATCTCAGATCTTAATTTGCGTCGATACTGAAGAGCTGTTTTCGCTTCATTGACATCCATACATCTCCTTATAGTCGGTGGTTATAGGTGCTTTTAACGTCAATATGACAAGACCTACAAATACTTTAGAGGTGGATTTACTATCTTCTCGGTTATTAAAAGGATCTTAGCATTTGAAAATCAAACAGTTACTAGTCTATATGTAACTTAATCTTTAGTTCGTTCATTGCTCTCGAGCATATAGGGGAGAAAGATGACATTTTAAAAACCCTTGTCCCTTGTTCACCTCTTACATAAAGACATTTTTAAGTCAGCTAAAGACATTCTAGTTAAGTCTCAGGCAACATACCTATTCTATTTATAAAAACCTTCTTTTACACACGAATATCAATGAAATACCATCTATATCAATTTATCACTAATTTATTATAATCACAATTCTATTCGATAATGCGACCAATACGTCATACATATGTATATGTGCATCACGACAGTAATCTAGTAAATCATTCTGAAGAGTTGCTAGCCTTTCGCTCGACACAACCGCAATTGTCTTCGTTTCTTTACTGCGGTGTCTTTCACTTTTAACTCATCGTTATTACATAGCTTGCTACTATGTTCGAAGATTTTACTACCACAACATGTACACAAACATCTAGCGCCTACTTCTTGCATTTGTGGGCAGATGTTAAGGATTCTAGTTAATCTTTGATATATCATATGATCAATGATACAAACTATAATATACGTACATACAATTCATACCTCTACGTCCTGAGCAATCTCTCTTGCTTCACTCTCACCCATTAACCTTCTCCTACATGATCTTTTGTTTTTTACAATAGTAATCAATTAAAACATAATCGGTTTGAATACCGCTATAAATACGATGAGTCAAATCATTCAAACTCTGGACGATGAATTAGCAAATTTCTAATAGAATCGCATTCATTTAATAAAGAATAATTAGTTTATAAGAAAAATCACGTTTATTTTATAAACTAAGTAGTTTTGTGTAAAATTCTAACTTATTCATCATCACCTCACCTTCTGTTATCATCATCAATGCATTAATTGTGACTCTAATATTCAACCCAATCATACATAAAAAAATTAATGAAACTAAACCTCTCCTATTTTTTATAATATCACAAACTAAATAAAAACTGGAATCTATAACGTTTCTCAATAAAAAAACAACAACAATAAACATATCATAACTTCATAACACTTACGAGACACCCCCACCTTTGTACTACCCAAAGCAGAAAGGCACCTATTTCTCCCAGTCACCAGGGACCAAACCAGGAAGAGAACAAGTGAAAGCGATACTCATTCCATTTTTCAGCAGCAGGGGCCGTAAGCGTTCAATTTGAAAGCGCTGCACAATAGCTTGACGAAATTGGAAAGTTGGGCTTGCATAACACTTAAGGCGCGCACACGCCGCATTGGTTGCGACTTTTACGAAGCTTTGGTACAATAAATTAAGGATTGAAGGATAATATAATTAAGGGTATACGTGGAATGTGTTACATAGTAATAATGTGTGAATGTATAGAAAAACTGCGGTGTAATTAGGCCGGGATAAATGATAATAAAATTTTATGCAATTGTTATTCATTATAATTAGGAGTACCTATAACCGCTGAGAGTGTATGAGAGGATGTATGAATGTCAATGAAGCGAAAGTGGTCTGTCAGGATCGAGACAAATGGGGATCCGTGATCTCTGCCTACCCCTTTACAGGGAATCAGGCGTGATGTGTATGTATGTATCTATGTTATTCATAAGCATTGGATTTTAGGATAACTTTCTTACGATTAATTTTATACCGCAGACATTAAATTAAATCAACATGGATATTAAGTATTATATTTAAACACCAGATGCCACGTGAGCCACCAGGCTCCTAATATTTAATTAATTACATCAATCGACAAATCCCTTAACCATCATTGAACAACCCATAAACCTTACAAACCTCCTTTCTACGAGAACTACTTCCTACATAGAGTATCCTATACTAAAAACCGCCGTACCTACCTATTCTTATACCGTACAACATACACTTTCATCGCGGTTCAGTTCAGCGTAACCGCCGCTTGAAGGCGTGGTTCTGACGTCACCGACCAAAGTGCATCGGCCGTCCCCACCGAGGCACGCACTCACTTCCTGCAAGGGACTTTCTATTGGGAAACGCAACCAGCCTGTTGAACTCTGTAGCCTAACAACCACTATGAAATAAGGGATCAATATATTTCGGTCCAACAACGATGCAGGGAAACCTGACAACCAACGTGATGAACTCCCTAGTCTAATAATTACTATGTAATAGGAGGTCAGTTTATTTCGGTCTAGTGTAACCAAACTACATGACCTGTTATTTCATAGTAACTCTAAACTAAGCAGGTTCAAGTTAGATTGGATGACTAGCTCGAGTGAGCTGGAAAATAGGTAGGGAAACTGCTCTCGCGTTGAGAAGTGAATTGAGAGTTGGGAAAGGTATTGCATAACACTTAATATGTTTATTCCCATTGAAAGAACCCGATTATCTCTTAAATACAGAGATAGGGTAACATTTTACCAGAGCCAAGCTATGTTGCTATGGATACATTTTTAAAATTCTATATAGAGTACCCGCCACATAAGGTGGCAGTAGCCAAACTTGGAACTAAATTTGACGTTTCCGCCATTGCGTGTTATTTTGTATGAAAGGTAAATTTAGTATTACCAGCGTTGTGTTTTTTGCCCACTCTTTGTAATTTTTATGTTTGTTAAGGGTGATTATAATAAATTGATTTCTGGAGTTTCTTGTTAGTTCTTCTCCAAGGGTCTCCGCTGAACTTCTTCTTCTCAATCGTTACGCTCTTATCAGAGCGGTCGTGGTCTTCATGACGTGGCATCTTGAGCAGCCGAAATGGTTAGTGAACTAACCTCGGTAAAAATATGTAAAGACAATGCTCAGTGCCATGTTTGAAATAGCTTTTTTACATACATACATACACATCACGCCTGATTCCCTGTAGAGGGGTAGGCAGAGATCACGGATCCCCATTTGTCCCGATCCTGACAGACCACTTTCGCTTCATTGACATTCATACATTCTCTAATACACTCTCGGCGGTTATAGGTACTCCTAACGTCACCTTTTTTCAATATAGAGTCTATCTGACTGTTACATATATGTCTTATTAGGCCGGCCCCTACGTAACCGCCCTTCCACTTCACTCATATATATTCCTTTTGTCAATATATAGTTTTTTTAATTTGTACTTAGATCATAAAATAACTTTCAAAGAGAGCTTATGATAGGGCCTATTTTGAATAAAAATATTTTGACTTTTGACTTTGGTATATTAAATTGTTTTATTTGAGTTTATAGCTCTGCAACCAAAGATCGTTACAAATGAAACCTCAATATAATGTATCGAGCCGTATGGCATAGTGAGTGCTAGTTTTGGCGTGTTTACTGGCAACACTGGATTACGCGACTGTGGCGACGCCTCCAACTGCCACCTTATGTGGCGGGTACTCTAGCGTCATTCAATCATTATTATTATGTCGGCGAAAGTACAAAACCTGGCGTTTGCACTTCTTGATTTTCCGTCGCCATGGTTACGCCAACTCTGTTAGCATACATCTAATGTCCAAAATCAGATACATATTTATTGACGTATTTATTTGCTTTTATATTAAATAATTTATATATATAGGTTAGGACGTATATATATTCTAGGATGTTCTGGTTTGATTTATTTATGTCTAATTCATCGTTTTTCTGTAACGTTCCTAGAATTTTTGTGAAGAAACTAATGATCAGATTATCCAGCGGCATATACAAGGATAAGATAAGCAAAGATTCTCAATACCGACCACAAAAAATCCTGTCAAATCTCTCTTGCCTCACTCACATTCAATTACCTTCTCATACACGCTCTTCTGTTCTTCATGAACACACACCCACCTTTATAAGAATATGCTCATATCGATGCATATATTATATGTAACGTAAATAGAAAGGTCAACTTTTTGTTTGATGTTTTTAACAAGACTTATTAGAGATTGATATACTCGTAGTTATATGAAATGTGAATAAAAATAGTGCTATGATATTATAGTATTCCATGTACATGAAATATGGATAAAAAGTGCAATGGTATAATGGTATTCCATATTGATTTCTCAGGTTGTAAAATAATACTGACACTTGGTAATAAATTAACATTTTTCTTTTTAAAGCTTTACCTTACTGTAATCTTCTGCTGTAAAAATCTTGTATAGAAAGCCCGTGAATAGCAGTGGACGTATGTAGGCTGATGATGGTAGGCTTTATGTATGAGGTACTAAATAATAATGAAACTTACACTTTTACGTTGTCCGGGACAGTAGCTCAAGTTAACTGTAACAAATAAACATATACTTTAAAATACATATGTCTGGCTTATCAAGACCGCAGTCCACAAGGGGATGGACAGAACAGAAAGAAAGGCAGTTAATTAATATGAAAATGGAAGTATAAAATATGGTTTTTAGTAAAAAAGTTACTATGTAATATATTTGCACATGTCACACCAGTTTTGATAAAGATTCACGGTCTTTAATCCCTTTTGGGGTGGAGAGAATCTCGGAGATATAAGATCCTAAGTCACTTTATAGCATAAATATCGGGAAATAATTTAAATTTAACTCTGGCAAACCAATATTCCCTCATTATTATCTCTGAATTCATACTCTGCATACTATTCACTTCAAATATCATACTTGTTCTTATCACCTCTTTGTTTATTCAACATTTAACCCATCACAACCCTAAAACTAAGACGTCAAGTAGACATTATATCTTCGACGTCTGTCTGCGAAAGGGATTAAAGAACAAGAATGTACATGCATAAACAAAAGCTAAAATTTACTAAGGAGACATATGTATCTCTGAGGTTCAGTGCCATGGAGTAATTAATAAGAGGAGTGGGCCTAACGCAATATTTGTATGGAAACTAGTGTGGCATTACGCGGGGTGAAACGAAGTACGCGAGATGGAGAGGAGATATTACAACCAATTAAAACACGGCTTCCGCCAATCAAATCATATATTCTTTCTACTACAATTTTTAGACTCCGCACCAATTAAAACACGCCATTTGGACTCCGCATCGCAACGGCGACCGCTCCTTACGCCGGGTCCTCTTTATATTTGGTTCGTGTTCCAAAAGGGATTAAAGCACGTAAATATATGTATGTGTGTTACCCTATTTTGACCCTAACCCACCCCTCCACTTCACCACACACACCTTTCATCCATCACCCATCCACCCGCAGTCTCATCTAACCCCGCCTCAGCACTCAGTGAAACTTTAGAAAGGCAGAGAGTTGCACCAATTCAGCCGCGCTCACGTTTTCTAAACACTAACAGCTGATCGCACAATATGAGTCATTGGCACGTGTGTGCTGTATTGCGGGGAGGGATGGACAGAGTCTATATGCCCACATATTCATGATTAATAATTAACGGGACTTATCGCGTAAATTTATATATAATAAAATTACCTTTATTAACCCGACGTTTCGGCTACGCTGCAGTAGCCATGGTCACGGGCAGACTATTAATCATGAGTATAAATCGCGAATCTCTTAAAACTATGCACACATATTGATGAGAAACAAGCGTATTTAATGAATAAAATTTCTCTAAGTTTTGAGTAGAAATTGGGGTAGATCCGTCTTTTCAGTGATTTGTAAGAAGGGTTGTGGGATAAATATATTATTTTATCTATTAGTCGCTTATTGGGAAATGCAGATAATAAGGCAGCTACTTACAGTCGCTGAAAGAAGACATAGTAACCTTTGACCCCAAGCAGTGACTAATAGCTAATTTACATACATCACGACCGCTTCTCTTTAGAGGCTAACGTTTTGACGATTTCATATTTCAACCAACATTAGGCTCTTCGATAAATGGCAAAAAGGTAGTAAAAATTTAATGTATGGGATTAACTTACGTATACGCTACACGTAATTTTTTTATCCAAATCCCTGCATCTTGATTCATTCCTTAATCCCTTTATCACTTATCTAAAAACCCTGTTATAGGTAATATAATAATAATATTGTAGGTCATTATTACACCAATTAAACTAGTCCCTTGCTAAGTACATTTAAGACTTGGGTTAAGGGTATTAGTCAAGGTATATGTAAGAAATATATACTTATCATACATTACTAAATACATATATAGCATAAATAATCAACTAACAGACTGGAAAGCAGAAGAAGACCGTAGTTCTTAACTCTGCCTCCACCGGGAATCTAACCCGGGACCTAAAGTAGCGTTCAGGTGGTTAACCAATCGCGACACGGAGGTCCTATGGTACATACTATTTAAAAAGAAGAAAGACACATACTTGTATTCTATTTTCGTCCCAGATAGTAAATAAAAATATGAGATAGACCTTTCAAGCAAGACTTGACACGAATCTCGCACAATGGCGATAACTTTCAATTATGAAATCGGGGACACGACAGAACCGTATCATAAGAATACGCATAGCTTGACTCATCGTCTTTGTTCTGCAGGGGGTGGATACAAAGGTGAAGTTGTCATATGATTGAGAATTTAAGAGATAATCGCTGAATATATAATGGTTATATAGGGGGTACATAGAGTTATTAGGTTAATTTTTGTAATTGTTTAAAAACAATTTGTTTAACTATATAATATGTGAAGGTGTATAGATGATTGAAAAATGAAAGTATCTACCGGTATTACAAAGAAAAATTCTGTAATCTGTAAGAACAATAATGCTGTAAGAACACTGTATAACTTATTTAAAAACCAAACTTACTATCTTACGACACTTATAATTGAATACAAAGGCTTAGCAAATTTCTCAATATCACTTAGAATAAAAATGCCTAACAAATTTCACAATATCCACTAATCCCTAATTCACTAATCCTATCCCCCAATATCACTAATCCTATCCTATCACCGAAAATACCTTACAAAAGTCCCTTAGTCGCCTCTTACAACTTTCATCTCCCTTTCCCTTCCACTACCCACTCAACAACAGTCTCGGCCGCTCTCTAGAAAGTAGATCTCGCAATCTTTTCCGGGATTATGCATCAGGAAGTAAAGTAATGTACGTGCAATTTGTATGTAGAAAGTCGACGCAGTTTCCTGTATTGTTCGCTAGATCTCCCTTTCGTTAAGGTAAGTGATCTGGTTCAAATCCACCTATGTACTAGGACGTAGAATTGTTTAGAACTTATGTTTTCTTTATGACTTGTTTTTCATACATACTTTAATCCTTTACGGGTAGACAACACTACGGTATCATTTTATCTTTTCGGTCATCATCATGCACAATTTAAGTTTTACTATAGAGATTGTGATAACGTTCATGTTTTTAATATTAGCATAAATACATACACATCACGCCTGATTCCCTGTAGAGGGGTAGGCAGAGATCACGGATCCCCATTTGTCCCGATCCTGACAGACCACTTTCGCTTCATTGACATTCAGACATCTTCTCATACACTCTCGGCGGTATTGTTTTTCAATGTACGAGTAAAATTAGGTGCTTGCATATATGTATCTCATATTGTTTTTATACTTATGTGTCTCTATTTTTTTCTTTTTGGTTTAACTTATTGGTTTTTAGTTATATATCTGCTATCATTATTTTATAACTTGTCTGTTTTTGTTTTCAGTGAAACATACATAATGTAGTAAACTTAATTATTTAAGCACACATTTTTAATTACTGATCCTATAACTGGTTTGTTACTGTATTATTTCTTTTTAAATAAATAAATAGAGAGAATGCTAACTAGCTGTCGTTCTTCCCGACTGACCATGTTGTATACGGCGTTTTAGAGGGCGACCAATATTTCATATGTATCACAACCCCAATTATGTTTAAAAGTGACCTTGGAGATTTGTCTCCGAAATTCAGTCCATATGGACAGGGATTACGATTACAGACATTAATGTATATGTGAGTATGTTAATGAATATGCGGAATAATAGGTTGTTATAATTAACATAACTTTGGAGATGTTATTTTTTCTCGTTGGCTTTCATTACTTATGTTGTGATGGCATTAATATGGAGCATTATTACAGTCCAAAACCATACCATTTCAGTTCTTTAGCCATTAATATGCCAATTTTAAACAACAAAACATGAGACTGACTTTAGTCACCTAAACATTCATATTCATATGCATTAGGACCACACCTAATTTTCTTATGGGCAGTAAGAATTGGGCTATGACTAACAGTCGACCTATTCACTTCAGCTTGAACTATTTACAGTCTATGCATGCCCCAGACCAGAGGATCAGACCCCAATTGCAGAGTACTACATTTATGACCAAACCTAGCCCTGTTTCACCTGATAATCAGCACCCAACATAAATGGTGATGTTCCATGTCATCATGTACCACCTGAGCCTTACCTTGGGTGAAACCAATGTTACAAGACGAAAGTGCTTACCAAGAAATATAAATAGTTACTGTTAACCAACTAGTGTTAACTAGTGCCTATAGAAAAGCGGCGTTTAAAAAACAAATTAAATGAATTCTTTAACATAAAGTGAATGGAAATGCAGGTTTGAACAGAAGCTGTCAAAAATTGGTGAGTACTTTTATTGTACCATTAGAAACTTTTGAGAGAGCTGCTCTTTATCTGTGCAGTACTGTCGGGCACATAATATACATTGATTTAAATTAAAGCTGTTAATTAAAACAGACATTTAGTACTTTTAGTACCTATAGTAATATATTTAGGAGACGATTGATGAAGGTAAATCAAACATAATTATTTTATAACGAAAGTATAGTTTTGTTACATCGCAGGAGTAACGAAAATAATGCATGTTTACTTATTGTACGATTCAATTGGGTTTATGCTTTAACCAAAGTATTTATACGTGTTGGATATAATTTAAAGAAGTGTATAATCTGTTTAATAATCAAAATTACTATAATAAAATATATTGTATATTTTTTTAGTATTATAACAACAACAAAATATTATAACATATTATAACAACATAATATTGATGCGGGTCATCGGACTAGCGGTGAAATATAATTCACCTATCTTGATTTAAATTATTGATCAACAACTTTATCCCTTAACACATTATTAAGACTCTAAGTCATCCTATCCCCAACTTTGACATTGCATAAACGTGTCAAAAATCCCAACAAAATCAGTAGTCCAATTTAAGCCCCTCACACCGTTGTACCCACCAGTACCTCAGCCATTCGCCTGCAGCAACGGCGGCTAAAGTAAAACCGAGTTTCTCACAGTGCGAGGCGTACTTTCAATTTGAAATCGTCGTACAATTGGCCGCGGCGACTGTCTCGAATGGTAGCGGAACGCATTCCGAACCACTTTTCTAATCATACATACCATATCATATCTATCGCTCAAATTTCATCGTGCTTTGTATTATGAATTTAGTAGGAACTAGAATCTATCGGGCGATAGGCCAGCTAATTATCACCAATGTTCTTATAACTTATATTCACTAAACTTATATTCACTAAACTTATATTCACTAAACTTATATTTATTACACTTATACTTATATTCATGCTAAAAAGTGGCCTAGGAGATATATCTTTGAGGTTCTGTCCACCCTAAAGGAATTAAAGGACGTGAATGTATATGTAGAGTAACTAACTCTGGTTTAGTGGTATTACCGAGGTTTATTCGTGTTAGTTGAGGGTTTGGACCGTAAATAGACCGCTAATAAGATGTCTTACTTTCCGCCATGTTCTAAATGGAAAGCGTGTGAAATATGCCCTATAAAGTACGAAGTGGCCGTTACTCACAGCATATCGTAAATGGCCAAGGGAATAGGGATGAAGAGAATCGATTCTTAAAGTTATCAAACAAGTTTGTTATTCAAACAAGGAACCGGTATGCAAGTAAATGTGATTATATTTTGGCGGAAAAACCACTCTTATATAGTTACCCTATAATCCGAAAATACTTATAACTTGATTATTGTTGTCTTACACAGAGGGATAGTCAGTTGTCACACAATTTCACCATACATCCATACAACACCGTATTTATGATATCCGACGGTTACATGTATCTGCCGCATTCATATTACTATGACTATTCCGTCATATTCATATGATTTATTATCCAATGCAGATATTATTTCCTGTGTTTCATTGTGAAATCCACTTATACTTTGTGGTAGAACAAGCTGAGCAAATCTGCCTATTGATTGATATAGGTAATAGTTTACCTTCTTTACGACTACGGACACAAGAACAAACAAAGGAGAAATTTGTACGTAATGTTATATACTGCTAAACTAGATGTCTTTCGTAGGAGATAACTAAGTTAAAAAACTAAATCTAAACTATAGAATAATACTCTATAAATGCTATCACAACCCCAATATTAGTCCAAAATTAAGTCTTCAACCCTCTATCCACCTCAAAAAGTCATAAAGGACCTCAAAATCTACACCTACTACCAGGGCATCATACTTTGTCAGCGTACTATCCCTCCGAGTAAAAGTTACTCTAAAATCATTTTATATCACACATACATACTACTACTACTAAAAACAACTAACAACCATTTAAAAGGACCGTGATAATTACAACTCCTACCAGGCTGACATAACATAGCCAGCGAACTTATCCGCCACCGAAAAATTCAAAATCTAATTATCAAATTTAATATACATATATCCATAATTATACTTAACTAGTTATATAGATATAATCCTTGATAAAGGACCTGAACTACTAGGTGTAAGTACCAGGGCACCATAGCTCTGGCAGCGTTCAACCGGCCACCTAAGAGCGGCATTTTCAAATCTAACTATCAAATTTAATATACATATTATTATGGATGTCCATAATTATACTTAACTATATAGATACAATACTTGCTAAAGGACCTGAACTACTAAGTAAGTACCAGGGCACCATAGCACAGGCAGCGTTCAACCGGCCACCTAAGAGCGGCATTTTCGCAATAGCCAAGCACCAGTTGTGTGACATAATTTCACTATGCCGCGACTTAGAAAGAGGCGATTTCACCATTTTCACCGCCCGCCCGTACATTTGCGTACACGTGCGGTTCTGGTTTGAATGGGGATATGGGATGTAAGAGGCGGTTAAAGGATTAAAGGTAGAATGGGACGTAAAGGGCAATGTTCATTAGGTTTGTTACCCCTTCTTTGTTTTAGGTTTTCGAAATGTACGATTACATAGTCATAAAGACTGTCTGATATTTCAAATTACTAATTACAAATTAGTTATTGGTTTAAATTATTTTGATGTGCTAGCAATGATTCTGTAGTAATACGTAAGATGACTGGGCATATATTTTGCCTTAAATGTTATAGAGTATATTATATACGAAATTATATATAAGTCAAACTAAAAGATGACCAAAATACATTCATTCAACATGAAGGTTAAGGTATTACGTAGGCACCGATCGACCGCCCTAGCAACAAGTATGACGCATAAAGAAAAATCTAAATCATAAAGTGTGCCATAAGAGTCTATGACGAGTGTGTATGAGGAGGTAGGAATGTATTTGAAGTTGTATTGCATAATATCATACAATATGGTTCAGGCTGTATCGAAGACCTCCTATGAAATAATAAGAGCCTCTGATAAAGAGAGAATAAGTTGTTTATACAGTAGCTAAATCAGAAAGGTACTAACTAATTATTGCTACACAGATAAGGATCAAAAATTTGAGCAATCAATGCTGTGATAAACAGCTACCAACCCATCACTAAATAAAATCATGTAGTTATTTATTATCTCTTAGTTAGATTTGGGTATAGCAAAATAAAACATCTAATCAGATTCTAAAAGTATAATACTATATATAATCACTCGTTTAAACAAAAAGTTAACTTACTTCACATAACATTTTTTTTTTGTAACTAATTTGTTTTACGTCGTAATCCACATAGCAACTATTTACTATACAATACACACCTATATCCCCATTCCTATTTCCCTCCCACCTCATAAACCTAACCATACTCAAAAACACCACCCAATAACGGCAGAAGTGTCTCATCTCCAAAGAATAGAAAGGCGCAGTCTTAATAAGTTCCGCTCGACGACCAGCCAAAAAACGCTGTGACGAAACATTAAAAAACACACCGTAACCAGAGTACCCACTTTCAAATTGACTAACAAATGGACCGTTCACTATCCCACTTCGACAATCATTTTAGAAAATGTATTAGACATTTCTTAAGTCTATGTCGTGCTGGGACTTGTTACAGAAAGGTAGCTAGTTACATACATAACATTCACGTACTTCAATTTCATTTGGGGCAGATTCTTCGGCAGGCGGGCTTCGAATGACCCATACCTAAAATGCCTTCGAAATTTCGGAGATGGGCATTCAAGCCTCTGACTACCCCGCCATAATAAGAAAGGGAGTGTGTATACACAAGTCGTGAAGCGTATGTTTATATAATATCTCCTATTCATCAATATTAGGGTTGTGATCATATGGAACATTGGGGACCGGTTGCAAGCCCATCGCCCATAGTCCTTTTATCGCTAGTCCCTTAGTCATTACGGGAAGAACGGCAGCTAATTAGCTACTAGCATTCTTTTTTCTATCTGAGACTAGCACATGCCTTGTTAGGATTCTATAGACATCAAAGATGAGCATAGAAAACATTATACAAAATTGTAAGCATTATGAAGGACGCTCTCCATTCTTATGCTTGATTTCTATTGTGTAATTCTAATTGGTTTTGTTAGTTACTAAGTAATTTTGGGATGTAAATAAAATGTTAACTAGCTATCTTTTGTCCCGACGTTTTAAAGGCGTCGAAGGGATGTTCCATATTTTTGGAGGATAGGCTATCAGCTGTAATAATGACATCATAACCGAGTTGAAAACCAAGGACATATTCACCTTTATAATGTTCTGTTTAATCCGAAAGAGATTAAAGGACCTTAAAATAGGTATAATTTATCTTTTAGACTTAAGAATAGTTTCACAGACTAATTGTGTCAAAAGGAACAATATGTAGATAGTTTTATCTTAATCTAACCTAATTAGTAACCTACATTTATATTGTTATATCTTGCGTCAGAAGTTCGCGTGTCCATCTCCAAAATTGCGGCTTGAGTGGCGTATGTCCACATAACCTTAAATGATAATAGTACCTCTGAACACGTGAAATTAATCTACATCAATTTCACATCCTTTAATCCCTTTGGGGGCAGACAACACTACGGTATCATTTTATCTTTTCGGTCATCATGAATGCACAATTTATGCTTTAGTACAGGGGTTGTGATAACGTTTGTTTTTAATATAAGCATACATACATACATACACATCACGCCTAATGAAGAGGGGTAGGCAGAGATCACGGATCCCCATTAGTCCCGCTCGCTTCATTGACACATGCATCTTCTCATACACACTCGGCGGTTATAGGTAATTCTAACATCACCCTTTTTCAATATAGCGTCTATCTGACCGTTATATGTCTTATTGTCTTATTTAATATTAGCGACAGCATTTATAGATACCCCTGAACCCTTGATGCGGTCAGTAAGATATGTGGTTACAAACCTATTTAGATCTTAGAATAACACCGGACTAATATACAGGAGTTCAAATCCTATCCCAAGGAATGGGAAGGTTCTTGCTTTTATATCGTGATAGTCTGTGATGTTAATAGAATGCCAACTAGCTACCTTTCGTCTTATCACCATTCTGTATACTATAAATACTAAGAGCAATTCCCAGCAATTACTATAACGCGGTTTACACACTACACAAACAGCAATCTTCTATTGCAGCGTGAGCCAGATTTCGTAAGCGATCTCTCTACACCCTATCTGGGTTATGTGGTCGCAATGAGAGGGGCTAGGCTCTTATTAACCCACTGACACGAGAACCTACTCACATGCACGACTGCAATCCCTTTGGGCTAGTCAGAGGTTGAGTAACCGCTGAACTTAGTATTGGAAAGTCGAACACTTTTTACACGAAACAACAAATGTGAAAGATCAGTTAATCTTCACGTATACATAGATACTCATTATTAGAGAGGCAGAGTTAAGCACTAGGCTTTTCTTCTGCTCTCCAGTCTGGTCGGTACGTACTCCAAGATAAAGAGAAATGTATTCACGATACTTTTATCTGCAACTAAAATTGACCAAGAAAATTTTAATCATCTCCGAAGATCTGCCTTATTCATTTAGCACTAACAGGGTTATAATACCATCTAAACATTGGGATTGGGAAGATACTGAGTATTTTATTTTAAAACATGGCTTCGAGGTGATCATGGAATCACTAACTCCACAATTACAGACAGACAAAACTTCAACTGCTACGGATATAGTTAGTCGAGTTAGAGTTTGATGTGAGGTCGTATGTTTCCGTGGTTCTCTCACTTTTCTATAAAACTAAGGATTACAATTTCAAATAGTTATTGAACACATTCGGTTTATGGATTACAAACAAACGGTGTGCGCAGCGTGAAGAATAAAAGAGCATGTATGAGAACCTTTATGGGTGTGTAAGAAGCAAGGGATATGTATCAAGATCGTTCCAGGTGCCTATGACTATCCCCATGGTGACTTAGAGTCGTCAATATTTATGTATTTATTATGAAGGACTAGTTAGTACCCTTAACACAAGTCCTAAATGTACTAAGCAAGGGGCTATCCAATTGTTGTAACAGTGTCCTACAGTGTTATTATATAGCAGCACTAAGGTCAAACAATGAGATGGCCAGTGATTCATGACAAGTGGTGCAAATCAGGTTATCGATTGCCAGTGCATCGGCCGTTCACCTCAGTCGCTTCGGTACGGGAAGCTCGGGGTTGCTAGCGCTTCGCTCCACTGATATTTGTATGGACTACTGTTGTTAGGTACGAAACAATGTATTGTATGTGTAAAAAGCTAAGCATATTTAATGCCAGTAAAGAATTATTGTGGTTTGTCGTGATTAGATAACAAATGGATCCAAGCTAAGGCAAAAGGATGTCTTTTTCGGGAGTTGTATCGTTTTTTTGGCCTTGAATTTTCGACATAAATATTGTAGAAGGTAATATACGTATTAGTATCGAATTCAATATTTTTTTTTTGATCAAACTGATGCGAAGAGAAAGAGATTTTATAAAACGTTCCCGTTGCAATTGAAAATATCTGATGAGACTGTTAGGTCGACGTCCTATTAATTACATTTACCCCTAGTCCTTTAAACGCCTCTTACTATATACCACTAACAAAGATTACTAAGCCGGCTTATTAACATCCCACATATGACAAAAGCACTATTAGAATCAATATTAATTAATAAAAACCCACGTACTTGCTTAAAGCAATTAATATGTAATAGGTACTTCTAATTCCCACCGACTTACCCTGAAATTTTGCGTCCAAACTTTCCAAGAACGAAGCATCTACTACAGTTTTTGCGAATCACAATCACCGCTCTCTAAGTTCAATCGCCGAGGCAAAAAGCATTACGAAAGCACACCAACCAGACCGTGCCATGACATGAATAGTGGTACTTCCTCTTACATATTATGAACGAGCTAACTGGAATGTAAGTAGCTTTTAGCTGGGGTTATTAGAGTTTGGAGGATGGGCTAGCAATCTGTCAACTTAAAAGTGACCGAAGAGACATATCAATAATGTTCTGTGTGTCTTAGAAAAGGGCGGATGCAATGAGTATTAGACAGTTATATGCAAATGTATAAGTACAAGATATTAGTTTTTTTAAAGTATCAATAAAACCTAATAAAAGACAAGAGAATCATAAACCTATAGCATGATTGTCCAAAAATTTCTACTCAAGAAGGTTTGCTTATATTTCCCCAATTACAAATCACTTCCGATAAAGTTACGACCATAATACCTAGCAGGGTAAACGAAGGGACTGTTACACATAAATTACACGTAAATAAATACACAAATGGGTGCCATTTTCAATTCAATGCACGCTCGCATAGCCATGCATACAATTCAATGGCCCGTACCATCCACTTTGTGCCGATGGACCGAGGGTAACGCCCTGAAGGGACAGAACAGGATACTGACCTGCTCAACACCCAAATATATACCAATCTGTTCTAAGGTTCAGAAATCCATTATCCAACAAAGTATCTCCTTGTAAGTAGCTCCTTGGTCAACTTTATCGTTACTAAGTATCGAAGATGAAGTAAGTACATGTATATATACATTAATTTGTTAACGTCTCTACTTCCCAAAGGGGATAGGCAGAGAGTATGGATCGCCACCTTACAGATCTCTCTTGCTTCATTCACACCCATTAACCATCTTATAGATGAAAATCCCAATAAATTCTCGTTAACTATTTATCCCTAGTCTCTAAGTCAACTTCTACACTATTTATACCGGGAAGAAAGGTAGGTAAGTAGATTCAATTAACGACCCAACTAGCGTGAAACAAAGGGAAGATAGTATAGTAAATATAGTATACTTATATTTACGTGATTTCATATTATATTATTCACGTACATTTGAGGCTTTGTTTTACACAGATAAGTGTGTTCGAAGCGTATGTTTCTATATAAAAATACATTGTATTACGCAGTCTTTTATCTTATTACGAGTGACTCATCATAACGTGAATATCGTTCCATATGCTTACGCATCACGACCGTTACCCTTGGCTGATAAGTAGAGGATCGGGTGTATATTTCAGAAATACATACACATACACACCACGGCTGATTCCCTGTAGAGGGGTAGGCACAGATCAGCGATCCCCATCTGTCCCAATCCTGACAAACCACTTACGCTCCATTGAAAGTCGTACACCTATTCATACAAACGCGGTTACAGGTACTTCTAAAGTCACCCTTTTTCAGAAATACATAAATATTCTTTTATGGTAAGTAATTTATTTGAACAAATTTTTATCCAGATAGTCAGGATAAGGCATAAGTTGCTTCTGACTAATGTCTGCATCTACCTTCATACACTCATATTTATTTATGTATTTATACAAATAAGTAAGTGTATATAAAATAATAGATACATCTCTTCATAAACCTCCAAAAAGGACAGCACCAACTGTTATTTGATACAAAAACCCTGATACAATAAAAACAACAAATACCCTTGAACCAGATATCACATACAAACGTAACTACACTAAATAATAGATTAGGTTACGTTATCCTGCCTTTTCTTTCCGCCATTAATGTTTACTCACACAGTAGGTTAATTTCGTACGACCTACCGAGGATCAAATTAGGACTCGACCTCAATAAAAAAGATTATACATCTAGCTGTATCAAGTGAGTAGGTAGAATGTACGGAAGTAGTACGCCAGTTTTATATTCTTTCGAATTTTTAAAGATATACAAAATATCAGTATAAATAAATGATTTAATGTCTTCTTAGATGGATAGAAGTTACATAATATTACATTGAAACGTTTAAACTCTGGCTTAAGCACTATGAAAAAAGACTGTAAGATACCATTAATTAATTTATTTACGTCTTACATCAGAACTAGCAAAACAGTTCTACATTTCAAGAGTTTATACATTTTACGTGAAGTTTAATGGGTGTGAATGAAGCAAGGGAGTTAGTCAGGATCTTTCCAGGTGGCGATCGAGTCTCTGCCTAACCCATTAAGGACGCCGTGGCGTGAATAACTATGTAGTTATTTAAACTACATATTTCAACGGTCAAGAACAAAAACTTCAATATCCTTTACTGACCTCTTTATAACCTAGAATGAAATAGGTTAAATTTTATATAACCTCCATACAGCAAACCGCCTTTACAAGTACTCTATTATATTATCCGTGACCTCTACAACCTTAATAACACGAAACTCCAGAACATTCCATCCCTTAACAGGTTGAATATTTTATCAGCAGAGCCTAATCAATGTGGAGCCTTGTAAATCTGTACCAAGGTCGTGCCGGGAAAAGCCTTGAACATGTCGGCCCTCAAGGCCTTAGGGCGGGCGGCTATGTAGGGCGGAGGGCGGATGCCTATTCGTGCGTACCCGGAAAACCCGAAGGATCATATTAAACGCGATAAGACATTACCTTGAAAGAAGTTTGTTTGTACGCAATGCGGCGGGCTTTGAATTTGGTATAAAATAATTATTACGTTATTGTTAGGGTTTGAATATTGGAATTTATTGGGCGATGGGCTAGCAACTTATCGCCAATGTTTCATTCCGCATTCCGAACCACTTTTCTAATCATACATACCATATCATATCTAACGCTCAAATTTTATTGTTCTTTGTATTAGGACGGATTTTGTGTAACTAGAAACTAGTTATTGGGGGTCACCAATGTTCCATTATAACATCGCAACCCCAATATTCATGCTAATCAGTGACATAGGAGATATAATATCTCCGAGGTTCCGTCCACCCTTTTATTACCCCCATTATTACGCACAAATTTTGAGTATATTCTCTTGCATAGTAAGCAGAGGTTCATTTGTCCACCTCAGCAATTACGCAGTAGGTTTTTTAGCTATGTCAAGACCATTTGTTACTAGACAATAAGTGCCCAACGTTATAAGAACGGTAAAATTGTTTGGATAAATAAATAGGTAACATGTATTCTATATCAGTTACACTTAATCCCTATGGCACCCCCTATGATTTGCCGGAAAGTAAGGTAGCTAGTTAGCTGCAAATTTACCTCCTAAACTTGCACAGGACATTTTACGGAAAAAAGTAATATATTTACGAAGTTTTCCTGAAATCTGTATCCAACGACACAAGGAAAACCATAATCATAATAGCGAGATAACGTAAATCGAAGTGATTTTCCTGACGTCATATAAAAGCCAGACTGTGCTAGTCTGGGACGTAAATAGAATGATAACTGACTGCCTTTGTTTTCATCATATTAAGGAACTAGTGGTAAATGGAATTTATTATGCGATCCCCTAGTAAATTGTCCCTAATTTATTAATGCCATTACAATCTTAGTAGCTTTGTCAATTACGACCAAGGAGATTTGTATTAAGTCGCCAAGGTTCAGTCCACCAAGGAAGTGATAAAAGTACGTAAGAATGGTGTGTTTACAAACGGAACTTATACTATGTAACCAGCTACCCTTTTAATGGAAATTCCACCTATTGAAGAAAAGGTTTCGTATGATTTATTTTACTGATTTTTATTTAACTATAGAGACTAAAGTTGCCTGGCAAGTTACAACCATATTAGTTATAATAGAAGATCCTAACTATTGTAATTTGGAAACTTGAATTAAATTTCGAAAGGAACTGTGACACTCAAAAATCTGATTACCTGATACTTGGCCCTTTATTGGATTATAGGAATAACTAACTAGTAGGTCAAGATCGACAGAGTTGGCGTTTGCTAAGGGAGGCCTACACCCAAAAAAGGGGTTGAAAAAGGCTAGAGAGAGAGAGAACTAGTAGGTTGTAACTATAAATTTTCTAATCAAGTATATAAACAGCATTATCGACGAAACAATAATTAATTTTATCACAAAGTGTTTTATTCTACCTAACTACTATATAATTAATTTTCAGTTAATGGCTACTTAAGCAACACATAGGCATTTTCGAACAGTTACAACAGTAACACGAAATATTAAATTAAATATAACTATTTGATGTTTTCAAGTGTCCATTTCAGAAGGTGCATAGTCAGGGAATCTTAAACCAATTTTGTATTAAAACGTTAAGCAGATAGTGAAGACATAATAAAAGCAAATAACTGGTTAACTATTTACAAGCACTGGCTAATATGAATCCTGAGGAATAGATAGGTTACTACATATACATATTTTGACTTTCAATAACTAAGTGATTTTATAATCCTCATATTGAATAAAAAGCATTTCATTTCATACACACATTTGCATTCACCTAGCTTAGTATCTCTTTAGTACATTTTTAAAATTTTCGAGTAGTTAAGTAATTATGATATTATGATGATGAGACATATTCAGCTTCCTCGACAATCACCCAACAGATTCTATTGACCCCCAGCATGAAAGACAGCATTCTAATTATTTCTAGCACAGGACTACAGTTACACAGGACTAGCACAGGTTTCTCTACAATGGTATAAGCTTATCTTACTGCAAAAATGATACATATGGCAAATTGCTTTTTATGGGGAAATAATAATAATAAGATATACAAAAAACACAGTTCTATTGATACCTACTTAGGCGGGGAATGAACTTGTACCCTACTAATTCAAAGTCTCCAACCATTGAGCTACACCGCAGCCTTAAAATTTATACAAGCATTTTATTTGTAGTGTGTGTTTTATTGTCATTTGTATCTTTAGCCCTTATGTGATAGACAGTAGTTTATCACATAAGGGCTAAAGATTTTTAATGTTAATGTTTGATATCATAATTTTACCACAGAGAGATGATGACCTCGGGCCCAAGACCACTAATGCTTTTTGTAAAATCACAGTTTTATCATAACGCCTATAGTAAGTTATGATGTCGAGTTGTTAGTGAGCTGCAAAAGAATTTAATTTTGCCATTGGAATGGAAAAATATATCAATTTTGCTACTACCATTTACTTTTGCTTCTTTACTAACAACGTCGCACCATTTCAGAACTACCTTGCATTTTTGCTAAAACTGATAGAGGTCTGTGGTAGTATCTGGATGAACACAACAAGTGATTGTATTTTGGGTCTTACTCTCAGGGAAGGGATATACAGGGAAGGGATATACAGTCTGCAATATTGACAGAATTGTAAAAGACAAATTAATGAAAAAGTAGATAATAAAATAATGATATTGTTTTTACCATTTTGTCATTTTAATAAATATTTTGCAGCCCACCAATGTATTTAGTCTTTTTTATTGGCCCTGGGCCCCATCTAGTTTGGACACCCCTGGTCTAAATCATACCTAATGGCGTTCAATAGTATCCGCCTATTCTGTACGGGCAGTAAAGGCAACAATATATGTATGTTTGAAATTAACACATAGGTACAGCCTTAGTATGATAGTGGTTTAATATAAGTTTTAGTAGATAACCTATAACTTTTACTAATTATAATTTTTACAATACATAGCAATGGTCCTAAGATTCATCTATCAACAGTTTATCAATAATTATGGACATTCATAGGAGTAGTTACAAAGTATCTAAGTGTCTTCCTTTGTATAGGTACTACTGAAGTGATTTACTTATAGGGTCTAGTTCATTAAAAACTTATTTTACAATGACTATCAACTATAAATTTATGTTCTCTATCAACAAACCACCAATCATGATATTGTGGAGATACTAATAAATGAGGATACAGTTTGAAACCATACCAATTTGATACATTTCATTACAAACATACAAAATGGGATATAGATTTAATTAACCTCAATTTTAAATTAGTTTTAACAGTAAGTATACTAACTTACTGAAAGCAAGAAGCATACAATCTACTCAATAATCACGGAATTTACACGTTACAGTAAATGAAAATAGACGAATATACATCATTTTAAACTGAATCTATAATAATGGGACAATCGATGAGCGCCACAATTCAGTAGGTATTCAATTATTTGCATAATAAAATAGGTTTCAAACACCTATAGAACATGAAAAGATTCACATAACATGAAAGGATAACGTTCTAATGGTGTGATATTTACAAAAATATCATTAGAATCGTATAAAATAGGTTTTGACGTTTTTAGAACTTACCTCGAAATCTTGAAGCCCGCTGAACCAAAACTGAAATCCAGGTTATATAGACCACTGTGAGTTTTTTAGAGCACAAATCGTTCAAAATAATAGAATAAATTAAAAAAACAAAATTCTAAGTCTAGGGAAATAAATTCAGAACGATATACATACATAAATATAAGTATACAATACACACACGAATAGAAAGAAAAGCATGAAATAGACTACCCACAGATTCACATGTGTTTTTTTATTGAATCCGCATATTCATTCCTACAAATGTGTCTATTGAAAAAAATATTTGTTAGATACATGAGGATATCCTATAACCCAGGTTTATATTGTGGACATGAATAATTATTTGCTGGTGGCTGGTAGAAATAGTAATATGCATATGAAAAATATATACAATAACTATTATTTTCCTACTGTACTTATATTTCATTGTAGACATCAAATTAATGAATGAGTATTTATTATAAAATGATAACATAACATACGCTTCATGATGTAAATACACTCCCTTTTTATTACATGCTCGGTAATAAAAGGCTTAAGTGCGCATCTCAAAATCACATTTTTATATACCTTTCATTAATACATACCAGTTAGAGTTTTTGACTGCTTGGCTATACATATATAAGGCTTATATACATAAGGCTTATAAAAAGTTACAATAAAAATCACAAATAATTTTTATTTCATAATTTTTTTAACAAATATCCTGAAATGTAGTAAAAAGTATCAGACGCCTTTTACATTATCACTATTGTCATAAGTTTTAACCTTTACTCTAATTGGTTTTATAAGGATAACTTAGTCTGTAGTCAAAAGCTGTCATCATGCAAAGGATGATGTGTGATTTGATCTTGGAAACGCCCTTCGTTAAATATATTACACGATAAAATGTTGGTTTCATCTAGTCTAGTTTCTACATAGTATATGTAAAATCATCGCATTCACTCTTTACAATCTATATTTGCAATGGAATGGAAGTTCACACATTGTAATGGAATTGAACATAGAGTACCCGCCACATACGGTGGCAGTAGCCAAACTTGGAACTAAATTTGACGTTTCCGCCATTGCGTGTTATTTTGTATGAAAAGTAAATTTAGTATTACCAGCGTTGTGTTTTTTGCCCACTCTTTGTAATTTTTATGTTTGTTAAGGGTGATTATAATAAATTGATTTCCGGAGTTTCTTGTTAGTTCTTCTCCAAGCTAGGGTCTCCGCTGATCTAACCTCGGTAAAAAATATGTAAAGACAATGCTCAGTGCCATGTTTGAAATAATAGTTTTAAGAGATTCGCGATTTATACTCATGATATAAGATATAAGGGTGTGTATAAGATTGATTGCAGCTGTGGGAAATCCTACGTCGAACACACTAAACGGTCTATTGCGGACAGAGTGAAGGAACACATAATATATGTAATATATAATAAGAAGGATAAGTCCCGTTAATTATTAATCATGTTTGAAATAGTTTAATAAACATATTTTGACTTTGATATATTAATTTGTTTTATTTGAGTTTATAGCTCTGCAACCAAAGATCGTTACAAATGAAACCTATAATGTTTCGAGCCGTATGGCACAGTGAGTGCTAGTTTTGGCGTGTTTACTGGTAACACTGAATTACGCGACTGTGGCGACGCCTCCAACTGCCACCTTATGTGGCGGGATCTCTAGTAATATTGGACAGTAGAGTACCCGCCACATAAGGTGGCAGTAGCCAAACTTGGAACTAAATTTGACGTTTCCGCCATTGCGTGTTATTTTGTATGAAAGGTAAATTTAGTATTACCAGCGTTGTGTTTTTTGCCCACTCTTTGTAATTTTTATGTTTGTTAAGGGTGATTATAATAAATTGATTTCTGGAGTTTCTGGTTAGTTCTTCTCCAAGGGTCTCCGCTGAACTTCTTCTTCTCAATCGTTACGCTCTTATCAGAGCGGTCGTGGTCTTCATGACGTGGCATCTTGAGCAGCCGAAATGGTTGGTGAACTAACCTCGGTAAAAATATGTAAAGACAATGCTCAGTGCCATGTTTGAAATAGTTTTTTTTACATACATACATACACATCACGCCTGATTCCCTGTAGAGGGGTAGGCAGAGATCACGGATCCCCATTTGTCCCGATCCTGACAGACCACTTTCGCTTCATTGACATTCATACATTCTCTAATACACTCTCGGCGGTTATAGGTACTCCTAACGTCACCTTTTGTCAATATAGCGTCTATCTGACTGTTACATATATGTCTTATTAGGCCGGCCCCTACGTAACCGCCCTTCCACTTCACTCATATATATTCCTTTTGTCAATATATAGTTTTTTTAATTTGTACTTAGATCATAAAATAACTTTCAAAGAGAGCTTATGATAGGGCCTATTTTGAATAAAAATATTTTGACTTTTGACTTTGGTATATTAATTTGTTTTATTTGAGTTTATAGCTCTGCAACCAAAGATCGTTACAAATGAAACCTCAATATAATGTATCGAGCCGTATGGCACAGTGAGTGCTAGTTTTGGGGTGTTTACTGGCAACACTGGATTACGCGACTGTGGCGACGCCTCCAACTGCCACCTTATGTGGCGGGTACTCTACTTTGCGTTGATTTTTAATCAAGTACGATAACCTATATATTTTATAAGCAGGTCGTTATTTAAATCCATTAGCATTTCTAATTCTAGAACTACATAACCACAATGGCCGATGAGGAAATTAATGGAGACGCTGATGATATTCAGGTAGACAAAGATAAGGGTCAGAAGAAGACTGCTAAGCATGATAGTGGAGTAGCAGACCTTGAGAAAGTCACAGACTATGCTGAGGAAAAAGAAATTTCATCCCAGGATATTTCCGGAGTAAGTTGTGTTGCTGCATTTATTTTCTAAGGTTATAAAAGTGCGGATCCAATGTACAAAAGTCAAGATTGTTTATCAACTCCCACAAAACATTTGTTAACCACCGCTAGTTCTACATGCGTCCTAGAGCTCTTATTAAATCTGTGCTTGTATGTGAATGTGGGCACAACCATTGGTACCCAATTGGTTATTTTAATTGGTGAATAAACCTTGCTAATCATCTTTTGTACTTTTTCAGGCACTTTCCTTGATAGGAGACAGAAGGAACAAAGAGGCAGCTGAACGTCTTGAAAAAGAGAAGGAGTTACAGAAAGTGGTAGTGAAAAAGGATGATATAGAGCTTATTGTAAGTTATTACTAAAGTTACGCTTAATGTTAGTTGTCCCGTGCTAGACTGGAATGTATAAAGAATGCTAACTAGCTGCTGTTCTCCTAGTATGTCATAGGAGGTGACTTAGGATAAATGGTATCAATTAGGCTATAGGTTAGCAACCTGACACCCATGTTCCATAAGCATAATATTTATGGTTGTGTGACCTAAGATATAATATCATATCTCTATGGTTCTGCCCATCCTGATCAATGATGAAATTTGTCACTTTTGGTAATCCACTACCAAATTCACTATTACTGATTTGATACTAAATTAGATTTGTGCAAAACGCAGTAGTATTCATCCTGGCTTATGACCTTAGTTGGAAATTTTGTATATATCTGTTGTATTTTATGTTAATCTAATTACAACTTAGTTTCTCACTCTGTGGACCTAGAAGTCGCCACAGACTAGCATGCAAATAAAAACATACATTGTATATATTACATACATTCAGGTCCTTCAATACCTTTCCGTCTGGACATAACCTTGTATAATTAGTATCTCCTAGGTCGCATTCAGTATAAATGTTAGGGTTGTGATATCATATGAAACATTGGGGACAGATTGTTAACCCATCACCAAATTGATCCCATTTACACGTAGTGCCTTAGTCTCCTCCTATGACATGTTGGCATACAATATAAAATAAATATAAACAAAAATACACACTCCCTTTTGCCACTACATAGATTAAAGGAGAAATCATGGACCGCTATTACTTAATTCTAAATGAAGTATGATATACAAAATTTATTTTTATTTAATTCCAGGTTAAGGAAATGGAAATATCAAGAACAATCGCAGAGAGGACTTTGAGGGAGCACCGAGGGAATGTTGTGGCAGCTCTCATCACATTGACTAATTAAATAAGTTTGTTTTTGCCAGACCAAATCTCTGTTGGGTATGTTTGTACTGTGAATAAATTGTATTGATATAAAAGTGTGTATCCTTGCCTTATAAAAAAACCATTAAGATATTTTAGCTGTAGTAATTTAAACCTAGAGCAAGGAGTTTAATATGTATAAGTGGCTCAATTATATTTATTTGTGATTGTGTCAAAGTGCATCACATTTTATATTTTTTTATTTGAAGGTATAGTCTATACTATACTATAGTATTTTATTATCTGTGGTATAGTCTGTATAGTATTATATTATCTGTGGTATAGTGATATTTTTGAGGTTGATTTTTTTTCCATTTTAGACTACAAGTTTTCAGTAGTCTTTAACTAGTAAAGGGTTAACTCATTATTATTTTAATAGGTTAGTCACCCTCTTCAATAATTTTTAGGGACCTAAGTTATTCCTGATAAAGTTTGGGCATGGGGTCCCATCCCATACTATTTTTTTCGACCAAAACTTGAAGCATCAATAGGTGGCGCTATAAGTCATCAAACACCGATAAAAAAATAATTATTGAAAAATTTTGCGAGTTTTAGCTATATTCATACATATTTCATCATAATATGTGATAATATGAATTTATGTACTTACTAGTGAGTAATGGAAAGTGTGGATATCAATTTTATAAATAATAAAGTAAGTAAAATTTATTTAATCCTGCCATCTAGTCAATACTTGTAGAAGCAACATTTTTCTATTCGAAAGCAGATGTCGCTGTGTATTGGCGGTTAGTATAACTACCTATAAATAAATGTATTCAGTACATATTACATAGTTATGATTTCAAAAACATCTAAAATACAAACGGAATACAAGGTCACAGACTTTTATAGGCAGGCAGTCGTACGTAAAATGTAAATGTCTCGATTCCCATACAGATTTATTTTGATCCTGATAAACTTCTTTTATACGGCCAATTATTAGTTTATGTGTTATGTAATGTCAATAATGTTTTTGCTAAAATATTGGGTAGGTATATTTGAATCGCGCTTATGAAAAATTATGATGTGTAGTTGTGATCATAAATATAGGATTCTACGGTTGTGATTCATACACCGGTTCTCGTTCTATCAATTATATTATCTGTGCCGAAGTTAAGCAACGCGGGCGTGGGAAGTAATTGGATGGGTGACCATTTAAATTCCTCACGTGCTGTTGTTTTGGTGAGGGAACCTGGTTTGGTTATGTAAGGACTTAGTTAATCACCTATTACATTGGTTATCAGGTAACGATTGGGTTTCGATTGACTTAAGATTGCAAAAAAACTTAGTTGCCACTCAACATCTGACTACCCCGAAAGGGATGTGAATGCATATTTTGCACATAGGTTTTTTGTGTTCGTCTGTCGGGTAACGACGGGAATCGGGGATCAATCGGGGTCGGCGGCGGCGGCGACATAATGTGAACACAGTATTCTGTACCTATTCAGGATTATAATACTATAAACAGAGATCCCGCGCACTCGTAGATTGGGTAGGCATAGTTTACGCGAGAGCATTGAGCGAAGCGGCGCACGCGGCAGCCCCCGCCACCCTCGCCGAGAGCGCTGCAAGTCGCTCTCTGCTCTATTACGGGCACTAATAAATGTAAATAATAGGTATCGCTGAGAATCAGCGTTCCATCCAAAATAGACTTTATTACAAATACAGAAAAAATATTTTCCATTTGCACATTTCAATAAAATGCAATAGGTATGCATTTTGTATTTCATTTTGGCATGTTTTTGTACTGTAAACATCGACATCTAATCATATTATGATGATGCAAAATTAGACTTTATTGCACTAGAATTTTAAAACTAATTTTCAATTTTATGCATTTGCAATATTTAAAATGCAATAGCATGGGGTCCCATCCCATACTATTTTTTTCGACCAAAACTTGAAGCATCAATAGGTGGCGCTATAAGTCATCAAACACCGATAAAAAAATAATTATTGAAAAATTTTGCGATTTTTAGCTATATTCATACATAATTCATCATGATATGTGATAATATGAATTTACTCACTGCTAAGACAATACCCACTTACCGGTCTGCATCCATCAGTCGCCTTTTACGACACCTACACGAAGGGTGTCAAACTGTATTGGTGAAAAACGGATTAATTATCCATTTAAATTCTATAATATATTGTAGGTATTCCAGAATACTCATGAGGATTAGGTATTTATTTAGGTGAACTCTTTGACCAAATGTAACTGCCTATAGTAATCTAATAATCTCAATCTAATAATATAATGCAAAGCAAATTAAACTGGCTTACTATTTATTTTGGGCGATGGGTTGGCAACCCCTCACACGTGACAGAATTATATTATCTGTGCCTGTGACTTGATTGATATTGATGCTGGCATACCACTTTATTAAATTTACATACCTACTTAATTTTATAGAAACACCTTAGTATTTTATTATCTGTACCTTATTATGTGACCTTATGAAAATAAACCATAAAATGAGCAAACAGACATGCTGTATTTGTAATTTTATATATTAGTTAGAAGTACTGAGAAAAGGGGATGTAAGGAGTACCTGTAATTGGCAACCATGTATGCAAAGGTGTTAAAGAGGCGAACGTGGCATGCCAGGATCAGGAGAAATGGGGCTACGTAATCTCTGTCACCCCTCTAAGGGGAAGCGGGCGTGACGCGTATGTATATATATGTAATTCTAATTCATGACATAATATTATGTATGCGTACTTATATGCGCTCATGACCATTATTAACATTGTCCCTAGTCTCCTTGTCGCCTCTTACAGCTTGATGGAAAAAAACCGGTTTATATAATAATATCTGTGAGACCTGTGACCAAGCACAGAAGGCTGAATTGTGAGTACATCGAGGTAAAATCGTCTGACGACGGATACTTGTACGCTAGAAATAGACTCTGCGGTGAATTTTACATACCTACTTTATTTTATAGAAACACCTTATGAATCTAAACACCTTATAAAATAAACCATAAATTGAGCAAACGGTATTTGACATGCCCTGCCTATCAGATCCTTTATACCTACTCGTATGTCATTCAAGTTTTTTAAGGAAGGCACCTTGAAGGTACCTATACATAGGTGGCGGGGTAGCCGAGTGGATTAGCGCCTTAACTCTCTGAGTGATCCAGGTTCGAATCCCGGCGGCACCAATGTTTATTTCAAATTTCTAATAAATATGTGCCTTGCGTACACACTCTGGTCCGTCTTAGCCGTAAAACGTGTTAGGTGGGACCAATTAAAACAGAGATAAAAAATAAAAAAAATTATCGGCGAGTATCATATACCCTACTCAAATTTAGATGGAGCTATTTCACTTAATTTAGCTAGCTAATCGCTCTAGTATGGACAAATAAGAAAGTGACCTCTATTATTGAGAAGATGCACGATTTATGCACGATTTCATGCATTCGATGTCACGCCATCTGTTTTTCCAATTTCGCTTCAAAAATAAGCGGAGTAAAATAAGAAGTTAGCACTTACCAAAAAATTTGTATGGGATGGGGTATCTGTACTGTATAGTATTATATTATCTGTGGTTTGGGTATATCTTTGCATGCCATCGACATCTATATTACGTTTTAGGAAATTATGTACTCGACTTTAGTTCATAATTCTCATAACAGATGTCGTTCTTTAATTTTCAAAATGAATATCACTTTTCAATAATTCAAATTGATTGACAGTGTATGGTGCATATAAATAAACAAAACGTAACAAAAAAGTTAGAATCAAGTATTAGACAAGTTTTAAGGAATTCCACTTATTATAGTGTTAAATAATTCTAATCTCTAAAGTTTATTTATTTATGATGTGTTGGATAAGAAAAAGGGATCTAAGGTTCAGTGGAGAAGTTTCTAACTAGTAATGACGTCATAAGTTCACGTACGTTTATTTTAGAGGGTAAGCCAGACATCAAATCCGTAGATATTCAATATCACTTGCTCATAATTAGTAAATGTTGATTCATATATCTCAAGAATGTTGCCATAAATAATAATGCATATTGCAGTGATATCACTATATTTTATACATTATTTCTAGCCGCCTTTTATACAAAAATCATTACATCACATTTTTATTCATCATCATCTATCAGCTAAAGTACAATTTTTTTTAATAATCTAGTTAATCT
The DNA here is from genome assembly GCA_030578115.1 of Leucoptera coffeella. Classification (NCBI taxonomy): domain Eukaryota; kingdom Metazoa; phylum Arthropoda; class Insecta; order Lepidoptera; family Lyonetiidae; genus Leucoptera; species Leucoptera coffeella. Next base: position 159,138 of record JAMBLF010000031.1, on the reverse strand, counting down.
GCATATATACTACACTATTAACTTTCTTTGTATTTTGTCTTATTAGGTAGAAAAAACATAAAAGTATATAAACTATTTGTAAGAAAAACATGTATTTATTTCGGTCATTATCTAAATTTCATTCCTCATTCTATTTTAAACCCAACTATTGTTATAAAAAAACAAATGAAAAAAATTAATTCCATCTATTTTTTCTCAAATATTTCAACATATTTATTACATAATTTTACGATACATATTCTTGTATTATGTCAATATTCAAACGTGAATGACAGCGTGATTTTCATTATTTTTCTGGACTTCACTGTATGAAGGCGGAGGTATATTGTCTGGCACCTGAAAGATAAAAAGTAATAATATTTTTAAAAAGTAGTGTTGGTATATGACAAAAGCCAACGCGTTCCGATCATTAACCCTTGCGGTTCAGAGGTTCAGGTTTCTATTTCCGCTATTGCGAAGGTAGTAATTCTATGGACACCTCGAACCCACACGTGTTGACCAGATAGTCAGTATTCAATGTAACAGGTGGCTGGCTAGCCATGTCGCCATTTACAAGCACCAAATATGACCTGTTCGGGGAACAGGTAGGTTTCCTCACGATGTTTTCCATCACCATATGATTCGATGCATTTTTGTATTGTTTTCATTACGAAAAATTACATAGATATCATGAAGTAATTAATAAGAGGAGTGGGCCTTACGCAATATTTCTATGGAAACTGGCGAGGCACTACGCGGGGTGAAATGCGTGATGGAGTGGGGATTATTACATCAAAACACAGCATCGGCCAATCAAATCAGTTATCTTCTTTCTACTACACATTTTTAGACTCCGCACCTATTAAAACACGCCATTTGGCCTCCGCACCCGGTAACCGCTCCTTACGCCGGTATTTGGTTCGTGATAGATATTCATTCAACTTCATTTCCATTGGTACATGCTCAAGCGGGATTTAAACCCTGTTCCATCTGATACAGAGCCAAGCCGCAAACTACTGTGCTCCGTCGAATAGGCATGTTGACAACAAGTGAATTTCATTGAAATATTTTGTGTGTATATTATTACAAAATTGCTAATTCTAAAACTCTGATTCTTTTCATATTTAAAACCAAGATTAATATAATAATCGATAAAATAAAATCGCTAAATACGGCAATCCGCCATGACATGTTGAACGCCAATCAGAGCGCATGACGTCACGTTAGAGTTATATTTCTTTGTTTACATTTGTATTACTACACACTCGCTCGCTTTTTTAATTAATTACGCCGCTAATGTTTTATTAACTTCAATTTCTTTTGTGTAAATTGATTACGCTAAATTGAGTCATGGAACAAGGATTTACAAAAGCTTCAAGCGCAAATTTACCAAGAATCGACTTGATAATGCTAGGAACGTTTCTGGCATCAAACAAAGACTTCTGTTCAGCAGAATTTAGAAATGTTAAAACTTCCATGTAAGTATTGTGTATTAACCAGTTAATTAACTATTTAAACCATATAAATAATTCGTTGAGAACATAGCTATTTGTATAACATAACATATTTCAGTAAAACATTCAATATTACAATTTGAGGTTATGTTTATGTTAAATATTTCTTTTTGCAATTAAATATTTCACAAAATAAAATAGGAAATACTTACGTCAAAGTGATCTTCACAAAAATAAAGCTGTGTAGTGGGTAATATTCCTTCCAAATCACGCCTTGCAAGTTTAAACCCCTTCTTTCTTAATTTCTTATCAAAAGGAACGAAAATAAATAACTTCTCAGAAGTTTTTATGGACGTATTAGTACACAGAGGGACGGAACACCACCTATATGCTTTTGAACTCATGTTTTAATGTAAAAACTAGTAAAATGTCCAAATTAAATGTGAATTAGATAATGTTTACATACACCGAATGTTCCTTGTACTCTAAAGTGACGTGTGCAAGCGACGCCATGATACTTTGACGCGTTTTGGTGCGAATTTTAAATTTATAAATCAAATATCATTTTTTAAGTACTAAACCTTAATTTTCCGCAGAAATATTATGTTTATTATAATCCGTATATATTTCCAAATATTATAGAACAGTTTCTCAAAATTTGTCAACATGCCTATTGTTGGTATATGATACATGAAACAATTCGTTCGGCTAGCAACCATTGTTCTAAATAACATCGCAACCCTATCGAATGAATATTCATACTAAAAAGTGACCTAGGATATATTATCGTGTCTTCGAGGTTCTGTCCACCCCTAAAGGAATTGAGGGACGTGAATGTATATAGAAAGGTAGTGTTGATAATATTTTCAGGTTGTATTTACTACTGGCACTATAATAAGTTATGTTTTACCCGACATACAATGTCTACTTGTTCACTGGCAGAGAATTTTATAAATCCAGAAAAATAGATAGGTATTCCGACTACGTTTTTCCTACACCTACCTACATAGAAACAACCTGCTATTACCATAAAAAAGAGAATAAAAAATTGCACTTTTAAATTCAGAATTAAAGGTACTTCCTGAATATTGGTCAGGTTTTGTTCCGGCATGTCATTCATTTATTATGCCGAAACATATCAAAAAGACAAACGCTGTTGTGCCCATTTGCGCCAAACCCTAGCGGAGTAGTCAGAGGTTTAGATGTCCATCTCAATTGCGAAGGTAGTAAATTTATGGCCACCTTGTACCCATGTATGACAGCTGGTAAGCCGCGTCGTCATTTACTACGACTGATTTATAATATTTTTGGGAAACAAGTAGTAGTAGTAATTTTATATTTAGTATATATTTAAAATTATACGAGTTGGAAAAATCTGTTGTATTACGAATATTATTCAATTAAATAATAGTCAAACGTATCCTATCACTAGGTTTGCTATGAATCAGGCAAATGTGTGGATGTGGCAACACAACAGGAGTCAATGTTTGGCCTTTAATCGAAATTGGTTTGTGTTGTTTTGAGCCACTGAGCCAGTATCGAGACGCAAATCTGCTTAATACATTTTCCATCATAGGTGCTCTGCATGTTGCTACCAATGCCTTTCTAATAGTATTTTACAAAATGGCTATTCAACTTACGATGTTCATACTTGTTTCATATTTGTTATAGTGATCAAAACAACATTTTTAGACTGTTAAACAGTATATGTCCCTTGTATTATTTTGGAAATACATCTTTTCAATTAAATGTTATGATCTTTTAGTTGTATATTGGCATTAATTGGTATAAAGGTTAAAATATTGAGTGCACATTATTATTATATATTTATTTTTATAGGTAACTATCATGTTTTTATCTATACACCTACACAACACGCCTGTCTTATCAGAAATAGAGATCATCAATGCCCCCTTTTATGATCCTGAAACCACTTTTAATTTACTGCCATAAACTCAGTTAAAGATTAGATATACTATTTTTACGTCATGTTCAACCAGTCATTTCGTAACACACCGTCATTACCTCTACTGAAAGCGACCTCACATTTGGATGTATGGCTGACTGGATTATTCATCAGACATATTGATTGAAGGCATTAATCGTGATATGTGAGAAACGTTGAGATGTATTATTGTATACACCAATTATACAATAATAACGGATAGTATTTATTTAAGTCTAGTCCTAGTCTTTAAGTTTAGGAGGTAAATAGGATGATAATAAACGCCGTTCTTCCCGGCATGGTGTAAAAAATGACAAATACATGCATAAGAACATTTTATCGCATTTATCTTAAAGTACACTTTAATGATTTCCTAGAGTTCGACAGAATTAAAATTTCCAAATACTCTTCTGTCCAAAACTTGTTGTTGGAAACAAGGATGTGAAAAATTATTCATACAAGTTAGTATAGTTTTCTGATAGCTGTTATATATGGTTTTCTGATATAAAGAATAGTCACTAGGTTCACCTAAAATTACCTAATAAAAACCTAGTCCTTTACGTTAATGTATCGAGTTGCTATATTTACGTCTCCCTTTACGGGACAATACACTCCTTTTAGGTTACATTTTTTTTGTCATTGATATGATATATTAATAACATCACAACCCCAATATAAATGCTAAAAATTCTCTAGATGATAATGTCTCCAAGATTCTGTTCAACCCAAAACAGATTAGAAGACATATTAGTAACAGCCAATCTTCCTATAGATTCAATTGTCTCTCAGTCCCTTACAACGCGGTATGAAAGGCAGTTAATTAGCATCAAATTAACGTTCCAAACCAGTAGAAGACTAATTAAATAATGTATAACTAATGAAAACCCCTCACGAAACTCCGAATTAACGGATGGCCGAATCGCCGAACGATGCGGTCATCGATTCGATTACCGAACGCATTAGATCCGATTAGCTAACCGGTTGCACCGTTGCGTCTATTGCATGTTTAATCTCACTCGTACGGGGTAGGTAGAGATATAGGAACATATTTTCCGAAGCGTTACAAATGGTAAGTCATTTTTTAAGGAAATCCTTTACAACTTTCCGTACATACTCTTAAACTGCGTATAAAAAGTAATAATAATAATATTCGGATATTATTACACCAATTGAACTAACCCCTTGCTAAGTACATTTTACGACTTTGTTAAGGGTACTAATCAATGTAAATTTAAGATTTATATACTTATTATATATTTATATTACATAAATATATATAGCGTAAACTCTCAATGACCAGACTGGAAAGCGAAAGAAAAGCGTATTTCTTAAGTCTGCCTCCACGGGGAATCGAACCCGGGACCTCACGATTAGCGTTCAGGCGGCTAACCGATCGCGCCACGGTGCCCGTCGCAGAGGATGAGGTAAGACTAAAGTCACTTTTTTTTCATATCTCATAACTATATATTTATATCACAGATAATAAAATACTACAGTACCAATAAAATACTACAGTAATAAAAAAATACTTATAAAGTATATATATATATATACTAATTAAGCTTATAAAGTATATATATATATATATATACTTTATAAGCTTAATTAACTTCGAAACAATAGATGGCGCTCAGTATCCGTGGAAGGTGACATGAAATTACGTGAGGAAAAACATCGTGAGGAATTTAGCTGTTCCCCAAACAGGTAATAGTTAGTGCTTGTAAATGGCGACAAGGCTTACCACCTGTCACATTGAGTACTGACTATTTCGTCAACACGATGTGGCCTTAGAATTACTACCTTCGCTATTGCGGAGATAGACATCTGAACCTCTGACTAACCCGCAAGTGATAACGGTCGTGAACGCGTATTATATACATATATGCACATCACGCCTGATTCCTTGTAGAGAGGTAGGCAGAGACCTCGGAATCCCATTTGTTCCGATCCTGACAGACTACATTCGCTTAATTGCCACTCAAACTGATATTCACTCGGCAGTTATAGGTACTCCTAACGTCACCCTTTTTCAATATAGCGTCTATCAGACTGTCATATGTCTTTTTGGGCCGGCTCCTAATGATATGTGTATGTATCTAAACATGTCTTAGTACTAGTCTTGGACACATATAGAATATTAACTAGCTGCCTATCTTTCCAGCATGTCCTAGGAGGTGATTGAGATAGGGTTCAATGGAATCTATTGGTCTGTAAGCTGGAACTGTTACTAATATTCCATATCAATGTCAATACCAAACATCGATAGTTATGCTTTAGGCAACCGATGTTATGTTCAATCAAGGATGCAAGATATACATATTATATAATTACATACGTATACATTTAAGTCTTTTAAAGCCTTTTGGGGTTGACAGAATCTCCAGACAGAACAGAAAATAATATCTTGTAGATCAATTTTTAGGTTACATATTGGAGTTGTGATATCACGTGAACAATTGGTGATAGGTTGCCCATCGCTCAATAGATTTCATTTTATCCTAAGCCTACGAAATGCCAGAAAGAACGGCAGTTACTTAGTAATCACTAGCGACCAGCTCCGTCTTCGCACTTTTGGCTATTTAATGGATGTTATACATATAAACCTTCCTCTTGAATCACTCTATCTATTAAAATAAACCGCATCAAAATCCGTTTCGTAGTTTCAAAGATTTAAGAATACAAAGGGACATGCAGAGAAAGCGACTTTGTTTTATACTATGTAGTGATTTTACGCCATAGACTAGCACAGGAAACAACGTAATATACTAAATACTTTGTTTGTTTATAAAAACTATCTATCTAACTATATCGGGTTGGTACTCACAAATCCTGTATTAATACAAAATGGCGCTATATACCCTGGAGGCGGTGTTCTGGTATACCTGAAAACAAATAAATAGAATAGATGTAAAAATAAATATTTACTTCACTTCATAGTATAAAACAAAGTCGCTTTCTCTGTCCCTATGTCCCTTTGTATGCTTAAATCTTTGAAACTACGGAACGGATTTTGATGCGGTTTTTTTAATAGATAGGGTGATTCGAAAGGAAGGTTTATACGTATAATAATATCCATTAAATAGCAAGAAGTGTCAAGCCGGAGCGGGTCGCTAGTATAATTATGTATATACACGTACACGTTATGTAAGGACACGGGGGGAGGTGTGTATTTTTGTTTAAATTAATTTAATATTATATGCAGGTATGTTGTAGGAAGCGACTAAGGGACTACGGGTAAATAGGATCAATTGGGCGGTGGGTTAGCAAACTGTAACCTATGTTCCGTATGATGACAACTCTAACATTCTATGCTAAAAACTGACCTAGGAGATACTAAATATACGAGGTTTAGTCCACCCCAAAAGGAATTTAAGGATATGTAAATATATAAAGGTCTCCCGCTGACAGGTGAAATGGTTTGTTAGGATTGTCAGCTAAGGATCCGGGATCTCTGCCTACCTATCTACATTTCACCGTCGAAGGTACCTATCTAAAAGAGTAGGATTAATAGAATATACTTTTAAGCACTATTCAAGGTTATGTGCTATCTTATACATACACATCACGCCTGTTTCCCTGTAGGGGGGTAGGCAGAGATCACGGATCCCCATTTGTCCCGATCCTGACAGGCCACTTTCGCTTCATTGCCACTGAAACATCTTCTTATACACACTCGGCGGTTATAGGTACTCCTAACGTCACCTTTTTTCAATATAGCGTCTATCTGACTGTTATATGTCTTATTAGGTCGGCCCCTACGTAACCGCCCTTCCAATTCACTCGTATACATATATTCCTTTTGTCAATCTGCTATCATTCATCCGCCTGACATGTCCAAACCATCTTATCCCGACAGTAATTCTAAACATGACTATGATATAATCTCCAAAGCTCTGTCTATCTCGAAAGGGATATAAGAACAAGTGTATTATGAATCTTCCTTGCTTGCTTAAACCTAAAGCTCCCTATTTCGCAGGCGTGGCGCAGAGATGGCGTTACACGCTCTCTGGAAGCGAGTTGCAGTTGAGTCGCGTTTATTTCATCGGATTTTATATAGACAAGGAAATCATTTCATGAGCTTATTCCGCTTCTAAGACACTCGATTCTCCTTTTAGTAGTTTACGTAACTAACTGCCTATCTGCATAATACGATAGAGGTGAGTAAATGAAACTTTTAGATTCAGGACTTTATTTATTAAGTAGTTGTAGAGTAGGAAGGTAGAGTTGGACGAGGTAGGTCGCATAGAACTTATACCGATCAAATTGGAGACATTCTTCTCAAGGCGGGTGTACGTAGTGTGAAGAACAGAAGAACATGTATGAGAATGATAATGGGTGTGTGTGAAGCAAGAGAGATTAGTCAGAATGGTTCCAAGTTTCGATGGATAGTCTCTACCCATTGAAGAATTATCAAAAACCTAATAGGAATATATTCTATTTATTAAAAAAAAATACTTATATCCTCAAATTCTCTGACCATTAGTGTCGGGGTCGTTTTAAAATTATAATAGGATATTTTATAGCTTTCCAGCTTATCGCCACATATATTCCATTAATTTTAAGTTCCTAATTTATTAGTCTCCTAACATATTAAAAACTCCTAATACTTTCAATAATACATCCTATTAACTAGACCAGGGCTGTCCAAACCACTGCCCGCGGGCCGCATGCGGCCCATTGAACCTTTTTAACCGACTTAAAAAAAAAAGTTCGATTCGGGTACACCGACTACAAAGAGATCTGTAGGTACCCACTGCATATAATAATACTTTATTTTAATTAATAATAGCTTTAACTTAGCTTTATTTATTTCTTATTATCTTCTTTGTTTGAAATTTTAAATACATTATTGAGCAAATTTTTTTCTTTTCTTTTTTTTTCTTTTTAGAATGGGATTGCTCTTGGCCCGTACTAATCCAAGTAGTTGGATTGGTCTTATTACCATTTTGTCATTTTAATAAATATTTTGCGGCCCACCAATGTATTTAGTCTTTTTTATTGGCCCTGGGTCCCATCTAGTTTGGACACCCCTGAACTAGACTATGAAACGACTATAGCAGAATCGTTCCTCACACGACACACATTGATTTGCTTACCTCGGCGGCGGATCCCTCAATCTCTCCTCGATATAGAGCTGTAAGCTGCCTATTGAGTTGCGACTCCCGGAGACGCCGTTTGCCCTGGAACGTTGTACAGGGGTTAAGTAGCTGCCTTTCTTAATAAGGTGGTTGTCAAAGGGCGATTGGTAATAGATTTTGACCACCAGTGACCCACTAGTTACCGAAACTTACTTAAATAAGTTTCAATTTAAGTTTTACGATGGTAAATCCTTAAGTTTGTTCCTTTGGGATTTAGTGATAAGTTGTTGTACAAATAAGAAGGTCCATGACTATTTAAATCAACTCTTCACCAGTTAACCAATCGACGAGGCACCACATGCCATGTAATATATGCGTCGTTTACTCTGAAGAAATTTTCGGTATGCTATTGAAAAGAATTATAATATTGCCCTGGTGTTGTTCCGACATAATATCAGCGTTAGGATTGTACTTTAATCGACTTTTGTACATTCATTTGCACACACTAGAACCATTCGTATTATTTCCATAACCTGCGTTTCATAAGTTCTATCTTTCTTGTAATTCCGTAACAACTACTATCATTAATAAACTTTCGTATGATACCTGACATCTTCAGCAGCGCAGAGCTTGCACAAGAGCACCAGAGTGGCAATGATGGCCAGGACTAGAGCAGTGGCCATGGCTATTTGGGTGGCCGACACCAGGAGCATCTGGTCAAACTTATCCCTGGAGAGAAGATGGAAAAGATAAGTGAGCGAGTGTGTATAGAGAACTGTAGATGTGTATAGTATTCTTATAGCCGTGGGTTTGTGAATAGGTGTTAAGGAGTTTCCTGTAATTAGTTGAGGAAGGCATAGAGATACGGTCAGATTATGTTTGAGGAGGTCGGTACGGTACGGTCGGTGAGTCAAAACAATATCACCACTATATGCCTTGCAGAGTAATGTAGTTCGTGTATACATCTCCGGAATTCATATGACCATAGGTGAATCCCTAATAACCACATCGTCGCCACTTTTAAACATATGGACAGCAACGTGTTACGTAGTATTTCATGTCATGTACAGCCATTGAACATTAATCATTACTGAGAATAGTAAGAATTTTTCACAATTGTTTCTCTTAGTGTAAACGAGGTGTTTTTGATAATATGGATATACGGAAATGTATCAAAAAACGTGAGTTTGTAATGTTGGTTGTTGTCTATGTTTAATAATGAACATTTTTGCGGGGGTGTAAAGAATTGAAGGACACGACCGAGTTTTTCGTATTACAGGAATCTGTTTATAACGTTTTTCTGGAAAAGGTGGGTTTCTGTCAATTCCTGTGAAATTAAGGATGTATGACGTGGGTGCTAATATAGCAATCGCTCAAGCTAACCTAATTATCTACGTTGGACCACAGTTTAAATTATTATTTACGACATTTAAAAATGTTGATGTTATAAGTATCTATAACCGCCGAGTGTGTATGAGTATGTCAATGAAGCAAAAGTGGTTTATGGAGAACCGTGATATCTACTTGTCCCCCTGTAGGGAAAAGTGTGTGATAAGTATGTATGTATTAATTTAAAGATCTGTAGGTCAATTTATTCCATTTTAATGAATCACAAACCAGAATAGAATGACCTATGTTTACATAGAGCCTTCTAAGCTAACAGGGGTCAAGAAATGTAAGTGTATTTACTTACTCGCATCTCCAAATTCCGTGAGAGTCGTAGCAGGGTTGGCAGACTCCGTTCCAGCATTGCAGGGTTTCCGATTCATTGCTACTGCAGCAGTGGCTATAGCACTTCTCTCCTATACCTGGTAAGCAATGGATACAATTCAATGACTGACTAATTAACCTACAAACAAAAATTATGACCTAAAAATAAACATACCCTGACATTTCTTTGAATTATTTATGATTTAACGAGGTAGATTAGATTTCAAGGAATCAAATCGGCCTTGTTATTTTTTTCATAATAATAGAATTTAGTCTTTTGTTTATTAATAAATATTGAATATTGACAAACGCATTCACGACCATTAAATAACCCGTGGGTGGTAGTCAGAGGTGTCCATCTCCGCAATTGCGAAGTTAGTAAATCAATGGCCACCTCTAATCCACGTGTTGACCAGATAGTCAGTACTCAATGTGACAGGTAGAAAGCCATGTCGCCATTTACAAGCACTGACTGTTCGGGAAACAGGTAGGTTAAAAATACATTTACAAAATGCGTCGAGCACTACGATGAGGGTTAAATAATGCAAGTTATTGGGATTTGTGCTTAAGTATACATACTACGATTAAAAAGGGATATACAGACATAAACTTCACGCTCATTTACCCTTTGGAGGTATCCAAAATAATGAGCACCATAGTCAGTAGTTTTTAGTCACTCCGTGAACCAAATTTCCTTCATGGGCCACTCATAGTCTTTAAGCACTTTCATGTTACTTAACCTTCTATATACCCCGAAGGAAATAACAGTCATAAAGTTCATACCTCTATAGTAACTATGTTGTATCTACAAACATTAGACTTCCACGAAACGGTACGTATAAACGTGTATTAAATGTGATACCTATTCAGGTTTGTGTAACCAACAAAAATCAATATCGAATATGGAACGCACACTTTGTCCCGATAATATTGACATGTTGAATAACAATCGATACTATGTGATACTTATGCGGGATTAAATAGGCTTATCACAAATAATCCCGGGAATAAATCATGACACTCATATTGATAACTAGCGACCAGCAAAATATATAGCCTACTCCACTATTTAATGGATGTTATTATACATATAAACCTTTCTCTTGAATCACTCACAAAAAAACCGCATCAAAATCCGTTGCGTAGTTTCAAAGAATTAAGCATACAAAGGGACATAGGGACAGAGAAAGCGACTTTGTTTTATACTATGTAGTGATAAACATAATATTCAAGGCAGTATATGCCTTACAGGGTAAATAGAGTCTTAGTGACTTATTGGGGTTATGCAATCATATATGTAACTAATTGCTAGTATATTTCGTTCTGATTTCGGTAGCCTCAGTGTCATTCAGTAGTAATGGCATTAATATAAGACATTACTAACTCCTGTGTTAGGCTGGGCCGTAAATAAATAACAACAAGCTGCCGTTTTTCCCGGCATGTCATATGTTCGAAATAACATTGCAAACCTATCGAATGAATCCTTCGATACCTATGTTCGAAATACCACCCCGAAAGGATTTAAGGTACGTGGATGTATATGTAAGAAATAACAGATTGATAATCATTACTATAATACTATCTAGCTCCTGAATCATCTCTTACAACATTCAAACAAAAGGAACATCTAAACTTATAGAATTCTATTAACTTTTCACGATAGCATACATTACTTCTATTTTACATTACCTGGACACTTAAAGCATGAAATCATCAGAAATTTGCGTATGTAACCCCTACATAGTAACATAACATTTGTATGTATAACATTCGTTTTGTGTAGAGTTACTATGTATTTTTACATAAAATATTAGTAACAGCAACACATTACCCAAAATTCAATTTATTTCCTTAATCACCTCTCACAAGATCCAATTAATCACACTTATATAATAAGAAATAAAAATGATATTTACAAACTTACAACTAATTAAATAAATCTAAAAATTTGTCGCTGTCGTTGGAGCGCAGAGTGCCCAATATGCTGGCAGCGTTCCCCCTCTGAATAGCCAGACAAATCCTCTGGCGAAGGAAGCTACCAGCCTTGCGATCCCATTACCATTATTTTACCTTTCCTATCATTACTATTAACGTCTCTTCCACATTACCTACTTTGAAATTACCTGGACACTTAATGCACGATGTCATCAGAAAGTTAGGTATATAGCCCTTAGCACAGTAGCACTGGCCCTCGATACACGCGTACCCTTCGCCTGCACATCTGATCGAGGCACAAGCATCTGGAAAGAAAGCAAGAAAGAAAGAAAGTTAGAAAGAAAAAGGTTTGTTTGGGTATATGCAGTGGATGGATGAAAGGATAATACTACGGTGAGGGAAAACATCGTAAGGAAAAAACCTACCTGTTCCCCGAACTGGTAATAGTTAGGGCTTGTAAATAGCGACATAGCTTACCACCTGTCACATTGAGTACTGACTATCTGCTCAACACGTGGGTTCGAGGTGTCCATAGAATTACTACCTTCGCAATTGCGGAGATGGACATCTGAACCTTTGTCTACCTCGCAAGGGTTAATGGTCGTTAACGCGTTTGTCTTTTTGATGAAAGGATTGTTGCAAAAAGAATCCATAAAGCGAATGTGGAAGGTAGAGTTGCATAGACTTAACTTATATAGATCAAATTGGTGACATTATTCTCAAGCCGGTTGTACTTAGTGTGAAGAACAGAAGAACATGTATGAGAAGGTTAATGGGCGTGAGTGAAGCAAGAGACATTTGTCAGTATCGTTCCAGGTGGCGATTGATAGTCTGCCTATCCCGCTGGGGATGTAGAGGACGTGAATATATGTATTTATATGTTTAGCGACTTACAGATTTTACCAAGATGATATCATAAATCGAGACTAACGGGGGTTTGTGATTTCTGATTACCTCTCTGCGAAATGGATGTGATGTGTATTGTATATACATAAATATGATATATCCAGTATGTAATTACATGTTTTTGTTCACCCCGAAAGGAATAAGGGACGTGAATGTATGTGTATGTATCGAACACACTATTTTATGAATCAAATGTTGTTAGGTGATGAACATACATTGTCGTCGATTACATGCACTTGATAGATAGTCAGTTTTCCTCAACGTAATTTACGTCATATTTATAAAAACAACTTGTAAAGACTTGTTGTGATGCAACTATAAATAAACAATCGTCGTTGCGCCTGGAAGAACCGATAAAGATAAAATCATAACTTTTGATACAAGACAAAAAACTGTTTTTTTACGTATTTTAGGACGAGGATTTTTGTTTGAACTATACATATTGGAAAAGCTATGTTCGTATTCTTTTGAGATATTATAAAATTGGTTTCACAGGCATGACGGGCGTAGCAATAAAGCTTTCATAGTGAAAAAGATCATTTTTCTTAAAATAATGTTTATCGGTTTTTCCAGGCGCAACGGATGTATTTAATACATACGCAATATGCTCACACACATAAAATTTATTGTATTTAGAGGTTCTACAGATATATAATATTTAGGAATGCGTCAGGGGCATCATTGTAATATAATTGATTAATTGACTGCATCTTTTCACTACTTTTATTTTTGAAGTGAAAGTTAAGCGTTCATATTATTATTTTAGCTTGAAACGTGACTAATTATTCTTCATATTAATATAAGCGTATTGCAATCATTTATCAACAGATTACAAAATAACAAAAAATACACAAAAATCGCTATATTTCCTCTTACATACCACTTTAAATCCACTCTCACATACACAATCGTCAACTATAGCACTTTAATTTAGACTTACCTTCGTTAACATTACTGAAAAGTTGAGCTTCACTACCTATCACTAAACCCCATATAAGCAACCACTGCATTTGCTTATTAAATATTCATATTCACTACACACAAAATAGCTTTGTTTATCACTGGATTCTGCCATATGAGAAATGCCTCTCGCCTAGTGAATCCTTATCATAGATCCGAGGTGATAACGGCTGTATGTGTGATTTATATGTATGTATGTATGTGCTAGAAAGTGTATGTGTGTATGTATGAAACTTGTGTGCGTGAAAGCAAATTGTGATAAGAGCAGCAAATATTGACGCTGTAAAAATAAAAGCCTTATTTGTGAAATAATTTGATCGTTTTCTGGGTGTGGCTCTGAGATTCGGAATGTAAAGGTTGTGGGTTCGATTCCGGCTCAATAAAATTTGCACTGCGATTTTCAGTTCTTTGAACAATTTGTATGTATTTTTTCGTAAATTAACTGAGAAACACATAAAGTGTACAAGAAAGGAATACAGTAAGGAAACCTGTTTTGCAAAAAGCAGAACAAAATGTTTAAATTGGCAATTGTTGGTAGTCAGCTTCAAGTATTTATAGTAGCAGTAGTGTCAAATGCCTTAACACTAGAAAGACGGACGCGGTCAAATGACCGCTTTTTAAAGTTTGAAGTCCGATATTTTGAAAAATATTTTAATCGAAGATCTGTTAATTTGTGACTTTTATTATTATGCAAACCTACGTAAATAAACGAAGTCAAATTATTATAAATTTATTTGTTTACTTATATATTTTACAATATGGGACCAAAGACGGAAGCGGTCATATGACCGCTGTATCAAAAGTGCATTTTGTTTATAGTATTTTGAGAGGGTAGTTAATTATTTCAATGTTTACATTCTTGCCGTGTCGGTCCTTCATAGAACAATCAAGTGTTTGTTAGTACACACGACTCCTATAATATGAACAAAATGTCTGATCATCTTAGAAATAATGAAATACTTGCCTATTTACAAGAGCTTTCCGAGAATGACTCTGACTGTGAACCCGAACGCGAAACCATACTTAGCAAAAGATGAGAGCAAACCTCAATCGTAAAGACTTAGGGAATCTGTTGTCAACTAATGGAACCTTTTCTGAATACTGGACGAAACGTAACTACTGATAACTTTTTCACGAGTGTTAGTTTGGCTAAGAACTTGCTCCTGAAACGCACTATCATTGTAGGTACCCTGAATAAGGCGCGACGTGAAGTACTAATGTCAAAACTATCCCTTTGAACTTATTTGATACAAAAATACATACATACATACACATCACGCCTGATTCCCTGTAGAGGGGTAGGCAGAAATCACGGATCCCCATTTGTCTCGATCCTGAAAGACCACTTTCGCTTCATTGACATTCATACATCCTCTCATACACTCTCGGCGGTTATAGGTACTCCTAACGTCACCTTTTTTCAATATAGCGTCTATCTGACTGTTATATGTCTTATTAGGCCGGCCCCTACGTAACCGCCCTTCCACTTCACTCATATATATTCCTTTTGTCAATCTGCTATCATTCATCCGCATAACATGTCCAAACCATCGAAGCATGCTCTTTTCAATCTTAGTCACAAAAAGCCTAAAAAGTGATAACTGTAGTCTTACTGTTTATCAAGGAAAATGGAACAAAACGTGCTTTGGCTAAGCATACTACATGATAATGTTGCAATCGATACAAGAAACTGTAACTTTTTACAATGCTACCAAGTGTGCAGTGGATGTAGCAGATCAAATAGCAAAAATATAGTGTAAAAGCAGCATCACGCAGCACAGTGACCTGTTCAAGTATTTTTTAATATTTTTGACCTTACCGGGATAAATGCTTACGTTTCATAAAAAAAATGAAAGGTAACCATATAAAACGAAGAAAATTTATTTAGAGCTTAGCTAGCGAACTCACAGGTATTTCTGAATCTGGTTTAGAAATTCCTGTATCCTAGTCTTCTACTATGGATCCTTGCCGTTCAACTTCGCAGTCAACAATTCCCATAACTCCAGAAAATAGGAAAAGGCGACAATCACATATTTTTAAGTATAAAAATAAAACCAACAAAGTATGCAAAATATGCAAGAAGCTACTTTGTGGGTTTTGAAATGTAATTTTGAGTTAATTAATTTAAGAATTGTGTGAAATATTATAGAAGTGAGAAGAGAAAGTGTTTTTATACTATTTTATTGTTATTTTTCACTTTATCCTAGACCTATCATCATAAATAAAGTTCAGCGGTCATTTGACCGCTTGCCGTCTTTATAGGTAGCAAGATTTTCCCGTCTTTCTAGTGTTAACACTATTTCTTAATCTAAAAAATAATGAACAAAACTTATAAAAAAACAAATTCTTTTTGCGTCACTCATTAATTTTAACAGGTATCTTACATATCATAATAAATTCTTATTTTATTCCATAAATATATTATGTATAATCTCTAATACAATCAATCATATTATATATGCTACGAATTCCCTATTTATACCACCAAACACAATACAATTTTAGTTTTATATACCTACATAGTTGCAGCGCATGTCTATATCAACAGAAAAATTTCCCCCAGCTTGCAAATTCAATTTCAGTCTTTCGCGGACATTTGAAGTGAAAGGACGCCCCTTTCTTCATAGAGTTGGGCTGTATTCGCGTAATATTAACACGTGAACTTTGCAAATGTATGTTTGTGATTGAAATATATAAGTTACATGGTTGTAGACAAAATGTCAGTGTTTAAAATGATTGTTAGTTTGTTTTGTTTTACTCTTGTTGCTGCTAAAGGTAATTTTTCTAAGTACACATATTTTGTAGTAAATATGTCTTTTTTATTGTATGTTGTAGGAGGCTAATCAGGAATTAGAGTAATTTATTTACGGTGAGAGAAAACATCGTGAGGAAACCTACCTGTTCGTCGAACAGGTAATAGTTAGTGCTTGTAAATGGCGACATGGCTATCCATCTGTCACATTGAGTACTGACTATCTGGTCAACTCGTGAGTTCGAGGTGTCCATAGAATTACTACCTTCGCAATTGCGGAGATGAAAACCTGAATCTCTGTCTACCCCGCAAGGGTTAATGGTCGAGACTGCGTTTGTCTTTTTTATTTAATTAGTCGGGTGATGGGTTAGAAGCCAAATATACTTTATCAATGCCATTAGAATTCCATTGGTAAGGATCAATATTATAGAGATGGTACGTTCGAGTTTTTGTGTAAGGGATTAAAAGGCCTTAATGTACAGTCAGGGCTAAAAGTGCAGTCCCAGTACCTTTTTATAAAGTTTAAGTTTATAAAAACAAAAGACAATATTTTAACATTTTAAAACTGGCGCCACTATGTATTGTCATGGCCACTACACGTTCGCGTGCTTCGAAATAAAAAAAATATTGTCTTTTGTTCTTATAAACGTAAACCTTATAAAAAGTTACTGGGACTGCACTTTTAGCTCTGACTGTACATATCTTCAAAAATATCGAACAAGACTTATGTAAAATTAATTCTTAATTAACATTCAATACACATCCAATACATTGGTACATTTTAAGTACGCGAGGTACTGTCAATTCTTTTCAGGGTAGGTATAACCTCGGTAAACCGCAATTTCCTTGTTCAATTTTAGCGTAGATAGAGGTTGAGATGGCATTAATCATTAATTAAGTCGCTAAACTCACATTAACTTCGTTTAACAGACTATCCCTTAGTTGCTTTCTACGACATGCCCGAAAGAAAGCAAGTTATCATTCATTTTATATTCCACAGTACAAAAATCATTTTTCAAGGGGAAAATTCTCGTAAATCTATTCGCGTCCAGTAATCACGTTCTCTATGTTCCTAGAAAGTGAATTTAAGTGAAAACTTCACTGTTGTTAAAGCAAACCACTTTTGACATGATTGATGAAAGCCTTAAGTGCCTTAAGAACCTTTATAAAATTACTCTGCACTTGAATCAAATTAAAAATATGAATATTCAACTTTATTTACTAATCCTGAGATAGTTATGGATTTCATAGAATGTTATTGCTGTTTTTTCTTGGTAATGAATCATATAAGATATTTATCTAACTGCTAGTACATATAAGTCGTAAGTGAAGATTAAATGAATATACGTACTTTATTATAGTTTTGACTCCTATTCGTAAAGATACTAATCCCTAAGTAGTTTTAACCGATATTTATATACATATATACGATAAATACACTTTAGTCATGATTACTGTATAATAAATACTAAAATGTTGACGTTAGGAGTACCTACAGGGAATCAGGCGTGATGTGTATGTATGTATATAAATGCTAAAAAGTGACAGGAGATAATAAATTATGTGAATGTATTTGTGTGTATGGTATCTGATTAGCCAATTGAAATTTATTACCCTTTAGACGTGTACAGAATTATGGAATATTATATAATATCAATCAATATTGGTGGCAGGTTACTTTATGACAATTTACCCTTAATATTCTATCTAATCTAAATCTATTCTAATAAAGTTTAAATTTATCTTATTACAATTCTATTTACGTCACAGACTAACCGAAGAATCATTTCTGAGAATTCAATTCAATTCAACACAATTATTTTTATTTATTTCAGTGAACGTGAAAACGGAAGGGCCACGGTTCTTGGAAACCGAGAGAAATGTGACCACGATCGTAGGACGGGATGCCACGTTGTCTTGCAAAGTGAAGGACTTACAAGGGTTCAAGGTAAGTGATATTAAAAACCCAACTCTATGGCGCGAATAACCGGTACGCTTAACGTGAGGATTTGATTCCCGGTGGAGGTAGGGTTAAGAATTATGATTTATTGATGGTTTCCAGATTGGTCGTTGATTATGTATAAAGTGTATACTTACAAAATATACATATACACATCACGACTGATTCTCTATAGCGAGGTAGGCAGAGATCACAGATCCCCATCTGACGCGATTCTGACAAACCACTTTCGTTACATTGACAGTAATACACCTCCTCATAAATACAAAATATATGATGTATAATACCATAAATACTCCATTTTCTGTTATAATGGATCGGAACTATCTGGTGAATAAGGCTTCGATATATAAACCTCTTCCTATCTATGATGTTATGCCTAAAACGTCATGGTGGCAGGTTGTTACATTCTTCATTGTATGAATATACAATTTTCTTTTAACATATTTTACAGGAATTCATCATTGAATATTTTCAAAACACCATATTACCCATTGACTTTTTTGTTAAGTTATTTTTCACAAAACGCTTTTTAAACTAGCGTCAACGTAATTTAAATTATGTCAGTTCTTTCTAAAGGCGGAAACTCAGAAAGGTTTCCATTCCTTCGTCACTCATATAAATAAATGAGAAAGGACCCCATTGATTAGGTGCACACACAAAGCTTCGAAGGAAATATTTGAAAAGATCTTTTAATCTTTCATGTCAATGGCGGAGCATTGAAAGAGATTTATTCAATCTTATTTTCCTAAAAGGATACTTTTTAAAGCTGAATTCTTCCGTTTCCCCCACTGGTGCAGGAAGGTACTTTGAGAAACGTTTTCTTAGGTTACATACATACACTTATTTAATCCCTTAAGGGGTGCATAGAAGTAAAGGTTTCAATGAACAAAAATTTATTAGTTTTAGCTAACTAATAGACATACATAATTTCACGACCATTAACCCTTGCGGGGTAGTCAGAGGTTCATATGTCCATCTCCGCAATTGCAAAGGTAGTAATTCTATGGCCACCCCAAGCCAACGTGTTGAGCACATAGTAACTATTACCTGGTAAAGGCACAGGTAGGTTTCCTACTGATGTTTTCCATCAACGTTGTATTCGATGCATTGCTTAAATGTACTTTTATTATGAAACTTCATTTCCATTGGTACATGCTACCTATTTACAGAACAATTTTAATAATACTATACTCGTATCTAGCCTACTGACCTAGTACTTAGTTTCCTCTTACAAACTTAACATGTGTAACGTCATGTTTATAATTCTTTTAAGAGTAGTCAGAAACAGTGGCTTGACTGTCTTCAATAGTTTTTGTTTCCTCTAAGCCCACTTTAAAGAAAATTCAAACTTTAATCCTTATATAACTTTTGTTACTTCGAACTCCTTTTCACCTCTTTGCGGATTAGAGGATTGATGTTTGCGTGTATTAATCCTGAATTTTCTCAGAAATACATCGACTTTGTATGCAGGGGTTTTTCTGTATCTTCCACGAAACAGGGTTCCAAGAAAACACTAATATTCGCGTCTGCATTGGAAATTAATACACGCCGATACAGTAATATAAACGTATCGATACCGTTATATCAATGGTTATCGAATAAGTAGATTAGTTAAAAGTTTAGTACAATATATTATATGTATGAATGATAGAAGATTGACAAAAGGAATATATATGAGTGAAGTGGAAGGGCGGCTACGTAGAGGCTGGCTCAATAAGACATAACAGTCAGATAGACGATATATTGAAAAAGGGTGACGTTAGGAGTACCTATAACCGCCGAGTGTGTATGAGTGTCAATGAAACGAAAGTGGTCTGTCAGGATCGGGACAAATGGGGATCCGTGATCTCTGCCTACCCCTCTACAGGAAATCAGGCGTGATATGTATGTATTTATATATTTATTCGAATATTTCGTTACAATATCAAGTCGATATCACATAGCGACATATACTTTAAGACCATTAATTCTTTAATATGTGGTAGGAGATTTATGTGTCCATTTCTTGACGACCACCGTGATGCGATCGGTTAAATACGCTACTCATGAGGTCCTGTGTTCGATTCCCGATGGAGGCAGAGTTAAGAACTACCCTTTTCTCTGCTTTCCAGTCTGGTCATTGATTATATATTTCATAAATATACGTTGACTACTTACCAAGGGGCTAGTTCAATTTGTGTTCTTATCCAACGTGATAGGTATCGCCAAATATGCGTAATTTTCAGTTATTTTTCTCTTTTGAGAGATATGTTTACGTAAAAGACGAAAAGTAAAGAATTATCCGATACACGTAAAGTTCCATTACTACATTATAAAACCTTAAATTGTTCCAAACAATCAAAAACCTGTATTATCCAATCAACCCCAGAACTTTTGTCTTCCTAACACTTAACATTTCCTCACCTTAACTTAACTTATTACCTTGTACACCAAATTCTTAAGCTAAATCAATCGCCTGCTTAAACCCAACTTAACATTCCTAATCGGTTAAAACACAGCTTTTCATTAAACAGTAATACTGTCGACCCGTTAGCAGTTCGGATTACTTAACTAAGTTAGGTGTGATAGTATTAAGGGTAACTTAAGTCGGTGCTTAAGCAAGCTTCCAACAGATTAGCAAGTTCTATTGTGCCTAGTTCAAGAACTTAGCTTACGTTGGCTGTTTCGGCTTTTTTGTGTCCTTTGTATGAGTTAGGGCTTAGAGAAGAGTTGACTTAGCAGTATATACGCATCACGCCCGATTCCCTATAGAGGGGTAGGCAGAGATCACGGATCCCCATTTGTACTGATCCTGACAGACCACTTTCGCGTCATTGACACCTCGTACACCTCCTCATACACACTCAGCTCACTCAGTTATAGGTACTCCTAATGTCATCCTTTTTCAATATAGTGTCATTCTGAGTGTCGTATGTCTTATTGTACGAATATACATAAAATAATTTGGAATACTATATATGAATATACCTCTAACTACCTGATAATGGTTGTGAAGTGTTTCGTGTGCTATGTTTAACAGTAGTTAACACTGTGTAATATCTCAAGTTACACACAGGTAATTCCATAGTAATGGTATTAATTGAATTCATTTTCTAAATTGACAAAAGACCATTAATCCTCGTGGGTGGTCAGAGGGTCAGGTGTCCATCTCCGCAATTGCAAAGTAGTAATTCTATGGCCACCTCGAACCCACGTGCTGACCAGATAGTCAGTACTCAATGTGACAGGTGGTAAGCCATTTCGCCATTTTACAAGCACTAACTATTACCTGTTCAGGGACCACCTAGGTTCCATGATTTCTTCACCGTAGTATTCGAGCATTTCGTGAATGTATTTTTTTGTTACGAAAATGTACATACAAATTCATTAAACTTCATTTCCATTGGTACATGCTTAAGTGAGATTTAAACCCTGTATCCACTGACACAGAGTCAAGTTTATAAATTGCATTATTTTATCATTGCTCTATTACTGCTATGTTTATAAACTGTTGCAAGCACGTCAACATTTGTTGGTAAACAGATTTTGACGCTCATCTGACGTGAACTTATCAACATGTTGCTGGCATATCTGCAACATACAGTGTTGGTAGCAACATAAAGACGTCAGCTCCGCAACACGTTGATTCAAATTTGTTGCCTTACAAATGTTTACCGTGAATACGGGGCTTTAACATAACACGTGTTACCTTTTCGGGATAGTTGAGATCTGGAATTACTACGATATTCCTTGCATATTTAATTTTTGTTTTCCACAGAAACTCAGTAGCGATTGCCCTTTACGAAATTAGCGATTCCTCACCGTGTTTTCTATAATATAAGCATACTTGTATTGATGTGAAGAAAGCAATTGCTACGATCAGGAAAACAGGGGATCCGTGATCTCGTATTTGTCTCACTGTAGGAAAAATGGGCGTGAAATGTATAAATGTTTTTTCTGACTGAATAACATATATTTAAATACAAATAAAATGAGTACATAATCTTTCCTACGTTTACATATATGTACGCTGACCTAAAAATTTGGTCCGATCCGGACAGACCACTTCGCTTCATTGACACTCATACATCTTCTCATACACACTCGGTGGTTATCACGATTCAACTACCCTTATTTATCATTATAAATATATTCTACTTAAATTCCCTTACACTCAACGCCCAGCTTCCTAATCATCAAAGTTCCCTGATACTATAACTTTCGGAGCAAAAGTTACTAAGTTGTTACACGGCTTTAACTAGCGCGAAACTTAGCGATTCAATACTGAGTAGAATAACATATAGTTTAAATTTGCTTTTAGGGTAGTCAGAGGGTTTAGTGAACATACATTCACGTCTTTAAATCCCTTTCGAGTTGAACAGAACCTCGCAGTCATACAGAACCTTGGAAACACATAGCTTTTATGTCTCTTTTAGAATGAATATTGGGGTTGTGATGTCATAATGGAACATAAGTGACAGTTTGATAGCCCATTCCCCAATAGATTCCTTCGAGCCTTACCCTTACGACATGCCATTAAGAACGGCAGCTAGTTAGCATTATTTTTACGTTTCTAGCAGGGAATTGACGGGACAGGGTTTGAGTTTCACGATTCCATGAGTAAATCAGTCTATGCGGTTGATCCATAAAGATTTTGTTGTATAAGTATATGATATAGATAAATAGCTATATAGCCTGACATACTGGCGTCTTGAAGCGACTAAGGAATTATAAACATAGATTGGTCGCTCATATTGCATATGAATACCATATTCAAGAGATTAGGAAACATCATTTTATTGCCAAAACATCTTATCTATACTGTGATGATAACACAGAAAAGAAATTTACTTATTAACTTAACTAATTTGTATGACTACATCTTAGTCTTTAGCCTTTTACATGTCTCAGAGGCTCTGTTCACCCCGAAAAGGACAAGAAACATATATGTGTGTATGTATTTAAAACCTCTTAAGCCATTTATCATGTTAAACAAATGGCTGGCTTGGTCTGTAAATCAGAATCCAGCTAGAGGCAGAAGGTTGGTGGTGACACGCTGATATTTATTTCGTATAAATTTTAGCTTCCTAAGTCAGCGTACTGTATAGAATAATATTTAGGATGTTATATGAATTAGAATAAAGACGGGATGGTAGTCCATCTCCTGCTATATGCATGCTTTGGTCCCTTAGTCACCTTCTATACCAAGAAGAAGAATGAACGTCATGCTGCGATAAAAAGTAGCTACTTACCATTCTATTAATTGAAAATTTTACGAGATAAGTTCTGTTTCATTCACATACATATACATTCACGTCCTTTAAACCCTTTCGGGGTGGACAGAAATTCGGAGATCGCATCGCCAATTGATCCCAATTACCCCTAATCCCTTAGTCGCCTCCTACAACATGCCGGGAAGAAGGCGCGAATAAGCATTCTTTTTTCATTTCTGACTATCATGAGATAGTCAGTACAATTTTCATTGCAAAAAGTGACTCAGGAGATGTTATATCTCTGTGGTTCTGTGGTTCTTCCTACTCCAAAAAGGATTTACAGGACGTGAATTTATGTATATATTTTAAATCTGTAGCATATTATAATTTATTCTATTCTAGTATAACTTGGTACCTATTTGAGTTCATAAGTAATTTATTGTTGTTTTGTTTTTTATATTGGTGTTAAGGATATGAATGTATATATATATTAATTTATTAATATGTTCATAAAAGTTTATTAATACATGTATGAATATAAAACTTCCATTCGCAGGTAGCCTGGCTCCGCGTCGACACCCAGACAATCCTGACAGTGGGGTCTCACGTCATCACCAAGAACCACCGTGTCACCGTCACCCACGCTGACTCCCAGGCCTGGACCCTGGTTCTCCGCAGCATCAGTGAAGAAGATGGTGGAGCCTACATGTGCCAGATTAACACTGAACCTATGATGACGCAGACTCACTATCTTCAAGTTGTTGGTTAGTATAGGTTTTTTATATTTTTTTAATTATTTATTAAGCCATTTACCACGGTTATGTCGGTTTAAGTACAAACACTGATGCCATGGCATTTGTATTTTTTATTCAGTAGCCAAGGTTACACCAAAGCCGCCAGCCGCTACAACCGAAGAAAAACGAAGTCGAAGCTACAATTCTTCTCTTCCTTGTTCTTCGGTTCGTTCCAGTTGAGGATCCAAATATAATCCCAAAACAAACATATTTAGCCAGTTTGGTATCACAATTGACTAAATCGAAAAAAGCTGAAAATAATTATTTATATTTTCAACTTTCACTGAGCTGCTGACTTTGTTGACGACTCATAGATGACTGTAGTATAGGTTTATTGGTTTATAAATGTGCTTAGAAAGGGGCTAGTTCAATTGGTGTAATAGTATCTTACAATAATATTCACCCGTAAATGTTTGGGACGAAAAATATTGCAAACTAGCTGCCGTTCTTCCCGGCATGTCGTAGGAAGCGACTGAGGGTCTAGGGGTCTATGGAAACAATTTGGCGATGGGTTAGCAACTTGTCAGTAATGTTCCATATGATATTTGCTAGACATTTCATAACATTAGTTACAAAGAACTCAAATATTAGTTGAGCTTTGCATAACTTTAAGGAACACCATCTAAACTATCAACCTTGTCATGTTAAGTACTAAACTTCACATGAGGTCTAAAAAGATACTACATATATGTACATTCACGTCTTTTAGTCCCTTTCGGAGTGGACAGGACTTCGGAGATATAGTATCTCCTTGCTCACTTTTTAGCATTAACATTGGGTTTGCAATGTGGAACATAGGTGACGGGTTGCTAGCCCATCGCCCAATTGATTCAATTTATCCTTAGTCCCTAAATCACCTACGACATTCCGGGAAGAACGGCAGCTAGTTAACATTCTTTTAACTTCCCATACTAGCACGGGACCAACAGAAATAGCTTAAAAACCTAAATTTTCTTATCACTAATAGTTTTAAGAGATTCGCGATTTATACTCATGATTAATAACTAACGGGACTTATCGCGTAAGCTTTTATATAATAAAGTTACCTTTATTAACCCGACGTTTCGGCTACGTTGCAGCAGCCATGGTCACGGGTAGACTGACGATGCATATTTCTTCGCCTCCACCGCAGCGCCCTGTCAGATTCTTCTCCGACTACCCGAACTGCTACGTTTTTATCAATAACATGAGACCTACACTTACTTTTTTTTTTCCTTATCTCTATTATCAACTATCCCTTGTTACAGTACCACCAGACATTTTGGACTCCTTGAGCAGTAGTGAGATAACAGTTCACGAAGGTGGGGCCGTTTCCATGCGATGCTCAGCGGTGGGGATTCCACGCCCCACTATTACTTGGAGGAGGGAAGATTCCAAGTCTATTAGAGTGGGGAAAGCGGTGAAACCTGGTAAGACAATTATTTTTATTAACTTGATATAGGTTATGTGCGGTTATCTAGCTGCTTTTCATTCCGGCATGTCATCAAAACTTAGACAAATGCAAGACTTGTGGGGTAGTCAGAGGTTCAGGTGTCCATCTCCGCAGTTGCGAAGGTAGTAATTCTATGGCCACCTCGAACTCACGTGTTGAGGTGGTAAGCCATGTCGCCATTTACAAGCACTGACTATTACAACTATCAAACAAACAAGTAGGTTACGGCACAAACAAGTAAACGATGTTTTCTCTCACCGTAGTATACGATTTTGCATTTCGTAAATTTTTTATATTTATCACGATAATGTACATAGAAATTCATTAAACTTCATTTCCATTGGTACATGCTCAAGCGGAATTTGAACCCTGTACCCACTGATACAAAGTCAAGACCCAAACAACTGAGCTACGTCGAATTACTACTAATATTTTATAAGAATTCAATGACAATCGAGTTTTATATGTTCAAGCCCTGTTAATCCCTTAAAGAGTGTAGAAAACCTGTGCTCTTTAGAAGTCATACATCTTCTACAGTGTTCTCCTTTATTTTTCTTAAAATCACTACCTCCGTAATTACGGAGATGGACACGAGAACACGACGTTAATAGTCGTGAAAAAGTTTATATTTGACACAGATAAGAATATTATTATAGATATATCTTTGTCTTAAAGTCACTTAGATAAGTACAAACGCGTTCTCGACCATTACCCCTTGCGGGGTAGTCAGAGGTATCCATCTCCGCAATTGGGAAGGTAGTAATTCTATGGCCACCTCGAACCCACGTGTTGACCACATAGTCAGTACTCAATGTGATAGGTTATAAACCATGTCACCATTTACAAGCACTAATTATTACCTGTTCGCGGAACATGTAGATTTCCTCACGATGTTTTCCCTCACCGTAGCACTAGTTGAAATTAGTGTAATAAGGTCTTAAATATTGTAATAGCGTCTTGACTCATGAATTTTCTCTTTATTGCAATTGCAAAGAGTCTTATGCTTATCATACTTACAGATCAGTTCATTACGTAAATGCACTAAATTGCTTTTTGCTTCCAATTTGGAAGTCTGCGGGCAATTTCTAAATGTTCCTTGCAATGACCCGCTTTTAATGTATTGCAATTTTATTGTAATAGTATACTGTAGTATTTTTTATTATTTATAGTAGTACTGTAGTATTTTATTATCTGTGGTAATAGTTTGTTTTTAAATAAGATATTGTTGAACTTTCAATTATTCAAAACGTTACATTATTTTGAGTTCAATTATGAAAGCATATCAAAGTTGGTAGCGCATTAGCAAAAATGAGAAAATTACCATAAATGAAGACAAAATTCGCCTTAAGACTGGCGAAATTTCTCACTTTTCCACGAACAACTTCACACTGTTACTGAATTGATATTGAACTGTAATTTTTCACAAAACATTAGTGGACTAGGGCCTTTGATGTATATCCATTATTTCATTATAAGTTATCTTGTGTATTTTTGATAGCTTAATAAACTTATAATATACTTACTTTACGTAGATTATGAAAGTGTACATACAAGGTACTAAAACATCAAACCTTAGCAGTGAAACCTTTTTAATAAAAGCACGCGTCAAAAAGACCAAATATTAAAAGAGTTTTCAAGCCTTTGATACTATAAGATTTATATAACAAAGCAGTGTATTTGCGATTCAGACGTCTAAGTAATAATAGTTATAGCCGTGTATAACACACTTATTCTTTTTAGTTTACGAAATCTAAGCAACTTTGGTCATTATGAGTCCAAGTGAATACGAATTGTTGCTATAAATTAAGTAAAATACATATATGTGTTTGCGTGTGTATGTAGATAAAGGGACCTACAAACGAATCATAGGAATCCTAAATATCGTCTTAATACGTTATAGTCACTATCTATGAATGGCGACGAACAAAGCGCCTCTATGTTACGTCACGTCATACACAAGCTATTAAGAAATTGCTATTGAGAAAGAATGATCATAAACTTTAATTGAGTTACACGAGATTTTCACACCTCTTATGTATAAGTATGGATCCAATGCTATGGGTATGCAATTTAAGTATCCATTATTATTCAAAATATCCTATAGTATTAAATCATCTGTGGTATCACTATCTTAAAAATATTTCCCTTTGTTTTTCCACTTGAAATATGCACCTTAGCAATTCGTACGACAGATGGCAGTATACCGCGTCCAAACACTCAAATTTATATTTTCACTATTCTTGCGGAGACAAGTGTTTTTAAGACACTACAAAAAGAGCCATTATGATAATGAGCGCGCTGTCTCTATCTAGATTATTTGAGCAAAGTTTATTTCGCAGCTGTGTGAGCGAAAAATTATACACAAGATACCGAGCGCTGTTTACTGTTTTTGTTACGAAATATTGCACGTACTTTTTGTTACGTGGTTGATGCAAGTTTAATATCTAAGTTTTTGATTAATACGGGATGAAAATAATGAAGTTGGTTAAAGTCCAATCTGCATGGAGATTGAAGTCAGAGGTTCAGGTTTCCATCTCCGCACTCGTAAAGGTAGTAATTCTATGGACACCTCGAACCTAGGTGTTGACCAGATGGTCAACACTTAATGTGATAGGTGGTAAGCCATGTCGCCTAACAAGCACTAACTATTACCTGTTCGGGAAACAGGTAGGTTTCCTCACGATGTTTTATCTCACCGTAGTATTCGATGCATTTTCTAAATGTATTTTTATTATTTTTATGTTCTGGATGATCACCATCAATATTCCGTTGTTGAACTAAACACGTTATTTGATTTTCCACTATTACTTCTGATTTACTGATTATAAGTGAGTTTCGATTCGATTCTCCGCTGCGATGCGATTTTACATTTGGTGCCATAAATACAAAATACAAAGCCGCTTTGAGCTGAAAATCTGTGTTACTATGTTAATACTATGTTTCATTATATTGTTTTCAATTTTATACGATATCTTCTTGTTACTGTCCTCTACATCCCAACTTAATATAACCTTTCTTTCTCTATTCTCTAGTAGTGAAATGGAAAGGCGATTGGTTGAACCTTACATCTGTGAATCGGGACATGAATGGAGCCTTCCTTTGCATAGCGACTAACGGAGTACCGCCTTCGAAGAGCAAGAGGATATTACTACACGTTTACTGTGAGTTTAATTAGATTTAGAAGTAATCAGCTTGCAGTAGTCTAATGCTGGATATAGGCCTTCCCAAAAGTCTTTAAACTCGGTCAGTCATGGGCCTCATCCAGCCACTACCAGCGACCTTTTCAGGTCGTCAGTCCACCTGGCCAGCTATCTTTTTGCTATGTTGTGAGCGGTTATACTTATATACTTTGCTAATTGGCTGACCAGTGTCTCTAATATTTGATATTTTAACCATACTAATCTGAAAGAATAACAATAGAATTTTTAATAATTTTAGCATATATATAAATTGTTGAGGTAATCTACTAAACTAAAACTATAAGATTAAAGATAATAATTTAAACTCATTTTCCTTCAAACTCTAACCCTCACATATTATCAACGCACCGACTATAAATGGGTCAACTGACGCACCTGAATCCAATTCAATTCAATTGAACCCCAATCCAGTCATCTAGGCCTTACGTCTTAGACCTAAAGACCTAATATCCGCAGGTACCCCATCTGCGCAGGCCGCCCATAAATTAGTAGGCAGCTTTGTCGGAGGCTCCGCTGCGTTGCGATGCAATGTGGAAGCTAATCCACTGGAGCGGTTGTATTGGACGCGAATTGATGGGACTAGGCTACAGAATGGTGAGTGTATTTACACCTTTATATCACTACATAGTATAAAACAAAGTCGCTTTCTTTGTCCCTATGTCCCTTTGTATGCTTAAATCTTTGAAACTGCGCAACGAATTTTGATGCGTTTTTTTTAATAGATAGAGTGATTCAAAAGGAAGGTTTATATGTATAATAACATCCATTAAATAGTGGAGCGGGCTATATATTTTATACCCATGCAAAGTCGGAGCGGGTCACTAGTTATACTATAAATTGGAGACATTCTTCTCAAGACGGGTGTACGTAGTGTGAAGAACTGGGGCTCAACAAGTTCAGACAAATTCATTAACACTTTTTGCAAAATATCAGTTAAAAATCACATCAGTAATAGCGTGAAGTTGGTAGTGGATTAGCTAAACTAACAAATTTCACCATTTTTAAAGCGAAATTTGATACTTTTGGTGATCTGATATTGAACTGCGTTTGTGTTAAAACGTATTAGTAGACTTGGGCCGCAGAATAGCATGTATGAGAAGGTTAATAGGCGTGAGTGAAGAAAGATTTGTCAGGATCGTTCCAGGTGGCGATCGATAGTCTCTGCCTATTCCGTTGGAGACGGAGAGGTGTGAATTAATGTATGGTTAGTTTTATTAGGAAGCATTCTCCTAGATCACCTTTAGAATTACTATTAACATGATAATACATACATAGTTACTGAGAATATTACTATCTCCTAAGTCAATCGTAGTATAACTATCAAAATCAGATAGAATATTAAGTTCAGAAATTTCTGAATAATGTCGTAGAAGACGGTAAAGCTTATAACCTAATAGAATTTATAGGCTTATATATAACTTCTCTAAAATACAGACACACACATATATATTTTATACATAAATATATATATATTTAAATAAGCCAAGCTAAAAATAGCTATTCCATTCGACCTCGTAACTTATTTTACAACCTAACACAATGTCACCCAGCATTTCGATTCCAGGAACCAAATACAAGATAACCACAAAAACGTCAGGCTACATCCACAATACGACGTTATTCGTACACAACATATCCCGCTTTGACGTCGGAGTGTACCAGTGTAGCGCCGAGAGCTCCCTTGGGATATCCCGCGAAGATATAACATTGTACAGTAAGTGGTTGTTTGATTGAAAAGCAGTTTCATTTTTACGGTTAGAGACGATTGGTTTTATGACTAGGCGAGAGACTGTTTGACGACTCTTTGTCTCGGTGTTATAGTTTGGAATGTAAATGGTACATTTATACATATACGTTCACGTCCGTTTATCCCTTTGGGGAGAAATAACGTTGGAGACGTGAAAACATGTCCTTGGTCACTTATTAGCATATTGGGATTGTGATGTTGTATAGGAAATTGGTGACTGGTTTCATATATCCCTAGTCTCTTAGTCGCCTCTTACGACATGCTGGGAAGAACGCCAGTTAGTTAGCATTCTATTTACGTCCCAGACTAGGACGAGGCAATATAAATGCTTCCATTTATTGATTATATTGTTGATGTATTAAAATGTATGTGTTATGAGATAACAAAGGTACTTGGGATATTGGATCTATTGAGCAATAAGTACAGTCATATTAATAGCCATCACAATTCCGATAGTTTTACTGCTATATGATGTATGTATTCAAGGTTTGTTCATCCCGAAAGACGTGAGGTAACGGGAGTGTCTACTGTATATCTCGATCCCGGCACACTTTTGTATTACAACCACATAGCGCACAATTATATATGTACATATACAGCATGAGACATAGATATAATCTTTTACACCACGGCGTATGGGATTCATACGCGCGTCTAAAATCATTATAATGAATATGTAATTATGTTATTATTTAGCATTTGCGGCTACTACAACAACAACTTTATCAACAACAACACAAGAAGATCAAACATGGAGAATGGAAACTACTGAGAGCTTATTTTGTAAGTAAAACTAATATTTAGTCCTGTGTTAGTCTGGGGTGTAAAAAGAATGCTAACTAGCTGCCGTTATTCCCGATATGTCATAGGTGACTAAGAGACTAGAGCTAAATAGGATTCATTAGGCGATGGGG
The DNA here is from genome assembly GCA_030578115.1 of Leucoptera coffeella. Lineage (NCBI taxonomy): Eukaryota > Metazoa > Arthropoda > Insecta > Lepidoptera > Lyonetiidae > Leucoptera > Leucoptera coffeella. Next base: position 127,177 of record JAMBLF010000031.1, on the reverse strand, counting down.
AAACAACGTGTCACCAATGTTCCATTATGACATTGGAACTCCAATATTTAAGCTAAAAAGTGATCTAGTAGATGTTTTCATGTCTCCAAAGTACTATCCACGGGAAAAAGGATTAAAGGACGTGAATGTATATGGATGTATGAAGTAGTATTTAATACACTACTATGTCATTTGAATTAACTCCTTGGTAAATCGTAAGATTTGTGTGTTAAGTATTCAATGTTCAGTTCAACATACTCATATGTATTATATCATACTTATGCGTTAAAGATTGAGGAATAAATGTATATGTATATAACATATATAATCTTTTTGCCAGTTTCCTATGAGTAGTAATAAGAGAAAGAGCTAAATTAACGTGCAGTTAAGTTTTTATCAAGATATTTGGTGCTATGTTTTCAGAATATGGGAAATTGCTATATTAAATATATAATTTTCGAAACTTTTTAACTAAACTTTTCACTTCCATGGAGAAAAACCTTGGTGATAAACCTCTTTTTTCTTCTGAGATTGAGTATTTGTCAGAGAGTAAGTTTAACAAAATAATTATTTATTCAGATGATAAAAGGGAAGAATTAGAAGAAATTCCAAATGAGATAAATCCACAACATGATTCCATTGCGGTTATACTGAGTCAGCATCAAATGCAGAATTTAGGTAAGTGCTAACTTCATAACAAACTCACACATATAAACTTTACAGACATTTATTCTTTCGTGCAAAAAAAATATAAGAAATAAACAAAAAGTTCAGAAAAACTTTCGTTATACTACCTGTGTTATAGAAAACAAAATTGTAATAAAAACAGAAATGTCTGTGAATGTTTTTTCGTCATGTTAATAATATATAACGTATTTTTGAAAGATGATTGATTCATTACCTGGATACCTAAGGAGATCTTTGAGGGGACAATTCTAACAGGCCAAATCTATCAAGGAGTTATTGTAATTATACTCAAATTATATTATATAAGGTTAAACAATAAAAATTATGATTAGATATGAAACGTCGTAACCTAACCTGCCTATCACGTTGGGTACTGCCTATCTAGTGAAACGCTTTGAGTGGCTCATACCTAACTTGCCTTTGAAATTTCGGAGATGGACAATAAAGCCTTCGACTACCCCGCCACAATAAAAAGGGAGTATGTTTACAGTAAGTCCTAGAGCGTATGTATGTATATAAATTTTCTAAAAAGAAGACGTGAAAATACTTTTTCACGTATTATAGGAAAGATATTTATATTATGAGTGTTCTATGTACTAAATAATTCACATGTAGGTATGGTCTATCTCGTTTTTGTAATTAAATTGTCTTGATAATATCTGGTCACCAAAACTCAGATTTGAGAACTCAAAAAGTTCTTATTATCTATTACTACCTATTACTCTTTTATATAGCTCGACTTACTGAAATGACATTGATGTTATATGATGATACCTTATATGATAATACGTTTTACGATGATACGTAATATTATCTTTTACCAGAATTACCCCCTACTTTATGACCATCGACTACCACTGGTGATAACCCGCCACAATAAAAAGGGAGTATGTTTACAGTAAGTCCTAGAGCGTATGTATGTATATAAATTTTCTAAAAAGAAGACGTGAAAATACTTTTTCACGTATTATAGGAAAGATATTTATATTATGAGTGTTCTATGTACTAAATAATTCACATGTAGGTATGGTCTATCTCGTTTTTGTAATTAAATTGTCTTGATAATATCTGGTCACCAAAACTCAGATTTGAGAACTCAAAAAGTTCTTATTATCTATTACTACCTATTACTCTTTTATATAGCTCGACTTACTGAAATGACATTGATGTTATATGATGATACCTTATATGATAATACGTTTTACGATGATACGTAATATGATGTTATATTATCTTTTCCACCAGAATTACCCCCTACTTTATGACCATCGACTACCACTGGTGATAACTGGTCATTGTGGTCTTCAAGGAGTATGAAGAATGCTACGAATCTGCTCCTGATACTCGTAACTTTAGTGATTAGTAGGTTTACTACTTCGTAGTACTAGTTTTGATTGTGATACGTATTCGTAGTATGATTACTGTTCATTTTAGTATGATTTATAAACTGTAATAATTTAAAAGTGAATATATAGTTTTTTAAGTATGTATAAATATTAAGTTAATTATTTAATTATATAGCTGAATAAAGTTTGTATAATAAGTCAATTCTCGAATAAAAATATGTATTATAAATAAATTTGAATTATAATAAGTAATGAACATTAATAATTATGATGCTGTTATTTCGACACATAGGAATCCAACTAGTTGCCTTTCCTCCTGGCAAGTTGATGTGTCAGGAACAATGAAGGTCGATGGGCTGGAAACCTGTCACCAGTATTCCATAAAGTAACTACAACATCAGTGTTGCAAAGATCGGATAAATAACGAATTCATGATCACTGCTTACACTGAAAGGAAACTGGCGAAATGTATAATAATTATTATTAATAATAATGTAAATAAATTAACTATTAAATAATTATACGGTGTTGTGAGATTAGGAATTATTAAAAAATATATTATTGTAATTATTGTTACTTTAGAAGTACCTATAACCAACAAGTGTGTATGAGGAGGCGTATGAGTGTCAATGAAGCGAAAGTGGTTCGTCAGGATCGGAACAGATGGGGTGGCATATTCTGCCAAGGAAACGGGCGTGATGTGTATGTATTTGTAAAATTATTAATATAATACTCGTAAATAATTCCGTGCTCATATAATATATTAACCAGTGGTAGTCTGAGACATTAAGCAAATTATTCGAATGGCGGCCGCGTCTCGGTAAACGCAGTGTAGGACGCCCCCCTGCTAGATGGACCGATGACCTGAAAAAGGTCGCTGGTAGTGGTTGGCTGAGGGCCACGAGTGATCGTGTATTGTGGCGTTACCTTGGGGAGGCCTACGTCCAGCAGTGGACTGTCATAGGCTGATTGATTGATTGAGTCTGAGACATTAAATTAGGTAACTACCTACCTTTCTTCTCGGAATGTCGTAAATCGGCATTGGAGTAAAAAGATTATATGATTATATGACTTTGATTATATCTGAAGATATTAATAACATCTCTCCTAGGTTGTATTAAACCTAAACTGTTTTAAAGTATATGTTATATATAAATATATTAATACATTTTTTTTATTGTTATCGAATAAATACAATGGTGAACAATTTTCTTTTGTAAAGATAATATCTTATTTAGTTTCAGATTTTCTGTAAATAATAAATGACTATATAAGTATAATAATAGTTTTTTAATTATATACCCAACTTTTAATATTCCTTTCCCATGCATGTTTGGGACATGTATAGAATGTATCCAGCTGTCTTATTTCTTGAATTTGTAAGAAGAAACTACAGAACTAAACCATTTCAATGCCATCAAAACCAGATAGTTATGTTTGTAATGGGAATAAATATTTCTAGAATGTTTTTATATCTTAAAGGGTCTGCCTACCCCAAAATGGATTGACAAACGTAAGTACTTTAAGTTTATATTTATTATAAATTTTGTCTAAGGCGCAAGAATCAAGAATTTCCAAGTACAATCAAAGTTCAAGCCACTGAAAGCGGGCCTTAAATTAAAAATTATCTATTGTAAGAGAGGATTAAGGCTGAGACCGTTAATACTTCATCGATTTGCTTTTGCCTTTGTTCTAACCTTTGAAGGCTGAGATCATAAATTAGGGATGAGTACAACCCAATTCTCTTCTATATTAAGCGTACAACCACTACATACATATATACGCTTCACGACTTTTGTATACACATATCATCCGTATATTTACTTAGGATATTGAATTAATAAAAATGTTCCGTTGCATCGTTCGTCACATACAACCTTAATTAATAAATGCTAGTGATAAGGATAAAAATACTTTAAGGAATATTGATGATGTCTTTTAGCTCAAAATATGAGGAAAATGACAAGGATTTTCGTCTTAAAATAGAATTAACATTACTAGTACTATCTCTTTTATGTTGAACTAAAGTATACCAAAATAATGCATTTTATTCATTTTGGACATCATGTTTCATAGAGACAATTACAGCTTAAGACCTACACAATCGATATTTAAAAAGAAAAAGTGAAAAGGGCAAGTTTATTTTTTCAAAGCAACCGGGTTCGATTCCCGTACTGGATACAGTTGTTTTTTCAAAAAAAATATGAATGCAGTTTTTCTTTTTATTAAAATCGGTAACATGGTTCCTTACGAACAAATCTTCGTATCTCTTATAGTTTCACACTTTCCCATACTGACCGTTTTGAATGCGCCATTCTGTATAGTTAACTAGCCTAATCCGTATTCCTTAATCACCTCTTATACCACCATATGAAAGTCTATTTTATGTACAATATAAATAAATATTAAAGCCCCTAAATAATACATAGCTTTCATACACAAAAACCAATCGCATTCAATTTATTACTATTTCTACGAACGAACGATTGAATGCTTTCGCTTATTTGATAAAAAACTATGACTGATATCAATTTGAAAATAATTGCCTATTCGTACTTGGATACAGGATCTGAAACTAAAGGTTCCTATGATTAATAACTAACGGGACTTATCGCGTAGGTTTTTATGTAATAAAGATACCTTTAATAACCCGACGTTTCGGCTACGTTGCAACAGCCATAGTCACGGGCAGACACGTCATAAGTCATAATGTAGCCGAAACGTCGGGTTAATAAAGGTAACTTCATTTTATAAAAACTAACGCGATAAGTCTCTTTAGTTATTAATCATGAGTATAAATCGCGAATCTCTTAAAACTATAAAGGTTCCTAGTTCAAATCTCACCATGTATACATAAAGTCATGTCCTTCCCTTTTAGAACTGACCTAAAATCTCCTTGGTCACTATAGGCGATGTAATATACGTAACAATTGTGTCAGGAGTAATAACTTTAAAAATACATTTACGAAATGCGACGAATGGCGACATAGCTGACCACCTTTTACATTGCGTACTGAGTATCTGGTGAACACGTGAGTTCGAGGTAGCCATAGAATTACTAGTGGAGATGGACACCTAAACTTCTGACTACCCCGCAAGGGTTAATGGTCGTGAAACGCGTTTGTATTTTTAGTCTTGTGTCAGGATGTCGAGAAGATCGGCAGCTAGTCAGCATTCTATTCACGTCCCACTAGGAATAGATTCCCAGTCTAGTATGGGATCGGAGCATATACCAATGGCAAGTTTCATAATTGTTTATACATATTATATGTTAAATTTATACGGTGAGGAAAAACTTAATGGGGAAACTTACCTATTCTTCGAAATAGACAATAGTCAGTGATAAATTTGCGCCTTGACACTGTGACATATACTACCACGCTTTTCTTCTGCTTTCCAGTCTGGCTGTTGATTATATATGCTATATGTATATGTATTTATCTATATATAATATGTATATATTTCTGAAATATACGTTGACTTGTACCCTTAACACAAGTCTTAAATGAACTTACCAAGGGACTAGTTCAATTGGTGTAATAGTGTCCTAAATATTATTACCACGTGTCTATCGGGAATGGTGAATACTGTGGTGAGATTTGATTGTCCAAAAGACCTTTGTAGAAACTACGTATCAATGACTATTCCGAAATAGTTAATAAGGAAGTCCTTAGTTATTTACCTCTAATGATAAGGCAGCCAGCATTCTATTCTCATCCTAGTATAATAAAATAACCATTTAAAAAGTAAATTTGACAATAACGGTTCGTATGTACGTTATTACGTTTTCCCAGAACGTATGAATGAATGCCTACGCTTATTTCATAACAGCGTTTGACGTAACAAATCAAAAATATTCTACATTCGAGCAAATAAATTGTATGTAGGTTGCTCTCGTTTTTCCTATATTCACTTTTATATATTCACCTATAGATACTAATGTTATATAAATATTGAATTAATTAGAAACGTTAGTAATTAAATATCTCTTCAAAAAGTACATGTTTTAAATGTGATTCATTGTTACAAATGCCAAATATATCCAAAGAAAGGCGATGTCTCGATTTCTTCCCTCCCAAGCACAATTCCCTCCTCATTTGTACTCAATATTAAATTTCGTATCTGTTAAGCAATTACCGAATCTTTTATTTGATCCCCAAATTATGTTTCGCGTTTCCCAAGAAGGGCGCTCGGAAAATTACTCTGCAAACAAATTTAGTAAATTGAAGTTACTCGAGTGAACACTCACGTGTCCCGAGAATTAAGAAACAATTCTGTTTAGTTGGGTTCCATATGGCCATAGAATAACTACCTTCGTAATTGCGAAGTTGGACACTTAAATCACTTACTAACCAGCAAAACTATAATGATATAATGGCTGAAAATCTGGCTGTACGTTTATTTTAAAAATCTTTTTCTTATTCAGCCTATTTCTCGGGATTCCTCTATATATGTGATATGGTTCACTACCTATCAACTGAAACACGGGCTTCAAGTGACCCATGCCGATATTTCGAAGATGGACACTCAAGCCTTTGACTATCCCACCGCAATGATTAAGGGAGTGTGTATACAAGTCGTGAAGCATATGTTTATGTTTATCTTGTCTTTTTCTTTCTTGTTGAATCTCCGAAGGTATAAATGTTGGATATATGTATGAAAATCCGGTTGACGTGCTGTGGGTATCGGCGAGGGAAAACATTGTGCTTCTTCATAATGTACCAAATTTCGTAAATATATGTATGTATAGGTAATAGTTAGTACCTGTATCGTAAGTTTTACCATTATGTGGATATGTAGTAGAAAGTGAATTGGAACTTTGACCATCGCGAAGGTCAGGTGTCAAAAAGACCACCATGTCATTCTAAGTCATGAGTAGTGAAATCGGTTTATTTGAACGAACGTTTTAGGAATGAAACTACATAATAATATCTTAGTACAGTAATATAATTATCAGTCTGAATTTCTTAAACTAGTTGTATTGTTTAAAGTACACTTAAGACTAAATCCTACTATACTTGAAATACTGACTTTACTCGCAAATATTTACTATATCTATATTTACAAACATTTTGATAATTTACGTGCTGGTCAGGTACTTAGACAATATATAATAAGCTGCCATTCTGTTCGGCAAGTCGTAAAAGGCAACTAAGGAACAAACAGTATAAATTATTTCCTAACACATTCAATCTTCAACCTTACATACATAAACCATTTAGAGACTATTACAATCAATCAGCCTACATCAGTCCACTGCTGGACAAAGGCCTCCCCAAGGCTTAAGCCACAAAATACGATCACACACTTATAGACACATATACTCATATTCTTTTGCAGTGAAACACCTAAAAGAATTAATTTCTCTAACTTTGGTCATCACAATATATATTCATTAGATTCCACATACCCTCATTCCTTAAGTCACCTTTTACGACATGCCACAACCAACTAACATTCAATTAACGTCCCAACCCCTATATGCTGAACCAGCACCTACAGAAGGATGGGCTATCAACCTTTAACTAGTCAAAGGAAGAGTCATTTTCATCACTATCTACGCTACAATAGTTCAGGATTTCCCGCACTGAGCAAGCCTTTTCACAGCACTCTTGCACTATTTGTCTCTTGCTACGAATCTTGGGTTTGTTGACATAGGAAACGACGGGGTCACCTGGCGGTTTTTCTGTAACAAGCATTGTAAGGTAAGATTCTTATTGTATGTGGATTAAAGGAAAAACTATGACTATGTGTGTAACAACTGGGGCCTTAGTCCACTAATGCTTTTGGCAAAATGCAGATCAGTAATAGAGTTCACGCTATTACTGATCTGATATTGAACTGCGTTTGTCTCCGCCCCCTGATGTGTTGTATCAGGAAAGTTTGTAGTTAGTACGGTGGAATCAGAGATACAGGTGTTTGTATGATAAAACTTGTAAATAATATTTCAAGTTAAGTATGTTTCTATTTTCTTTTTGTATTCACACATTTCTACGGCCATGAAAAACAATATTAGGAAACTTGCCCTTTCATAGGAATACGCAACCGTCTAACTTCACCTGTCTCGATGTAGAATGGCCAATTGCCCTAACATCAGCTTTGAGAGGTTAAACACCTTCAAAGATATCACTGGTCAGACAAGCCTCTAACTATCCCGAAATAATTAATAGTCGAAAAGTGTAATAATGAGAAATGTATGTTACAAGCAGTTTTATATAATTAATGACAACTTATAGCAGTGGAATAGATAAGTCTTCCGCTACAGCTTTTTACAAGGCATTATTAATTTGCAACCATTTCTCATATAATATTTACCTGTAGTAGTACTCTTCTTAGGCTTATGTAAATCGCAGATAATGTTCATTAAGCACGAGAGATTCCTGCTGCAGGCTAGGACTGGTAGGCGGATATCTATGAGGTCCTCTTGCTTCATCTGGGGGCAACACAGGCAGCAAGAGAGAGACGAAACAACTATCTGGATGATCTAGAAAGGTTTAAGAATGGTAAGTGAATTGAATCAAGGTATGGTATTTGGTCAAACAATTTGGAAGAGATAATTGCCCAAATTCACTGCATCAAGTGCCTACTCCTTATATGTACCAGTATTGTTGTTGTATAAAAGTGTGTATAAATAGTGTTATGTTAAAATGTGTATGTATAGCAGTGAATAAATGTTTTTCTTTCTTAAATGAAGGTAGTTTTAGATGCCTATTCTACAAAATATGTTAGAAAAATAATTGCAAATGCAATTTTCTTGTTTGGTGATGTGAAACGACAACTACAACAACAGGAGTTGGGTGTAGAATAACGCATTGCACTCAATTCTGAAGAGTTAGGTGTTTTATACCACCGTGTAAATATGCTGATTACATACATATGTTCATGCCTCTACGCCTACAACAGGATAAGCAGAGACTATCGATCGCCACCTCGAACAATCCTGACAAATCTCTCTTGCTTCAGTCACACCCATTAACCATTATTCCCTATTTTAATTAACAAGCAGGTTGAAAAGGCGATGTTTTTGGGATAGTATTATGAGAGTCTACACCTTCGGTGAATATGAATTATTTACGATTATATTCATTTCCAGTTCATGAGAGACATGAGGAATCTATATGGCTATTAAGAAGATTGTCAATAGAAATACAAGAAAGTTTGCGACTCTTTGTCACTACTTTTGTTGGGAAGAAAGGCAGCTATTAGCGGACGTTCCACATTGCATTTTCGTTCTGGACTATGACGTAAAAGTAGGTATTTTAAGTGCAATATTTACTACGCGAGAGATAATTTTTGGCTTCAAGGCCGTAGTGTGTTTACAATGTAAGTTAGTTTACCGAAATTTCGCAATAACATATTTGTATATATTACGGTTGTTTTCTTCGAGAGGTGTAGGTAGAGATAACTGAGCTATATCACAATTCAAACGACAAAATTTCAAATATAATATTAATTTTATATTAGAAAAATATATTTTAGCCATGAGAAACCGATATTTTAGAAGTAATATGTAAGTAAGATTAAAATGATCATTTATTTAATTTTATTTGAAATTACGTTCATCGTTCGGTAAGTAAATAAAATGCTTTACGTTTGTAATCCTTTTCGGGATAGTTGCACAAAGAGTTACCAGCTGTGCTGTTGTGATGGTTTTTGACTACTCAAAATACTGTCGCTACACTCTATCGCATATAGTATTCAACAGGTAGTAAAATGTACACTCACTATTACCTATTCAGATAAATAAACAGGTAATGCAATATTTGTTTTTTTATTTACTAAAAAATATCATTATTTATAAAAAATATTAATCTATATCATAAATTGTGCTAATATACGATTGTAACAGAATATTTCTTACATACCAGCCATCTCATGTTGATTGCTGTTTTCTAACGACAGATGGAGTGAGCTTGACATAGGATTATGGGACAAAATCCAGCAGCACTGCACTAGCACTAAGTATGTGTCTCGCGCGCGATATTCACAATCCGAATGCTTAATTTAACTTAGGCTCGGCCCTTAAAATGATCACCGACAGGGCATAGTGCACTTCAAATTTGTTTACGCTCTGCTTAGGAAATAAAGATAACTTTTGAAAACAAATGATATAAATTTAACAGGGTTCACGAGTGACAATAACAATTTGTGTAATTATAATTTGTGGCACGCACTGTGACACGTTTAGAGATCGTGATTGACTAAATTGTGTACAGGGTTGTAGGGTCGTAAGTGATCGTGAATAGGATTGTGACCATTTTTGCACTGGCTTCGGAAGCTAAGTTAACTAACCGTGACAGATAGTAGGCTAATCAGGTGATAGGTTTTAAGATTATCATCATATTATTGCCGAAATACGGTGAGGGAAAACGTCGTCAGAAAACCTACTCGTTCCCAGAACAGGTTATAGTTAGTGCTAGTAAATGGTGACACGGCTTACCAGCTGTCACATTGAGTACTGACTATCTGGTCAATACGTGCCTCTAATCTCTAACCACCCCGCAAGGGTCGTGAACGCGTGTTTTGTTTGTTTTGTTATTGAAGAAAAGAGTTACCTTTTTTTTATATCTTCATATGTATATCTGGTACATGCAAAAGATGGTTTTTATTTTAACCTTATATAGGATATGTATAAGCTGGAAATTCTAATGTCATAATCAAAATATCCATGGTAATGTTCTGGAACTCTTACTACATTATAAGCCTAGGTTTTCTCTAATATCTCTTCAACGTTATCATGCGACTTATATACAAATTTAGATTATTTTTGGTACACACCTGTTAAATTTTTTTTGTTTTTCATCTTCAAATAGTTGCAGTTGCATTAAAGTTGACATAGTTTAGAATTCATTTAATGTTTAAACTATGTCACAGACACATAATCAGACAATAACAAACACTTGTTTCACGAATAACATTTTTCTTATGTCATTCAAAACACTGATAACTAGCAATTAATTAATTGAAGTTTAATCTTTATACTTCTCGCATATTTGCTTATTTATAACTTTTTGATAGTTGCTTTATTAGTTTTAATTTTGTCAAGGTTTGTTTTCTAACTTTCCTTTGTGTAATAATAGAATATATGATGATATCTGATGAACGAATGGTTTTAAATAGATAATGACATAGGATTTGACTTGTTATTTATACGATTACTGTGTGAATAAGCTTCACATGGCATATGTATAGACACCTATCAGCTGTTTAGGTTCATTGAACTGAAGTTTATTTATCTTCAGGTATAGTAACGATTGTTATTTGTTTGTTTTAGTATATTATGCATGATGATTGAACGTGTTTTAATAAGGTCATATACAAAGAGAAAATAAGGTGAATTTGGTATTTGAGTTTTTAAACGGAAGTTTTAGGGTTGTGTTCCAGTTTTACCAATTCGAAGCAAGGCGGAATCGATAAAAATAATTTAAATAAAGAATTGTCTTATCAATTGTTTGTTTACTAATTAAAAATAACAAACAAACATAGAGTGAAGGAAAAAACAAAAACGTGACCCAGTTATCTGTTGTTGTTTGAGATGTTTCATAATAATTTAGTTCTTTAGCAATAACTGGGCTATTCATAGTGACGTATTAAGGTCAAAAACACGATAAGGTGCTTCAACTTTGAACTACACGTATGTTGAATCAAGTCATCAATAACTAGGTAGTTTCCTCTCTACGCACTTAGTTAATTTATGACACCTGATTTGGTTAATCTCAATATAATGTAACGATCTGGTGAAAAATCTTTGTAGGGCATTCGACTTTCATAATACTTAATTTACAGCAAGCTTTTGACTACTGTAAAATTAAGCTCTTTAAAAGTTCACTATCTTATAGTATTGCTAACTTACGAATAAATACACGATTGTAAACCCTTTCGGAGTAGTCAAATATGATATTATTCAAAACCCATTTTTAATTTAAATAATTCTATAAATATCTAATGTGACAGGTGCCTTACATTGCCGTTGTATACAGATACAAATATATACCTTTTTCGAAAAAAAGCAGGGTTTCTTACGTTTTCCTTTACCAAAATTAAATTTAATATTACTTCATACCCAACCAATGAATTATTTATAAATATCTCTTTTCAGTTCACAAATTTAGTTCCAAAGAATGCAATAGACAAACAATGAGCTTATCACCCGCACCCTGCCTCCTCCAGTCCCCTCTAACCAATTATAGTGCAGACGAAAACAACATGACATTGATAAGGAGTGGTCAAGCTATTTATACCTGACTGTATTACTATGGTGGCATAGAAACCAAAGTATTGAAGGTAAATAAGCGAGCGGTGAGAGAAAACATCGCGAGAAAACCTACCTATATCGAGACAAAGGATATAGTTAGTATATGTATACGGGGATGTCCTGTGTTAGACTGGGACGTATAAAGAATGCTAACTATCTGCCGTTCTTCCCGGCATGTCGTAGAAGGCGATTAAGGGGACTAAAAATGAGAATATATTGGGCGATGGGCTAGCAACATGCCATCTATGTTCCATTATGACATCGCAACCTTAATATTCATGCTAAAAAGTGGCCCAGGAAATATTATATATCCGAGGTTCTGTCCACCCTAATGGAATTAAAGTTTGTGAATGTATATGTGTGTAGAAAAAAAGATAAATTATGAATGCAAGCAAGAGGTTGGTAAGGGAACAGATCGTGCAAAAACCTGCCTATTTCGAGAAATAGGTGGTTATATTAGTATACGGCATGGTTAATCAAGTGATCAGTTAATCAAGTTATCAAGTAAAGACGATTTTGATGATCAACGTTGATGGTGGACACTCAACGTCTCTCTAAACCTTTAGGATTAATAGCCATGAAGTTTATTTATGTTTTACATAAATAGAGAGAAGATATATTTGAATATTAGTAGCTAATTTTCTCCCCTAAATGTCCAACCAACCAAATCAATCACTATTATTCCATATTTATTCCAACACTGCTTCGATATTAATCCTAAAAGTGACCAAGGACATATTATGTCTCCGAGGTTCTGTCAAATTCAAAAGAGATTAAAGGCTAGAAGTATATGTATGTATTTCTAAACAGTAGCATTTTATATTCTATTCTAGCATTCCCAGTAACTTTTTATAAGGTCTAAGTTTATAAGAACAAAAGACAATATTTGACATTTTAAAACTATGCATTGTCATGGCCATATACGTTCGCGTCCTTCGAAATGAAAAATATTGTCTTTTGTACTTATAAACGTAAACCTTAAAGAAGTTACTAGGACTGCACTTTTAGCGTTTACTGTACATAGCATTAGAGTTCGTAAGTAATTCATTGTTGTTTTATTCTGGTAAATTGTGAGTCAGGTGAAGGAAATGATTGAGGTGGAGCGAGGGGCTGGCAGCGACTCATTTCTCCAACTAGGGATGTCCTCCTGGCTTAAAGAGTCGATATTTTGTTGTATGTAAAATATTGTTAATATAGGTTGTAGTTATGTATATATAAGACAAGTATGTGATATTCAATTGAGGTTATGAAGGGGCTGGGGAAAAAGTCACCTGTAGCAATATTCCATAGTAATGTTATCACAACCCCATAATTTGTTGTCGAGTTCATTACACAGTACATACACATCACGCCTGATTCCCTGTAGAGGGGTAGTCAAAGATCACGATCTCCATCTTTCCCGATCCCGACAAACCACTTTTACTTTATTGACACTTAACAACTCTTCTTTCACACTCGGAGGTTACAGGTACTTCTAACGTCACCCTTTTTCAATATGGCGTCTATGTAAACATTTAAGAAGAATCATTACCGTCGAAATGCGGTCACTGAGATGCATGTGACAATACATAGAAAGAAAGTTTATTCACTACATATTACAATAACACAAACATGGAAATATATATATATAATGAAAACCATGAAAGCAGTGAAAGGGTGCTGCCTCAGTGTACGATAATAATAATATAATAATAAAAAAAAATATTTTATACTATAGTCCATTCGCGTTAAGAAAATATTGACGTCATGATATTCAGAGGTTAAACTGGCCAATGAGACGTGAGTAAAATGGAAAAAGTCACATTGACCAATTGCAGACAACCGTTGTCACGTCTCATTGGTCAATTCGTGGATATATTATGACGTCACTATTTTCTTAACACGAATGAACTATAAATAAAGAAATTTAAAAGAAGAACCATACTTTCCCTTCCCTCATTGGAGGTCTCGAGAGGACCTTCTGATTAATGCTCCGTCAGCGCTGCCGCCACGGCCGATTAGCTCCAATGACTGTACTTAATTCTCGCACTAAATTATGCCAAACATCATAGATAGATGGCCGAATTGATAGATTGTCGTTTGCGGTAAGATAAGGATGTTGTGAGAAATATATTATACTCGTATATATTACTAGTGACCCGCTCCGGCTTCGCACGGGTATAAAATATATAACCTACTCCCTGTTATTTAATGGATGTTACTATACATATGAACCGGCCTCTTGAATCACTCTATATATTAAAAAAAAAACTGCATCAAAATCCGTTGCGTAGTTTCAAAGATTTAAGCATACAAAGGGACATAGGGACAGAGAAAGCGACTTTGTTTTTTATGTACTATGTAGTGATGGTAAAATTTTTGGTAGATTCTCTTTTTTCTTTTAATTTTTTTCTTTACATACTGATTAAGCCAACCAGTGTCTGTGTCAGTGATTTTAATTCATTTTACTAGAAAATTTTTATTTTAAAAACATTGTATACGTTCATTACCCCACGTTTAGGCCATATTGCAATGGCTTAGGTCCCGGCTTAACTTGTTCCCATATACATGGCCAATAGACATATTTAGACTTTCTCATAGATGCTTTTCGGTTCCTTACACTAAGACGTATACCCGCCTTGAGATGAAAATCTTCAATGATGTTAATATGCCTTCTCTTATGCACTCTCAATATTGGGGTTAAGATGACATATAAAACGTAACATTTCGGTAAGGGAAAACATCGTGAGGAAACCTGTCTATCCCTCAGGATAGGTAATAGTCAATGCCTATTTACGACGATATGGTTCACTACTTATCACGTTGGGTGATGTCTATTTAGTGATACGCGGGCTTCGAATGACCCATACCTAACATGCCTTCGAAATTTCGGAGATGGGCATTCAAGCCTCTGACTACCCCGCCATAATAAAAAGGGGAGTGTGTATACACAAGTCGTGAAGCGAAGCTAACCTATATTTACCTCATACGGTACACTAGCAGAAACACAGATAATAAGCTTTCTATTTACATCCCAGCTAGCACGAGTATAAAATGAATATTGAAAATAATTATTCTATTCTAAGGAACTGTTCCATTTAAGCCCAATAAGGTTACTAACCTTGACACATCAAAGTTTCTCAAGAAAACGAGATATTCGTACTTACTAGAAATTTAATTAAGAAGTAGCGTCTTGCGTTCATATTTAGGGTCTCCTTACACTGAAACAATAGCGGAATGAATTTAAAATAATACGTAGGTTTTTTTAGCTGGCGACATGGCTTACCTGTCACATTGAGTATTGACTATCTGGTCAACACTTGGGTTTGAGGTGGCCATAGATTTACTACTTTTGCAATTGCGGAGATGGAAACCTGAACCTCTGACTACTCCGCAAGGGTTAATGGTCGTGAACGCGTTTATCTTTGTCTTTTTAGCTGCTACTTAATAATTGTCGGAAAGCAGCTTTGTCTTTTTTTCTCATTGTTTCAAGTTCAAGGTATTTAAACATTTTACGAAATGAACAAATATTTATCTACTACAAGGTCTATGGATGTTAATTAATGATTATTATTATCTACATATACGGTGTATGTAGAGTTAGTGTCACAATAAATTGAAACTGTAATCAATTTAATTTGGAATGATACTTGTCATTTTATTATTATATATATTTATTTTAACTGTGTTTTCTGCTTAATCCTACGTATTATCACTATATGCCTATGTTTTGGAATATTTTATAGTCAGTTCCTTTGTATGGCGATATGGAACACTACCTAAATGAATGACTATCTAATAAAACGCATGTTGAGTTTGGACCAGGTGAAACCTTGAATTTGGTATACAACGATCATCATTCACTCAAACCTTTGACCCCTGACTATCTCGAAAGATTTAAGTCGATATTCTATTATGTCATGTAAAATTATGTTAAATAGTCCTTAATAAATCATATATTACATACATATATCCCCGCCTCTACATCCCCAACGAGATGGACAGAGGCTATCGATCGCCATTTAGAACGATCCTGACAAATCTCTCTAGCTTCACATACCCATTAACCTTCTCATGCTTTTCTGTTCTTCACTTCGAAAAGCCGCCTTGGGAAGATTAGAATCCCTTATCTTTAATCGTATATAAGGCAATTCCGCTGCGTATCCCCGTTTCACTGAGCACCAATCCTAAGTCACGCGTGTTAACTACTTTGTTGATACTTAATCCGCTTAGTCGTGTGCAAATTTCATTAAGTGTGATCAGGGGTGGTTATTGATGAGTGGGGTGAAATTTGCATCACTAGTGGCTTTATGTACGAGTACTTCTTTATAGTTAGGGATGTGAATAGGTGACTAGTTGCCTTTCGTATTGGTTATTGAATTGGTAGGAGGAGAACGAGGAATGGGCGCTAAAAGGAAATTATTGGATATTGCCCTTATTTAGTTACTGATAAACCAGCCATTTTTTAAGGGTATGGAAATAAAAGAACCTTATAAGGGATTCTGGTCGTGATAATTAATTACTTTTATGTACACCTCCTCTACTAATATAAAACACTATTACACCAATTGAACTAGTTCATTTAAGACTTGTGTTAAGGGTACTAGTCAACGTATATTTAAGATAAATACATATGTATGTATATAGTATATATAATCAACAACCAGACTGGAAAGCAGAAGAAAAGCGTAGATCTCAACTCTATTTCCATCGGGAATCGAACCTGAGACCTCACGATTAGCGTTTCGGTGATTAACCAAACACGTCACGGAGGTCGTGAACTGTACCGCTATAATTGTCCTATTTCATTTAAAATATTGTCAACTTACATCCCATTTATGAGACAAAAAGACCACATCAGTCTGTCTTCCATTTTAGTTATAATAGTCAATATATTTGTGTATTTGTTACACAAGCCCCATTATCGCCTATTGACTAGACTTAGGACGTAAATACACCTAAACAATTACCGATAACCGTAATAATATTTACTTGTTCAAGTATTTACATACATACATATTGTTGCTAACTTGTAGGCTATTTTTGTTTGTTAACATAACATTAGTGTCCAGAGCTAGTTTGGGACGTAAATAGAAGTATAAGTAGATGCTTTTTGACATATTGTTAGAGGATACTAAAGTGTCTAGTTACTTTTGATTTATACATGCAAAAATATCCTTCTAAATTCCTACATAAGGGTAGGCAGATAACACAGACCCTCATTTCTCTCTGATGTGACTCCCTGGTTCACCATTTTGTCATCCATACACACAACTCAGTTTTAGTCTGTTCCAAATGACGTCTATCTGACTGTCATATGTCTTATTGGGCCGATCCCTGCGTAACCGCTCTTCCACCTCACTTATATGTACAATGTTTTATTTCATTGCCATTATAAAACCGTTATTTATGGTTAAAGTGATCGAGAGAAGGTAGTATCTCTAAGGCTCTATTGACCCCCTGAAATGGATGGTAGGACGTGTGTATATGTATGTACGATTATGTAATAAGTATATGTGTGTGCTCTTACTAACATCTCCCTTATCTCTGTATTGTAAAAGATGCCACATTTTTATAGGCTACGAAATCTTAATCCGGCCGAAGCCAAACTTTTCTCATTTCTTATTTTAATTCGTTCCCAATCAGAAACACAAGAAAAGTTGGGAAGAATGCTGAATTCTGGACCAGAATTAATTGGTGGTATCGATTGATGAGCCTTAACGGCTTTTTGGTTCGATGCTTTGATCTATGGATAAGGCGTATAAATGTAAAATGTAAATAAATAATAATAATAAATTAATAAACATAAAACTTTATTAATAAATCATTAATTTCATACTAATTGATCGATGGATATGGAATAAATTAGAATTGCCTAGTAACTGTTAGCACTACCATTGGGGTTGTGATTAATATTCATCGCTTAAAAGACTATCTACATCGAATGTCTTGGTCACCTCTTAAGTTATGTCAATGAGAAAGACAGCTACTTAGCATGAATGGCCTAGCTACCATATAACATCAATAGAATAGTAACTAAGCAACTTCATTGGTTTTATCTACGCTGGGAAATACATAAAAGCATTAGCATGTATGTATAAATCATTCTATAATTAGTGACTACGAAAGTTTATAACATTATATTTGATATGGGCCTAACATTATCTTAGTTGATTACCTTAATATCACTGTCACCTAACGTTACTTGGGTATTTTCCAACTGTCACATTAGCAAGTCATTTGCAATCTATTTGTGGTATGAAAAATTGGTCTATCAAATAACGAATTTGATAGGTAAATCTTGATATGATATTTGAGAAGCATTAACAGTTTAGTGCATGAAACTTGAGCTTGCAATTAGGATATTGCTGTTATGACTTTAACAGTGCAACATTGACTGATTACTGCTCTTAAGGACATACACTGAACTTAATTTTATAGAAAACTGACCAAAATTTACGTGAAATTTCTTAAATTAATTATTGTGTGATGGTAAGTTGTTCTCCGATAAATAAGCTGACTAATCAATTCATAATACATATGAGAATTACCTATTTGCATTTTTCAAGTTTTCATAGGTCTGGAATTAACATTCTAATATTATGATACAATAACTGATATAACCTGAAAATTTGTGTGTTAAAGATGTCTACAATAATTTAATTTCAATGAATGAACACTAAGTGCCGAGCCATTTCAATCTCGATTCTTCCACAAAACAACTCCACAATGAAGAACAGTATGGAAATCGACCATCCAATAGACAATACCACGATTGACCCTGAAAAATGTTCTAATTTCAAAGGTTTTGGTCTCTCATCGTGGATCCGGCTGAAAAACAGTTTTTCCTGGTCCAACAACTTTCCAAAGGCCCTCTGCATAAAACCAGCCTCAAAGAGCTGGCTCAATAACACGCTCACAGGATGTCTTAGCCCGGTGAACTTCTTAAAATAAAACACAGTAGGACTGTTGACAATCTTTTTGGGGATAATCTGCAAGGACTTGGTGCCGTTAAAATGGAATATGTATTCGAGAATCGTTTGCTTGTTGACCGCCATTACAAAATCTGAATTTCCATCTGCCATCTCGTCTAAAACATGGTAGAAGTCTTCCAAACGAATGTCTACCCATTTGTTGTAAATTTGAGGTTCATCCGAGTAATATTCTTTCAAAGATAGAAGACCACCGAAAGGTATTTTTAATTGTGCCACGTCTTGTATGGATTCATAATTGCTTTCATAATGAGGTCGTTTTAAGGAGCTTATCAAAGCAGCTTGGTACACCGTACGCATGATGAAACAAAATACAATCCACGTATACACCATTAGAACCAAGGATCTGTTGGATGGAATCCGTGAGATGGGTAGTCCAGTAAATATGATCCAAGATTGGAATAGCAGGTTCAACTTGGTCGGAACGAAGTTTAAAACTTTAGCCACTCTGGCCCAGTATTTCGTTTTGTTCACTACGTTTAGTAGAGCTATCATTATGAACAAAAGTAGGAGAGTAATTCTTATATAGATCTTCAATGGGTACAGCAATCTTTCCCAAGATGGCTTCGTAGCTGGTAGACCAGCAACCCATACTATATCCATAGAGTTATACGTGAAAGAAATCTGGAAGTTTCCGTATTTATTATACGTTAACGGAGCAGAACATATAGAGAAATGTGCTCTGCCATTGTAAACGTCACCCATGGATCCTGTCCAGTTGTCGTTGTAATAATGTCCCCAGTTCCCATCCTGAGGTATGACTATCTGTACAGTAGCATTCAGAGCTTGTAAGAGTAGATTAAGGACCTCACCGTCACCCCCACTTGGTGGTTCTGTTCCATTATGAAGATACATGAAAGGATGCTGTTCAAACGTTGATACCTTAATGGGACATTGATGCAAATTTGACAGTTTTTCTTGATACAAATCTATGAAACATTCATTATCAACGCAACCCATTTTAAAACTGTCTATCTCCACCGGATCATTGTTGAAACACCGACCTTCTATTACAGGATAGTACGTAAACACAACATACTCTTCAGTATTAGTATTCACTTTAAACAGGTACACGTTCATCAATCTAACTGCGAGACAGGCTTTGAAGATTTCGTATTCATTGCAATCTAGATTGTTAGGAGCAAAACAAATAATGATGAACTTCCCTGTATTGTCATAGCCATTTTGGATCATCCAGTCTATGTAACGGGTTATATCATTAGTTCTTTCTGTATACAATACGTATTGAGTGAGAGGTGACCGTTGTTTCGGCAGGTATTCTCCATGTTTCACTACAGCGGACTTGTTATAACTACTCATGAAAGATTTAAGAGCTAATGAAGACATAGAATTGTAAATTATCAAGGTGACATATCGCCATTCGAAGTTGTGATAGGCAATCTTTGCAGCCAGGAGAGACACGTTGACTAATGCTGTTGACTCTGCATTTAATGTCATTTCGTTTTCTATACTGGTTAGGTTCATTTTGTAGCCCTCTACAAAAATACAGGCAAATAGTTTAAAAGTGTGATATATCCATCATCTGTTACATTGGATGTTAACCAAATGGCAGAGAGTAGAGTTCAAATGTCAATCAATTAATCAGCCTACTGCAGTCTACTGCTTGACATAAGGCTCCCCAAGGGTACGCCACAAAATACGATCACTAGTGATCTTTTTTAGGCCATCGGTCCACCTAGCAGGTGGACGTCCTACACTACGTTTGGCGACTAATTCTAGACTTTCTGCTCATTTGTTAACCGTTTCGTGTTATGAAGTCAATTTCACACTAATAAAGGAAGATACGAATCAAAAATTGATGGAAAAGTTCCATGATGTAATCTATTCTAATTACTGACAATCTGCATTGAGGCGTGGCTGTGCCAAGTAATTTGTAGTTAATGGATGTAATATAAACAGGGGCAAGTAATTGCAATTTTGCACTGGGAAAATGTGTGAAAATATTAAAAAAAGGAATGAAGTGTGGTGTATGTGTGTGCATTATGTGGCAAGATAAAGATTTGGAAACCGAAGATTTTCGGTTTTATCCAGATATAACAAGAGCTATTGTTTTTCTTTTGCTTTTATATCTTTATACTTCTATATATAGGATGTATACATATATTCCTCGTACTATAAAACGTCGAGACTAAATGGTAAAGAGTGTGTTTCAAGTAACTGTATATATACATTCACGTTGATTATTTCTTTTCGAAGTGGACAGAACCTCAGAGATGTAATATCTCCTAGGTCACTGTTTAGCATGAATATTAAGGTTGCGATGTTATAACGGACCATTGGTGACACGTTGCTAGCCACAGACCTCTATAACCTAGATACCGCAAGTGTACGTACTTTGCGTGTCAAAAGGTTGATCAATGATCAACCTTTTGACTGCGGTCATTTAGTTCCGTCCCTACCGTCATCGTTGACGAACGTGAAGCGCTCCTCAGAAAAATGCCTAGTTGTGCCGTAATATCTTGTAAAAATGATTCAAGAAAAGTAAGCCGAGATCATGGAAATATTTCTTTTCACCGGTAAGTAAATTTGTTATTTAATTGTGCGTATTTTATTTATAAATCAATTATTTTATCTTATTTGTGTCTATTACTATGTAAACCACCAAAATACCTGTAAATGTGTGCATACTACGTGTTCAAATTACATTGCTGCATTTAGTTCCAAAGGTGTTGTATCAGTTCATATAAAGCAAGCAGTGAACACGGAATCGATCGATACTTTCAGTGGTAGTTGCGCTTCGTGGTACAGAGGTTATTCTCATTCATCTTACCAAATAGGCAAATAGTGTTGTGCACATGAATCGATTTCAAAACTACAAATAGGTACTCTAACTGATTAAAATTATAAGAAAATTATGTTTGTAAAATTTGTTCATGTTGTATTTATTTGTTAAGAATTAGAATAACGTAAAGTAAATTTTCATTACAGGTTTCCAAGCGACCCCTATATTAAAGAAAGGTGGATTGATGCTGATGATGATTAATAAAGGCGGTAGCAAATAAATATATTGATATTCGGTTTCATTATTTAACCAAACACATAAAATCTTCAGTAACCAAAAGACAATTATACAATAAGCTTATTTTATTTCAGGGAGAGTAATTAGAGATATTCTGTTTTACGAAGTCCGTTTGATTATGAATGTGTGCCGGCATGCACGTGTACCTATACATTGTTTAGTGTAGGTAGGTGCCAACGATCCCCACCTTAACGCATACAATCGAACTACTTGTATACACAACTACAACCAAAGTTAAACGGACTTCGTGAAATATAATATCTGTAAATAGTATTTATTATAAGTAATAAAACGACGATTTGATTTAAATTTTTATTATGTTTTTTGGTCAAAAGAATAATTAAATAAGTCACATTAATTAGATAAGTCACTTGTGTATACCACTAAGCCAATCATATACCTACTTAATAGTAACTTTAGATTAACTTAAAACTATATTATATAACATAACAATATCTTACATGAATAAACTTTTCATAATCACATTTGAAGTTCTATTTGGCACCAATAATTTGTAAGTACTATTATGCGTCGCACTCCGTTGAATCGTTTTGATGCGCGAGTATTTTCCCATCACTAAATCGCCGCTGTGACGTCATAATACGTACGCATATTTCGGCACGCGCGGTTTTCATAGAAATGAGTGCACTTGCGGCATCTAGGGTTATAGAGGTCTGTGTTGCTAGCCCAATTTATTCTATTGACTCCTAGTCCCTTAGTCGAATCCTACGACATGCCGGGAAGAACGGCAACTAGTTAGCATTCTTTTTACGTCCCAGCTAGCATAGCAACAGTATTGAAAGATTTACAAAGCTCAGCTGTTTCTTTTTTCATCATTATTTATTTATTATTACGGTTAATTAGTGTGAGTAAAGTAAGACAGATTTGTCAGAATCGTTCCAAGTGTCTACCTATAGTCTCTGCCTATCCTCTTAGGGACGTAAAAGCATTAAAAAATATATATGTACTAGCAACCCGCTCCGGCTTCGCACTTCTGGCTATTTAATGGATGTTATTATACGTATAAACCTTCCTCTTGAATCACTCTATCTATTAAAATAAACCGCATTAAAATCCGTTGCGTAGTTTCAAAGATTTAAGCATACAAAGGGACATAGCGACAGAGAAAGCGACTTTGTTTTACACTATGTAGTGATGGGTATTTCACTATATTATTAAGACTTACAAATAAATAAGATTACTCCCACGTCACATGCACTTGCATTTCAATTCAATAGAAGCCTTAAGGCTTTCGTAGTTAATGTTGCCAAGTCGACCGCCAATCTTCGATCCGGTGGCGTCACTTTAGCATTCGGAACTCTGCCAACCCCGTTATTTTTATGGGGTGCACTCGAAATAAGAGGGTGCTTGTATAAGCTTGTTTTCACACTAGATAGGTTATGAGATACAATGTACAACCGTCTTGTGTTAGCTAGTAAAGAAGTAAAATGTCAACTAGTTACCTATTCGGCGCATTTCGTAAATGTATTTTTATTACGAAAATGTAAATAGAATAAGCCATATAAAAGTGAGATAGACGCTATATTGAAAAAAGTTGACGTTAGGTGTATCTAGAACCGCCGAGAGTGTATGAGAAGATGTATTAATGTCAATGAAGCGAAAGTGGTTTCTCAGGATCGGGATAAATGGGGATCCGTGATCTCTGCCTACCCCTCTATAGGGAATCAGGCGTGATGTGTATGTATGTTTGTAAATAGAATACTACGGTAAGGGAAAACCTCGTGAGGAAACCTACTTTTTACCCGAACAGGAAATAGTTAGTGCTTGTAAATAGCGACATGACTTACCACCTGTCACATTGAGTGCAGACTCTCTGGTCAACATGTGGGTTCGAGGTGGCCATAGAATGACTACCTTCGCAATTGCAGAGATGGACACCTGAAACTCTGACTACCCCGCAATTGGTTAATTGGTCGCGAACGCGTATGTATGTTTTTTTATGTAGTTACTTAGTTTGACGACCTCCGTGGCGCGAATGATTAAGCATCTGCACGGGTTCGATTCCCGGTCGAGGCAGAGTTGAGAATTACGCTTTTCTTCTCCTTTCTAGTCTGGATGTTGATTATATATGGTATTTATGTATTTATCTATATATATTATATATTTCTTAAATAAAAGTTGACTAGTACTCTTAACACCAGTCTTAAATTAACTTACCAAGGGGCTAGTTAAATTGGTGTAATAGTGTCCAAATATTATTATTATTATTTAAGATTTTCAAAGTCATAATTTATATAATTATAATATATAATGTTGCATACGGTCCCGTGCTATTCTGGAGCGTAAAAAGAATGCTAACTAGCTGCCGTTCCTTTCCGGTATGTCAGAGGCGACTATGGGACTACAACTAAGTTTTAAGGACGTGAATGTATATGTACTCGTATGTAACTAAACCTAACAAAACTAATGGTTCATCTACTTTCTATAGATCTGTCTACCTGTTTGAACTAACCAGCCGTGATAGTGCAACAAATAAAGCTGTTTTGCAACAGTATTTGGCAAATGCAGTGCGTATTTTAAATGGGGCCACGAATAAAAAATAATGGAGCTATACGAAAGCCTTGCCAGACTCAAATACACTTCACGACCTTCCCTTGTAGGGTAATCAGAAGCACTGTGTCTATTTTTGTAAGTGTTATATGGCCACATCACTAGATAGAGTTAAATGTGACAGTTCTTTATAAATATAATAAAAATATGTTTTTTAAATGTGTCAAATACTACGGGAAGAAAAACATCGTGAGGAAACCTAACTGTTCCCTGAACAGGTATTACATAGTTAATGCCTGAAAATGGCGACATGGCTTCCCACCTGTTACATTGAGTACTGACTATCTGGTCAACACGTGGGTTCGAGGTCGCCATAGAATTACTACCTTCGCAATTGCGATGATGGACAACTGAACCTCTGACAACCCCGCCAGGGTTAGGGCCTTTAATAAGAAGCCAGAGGTCCACTAGTACAGTACAGCCACCTTCTTTTTATTAATGTTTATCTAATTCAAAGAATAATGCTAGTCTGGGACGTAAAAAAATGCTAAATAGCTGCCATTCTTCCCGGCATGTCGTAAGAGACGACTAAGGGACTAGGGGTGAATGAAATCTATTTGATGATGGGCTAGCAACCATCATATCACCAATGTTCCATTATGACATCGCAAGCCTCAGGCTCAGGCTAAAAAGTGACATAAGAGATATTGTACCTCCGAGGTTCTGTCCACTCCGAAAGGGATTAAAAGACGTGAATGTATATGTATGTATGTCAAAGAATAGGAAGGTTGTCTGTTTCCTGAAGATGTTTTCCCTCACCGTACGTTGGTGCATTTGATCATATTGTTTGTTATTTGCATTAGTTTGATTTGTCTGCAGATTTCCATTAGTATATTTGGATGCAGTTAAATTTTATTATAGAACATGTCTCACCACAAAATGACATTTACTACCTGCTTAATTACATATGACGATCAAATATTTATAAATTTATTTAAAGGAAACAAAACAGTAACAAACCAGTTATAGATACAGTAATTAAGAGTATATGGATAAATAATTAAGTTTACTTCATTATATATGTTTCACTGGGAACAAAAACAGACAAGTTATAAAGTTATAAAAGAGAAGACATATTGAAAAAGGGTGCCATAAGAAGTGCTTAGAACTGACAAGTGTGTAAGAAAGTATCAATATCACTGAAGTGAAAATGGTTTGCTCGGGAAAAATGTGGATCCGTCTATCTGACTGTCATATGTCTTATTCGGCTGGCCCCTACGAAACTGCCCTTCCACTTCACTTACATATATTCCACAATGCACTAACAACAGTTATAGTAAACTAGGTAAGTACTAGTAAAAAGTAGCTCCTCTTTAAATAGAATTGAAGATTCAATTTCAGAAATCTTGATTTCAAATTTGATTTCGAATCCAGGTATCCAAGGAACTGATTTCTTGAACCTGACAGGGATTTTATTTAAACCTGCCGTCTTATTAAATAAGCTTACGTCTTCGCTAGTTCGGGACTCTATTAATATGTAACCAGCTAGCGTACTGGCGAACATCTAGTTATTACAATAAATAGTTTCATATATTAGATTATTTATAATTTAAGTTTTTTTTGTTTTTTTTTAAGATTATCTATTTTCCATGTAAAAATGTTTTCTATTTTATTTGACTTTTAATAAGTGATTTTATGACTCTTATGTTATTAAAAGCATTTCATTTCATTTAGATTCTAAGTATAATAAAAGTGTCACGTTGGTTGCTGTATAATATGGTGAAAAGTGGGTATGATGTGGCAATACTTAAATATTTTGCAATTAACACGAAAACCGTTTATATCCCCTTATCGGAGAGTTCGTGTTTTGGACATGTATTGTACATACGACTTGTGTATTTTATTTACCCCCTATATACACTAGTAAAGAGTCTACATAAAAATATACTTTGTTATATATGTATAAATCAAGGTAACAATGGTAATAACTGTGATTATAATGTAGACATTATTTGTAAGAGCCTGTTAACTCATTCCCAAAGAGATTCCGTAGATTTCTAGTCCCTGAGTCACTTCCTATATCTAGTATTTATTGGGTACAACATAGCTATAGAATAACTAACTCCGCAACAACTCTGACTATCACACAAGGGATTATGGTCGTAAAAGTGTTTAAATGAGTGAGATAGTATTATAAAATGTTGCAAGCCAAAAGATATCGAAAGAGTAATATACAGTAGTATGTATATATGCATACTTTTTTCATGCAACCTCATTACAAAAGTAAAGCTCCCCCATAGTCGGTAGATGTCTCTCCAATTCGTGTAGAGTGCTCTTTAGACTTAAACACTAACAGACTAGTCACGTCTCAGCCAAATGAGACCTAACTCAATCCTCAAATGATTGGTCTAGAGAAAAGTGTGCCAAGATACATGTATAGAATCAAAAGTATGACATACCTAGAAGTATAGATAAAGACCTAGTACAGATTTAAAGCTAGGACTTTTATTGTACGCGAGAAGGTAGATATAGAGATAAAGTCTATGGTAATTAAGCTTAAAGTTGATAGATAATGAAATGAATGAAATTCGATGTAGCTCAGTTGTTTGGGGTTTTGAATCTGTATCAGGTGGTACAAGGTTCAAATCCCGTTTGAGCATGTACCAATGGAAATGAAGTTTAATGAATTCCTATTTACGTTTTCATTTTAAAAATAAATTTACTAAAAGCGTAAAATACTACGGTGAGGAAAAACATCGTGAGGAAACCTCACTGTTCCCCGAACAGGTAATAGTAAGTTCTTGTAAATGGGGACACGGCTTACCACCTGCCACATTGAGTACTGACTATCTGGTCAACACGTGGGTTCAAGGCGGTCATAGAACTACTACCTTCGCAATTGCGAAGATGAACACCTGAACCTCTAACTACCCCCAAAGGGTTAATGGTCGTGAACGCGTTCTGAAATGAATGTTAAGTAATCATTGTATAATCATTGATAGTTTATTCCGTACGGAGCCACCAAAATGTAATATCTATGCACCGAAAGTATCAGGATCGCGATGGTATAATTTTGTAGTAGTAGTGACAGTAATAATATAACAACTTCCATTTACTTTACCTTTAGTCACCTTCTACTACATGTTTTGAAACGGCAGCTACTTTTTCATATTACGTCCCAGACTAGCACGGAACATTAAATACTAGAAAAAAACTAGTTAATATTCTATTTAGGTTCTATCTTTATAAGCTAGATTGTCATGTAAGGGACTTAGGAGAAGTTTCACAATTTATTCGGCTTAGTAAAAGTTTAGGTCTTTCGATTAATTGTTGTTGAGATTTAGGCCTTCTTAGGTAGTCTTAAGTACTAAGTACCCTTGATTATAAAAGAGTGGATTGAATTGAATACATACGGTTTATTAAACAATTGTAAAGACCTATGTACTATTATATGTATCGTTAATATGATTTAGTATACATACATACAGACTCTAATGTTCTTTAATCTTTTTATATACGGTGAAATCCTCAGAGTTGTAACAGTTTTAGCATTAAGGCTTTGAATGCACTGATATTTTCTAATAGTGAAAAGTTGTTAACCCATCGCCCGATGGATTAAATTGAATATTCACCTAGTACATCGATGCTTTCCAAATGAAACGTTATATCAGATAAAAGGAAAATGTTTTTGTCTGGATTAGGAAATATATAAATACACTAGCGACCCGTTCCGGCTTCGCACGGGTATACAATATATAGCCTACTCCACTATTTAATGGATGTTATTATACATATAAACCTTCCTCTTGAATCACTCTATCTATTAAAAAAACCGCATCAAAATCCGTTGCGTAGTTTCAAAGATTTAAGCATACAAAGGGACATAGGGACAAAGAAAGCGACTTTGTTTTATACTATGTAGTGATAAAGTAGGGATTTTTGATACCTATCATCAACATACTTATTACCATAAATCTCATAACTACGACTAACATGGATACCCATCCAAATACTTACTAAATAGTAAGAATTACAGAATCGCTTAATTTCCCTGAACAAGAGACGTTGTAACCAAACTACAAGCGTAGGTTTTAATTACTATTTAAGTCTGTCATATTGTCCTACTTAAATAGTGTTTAAAACAGAACTTATTGTTTGCAATGAAAGTTTTAAGCTTACCCTCATTCAAGTTATATAAATAATGATACAGGACAGTTTAGTATTCCACTCTCTTTCTTTCTTTATGTGTATGAAGAGGATATCTATACTGGAACGTATTTTGGTAGGTGAAATATGAATCCGGATAAGGGTACAGTTTTGTAAACAGTTAGTTCCTTTAAATGCGGGTTCTTTGTTATGAAGAAATAGTTTTATTGAACTAGGTCTGGTAGATACTGTATAATTATATGTACATCACGTCAAAATTAAGTGTGTGTAATAAAGGATTCGAAACTGACGATCTCGGGTTCGATTTAAACCAAAAGAGTATTCATCACTACATAGTATAAAACAAAGTCGCTTTCTCTGTCCCTTTGTATGCTTAAATCTTTAAAACTACGCAACGAATTTTGATGCGGTTTTTTTTAATACATAGAGTGATTCAAGAGGAAGGTTTATATGTATAATAACATCCATTAAATAGCCAGAAGTGCGAAGCTTGAGCGGGTCGCTAGTTACTAATAATTTTATAACTTTTTATGTACAGTTTCACAATGTAATTCCGAAACACGACATATCATCTGTAGTAAGTGAATATATCGTGACAAAACTAGATATATAATTCGTAATAGGCAATACTGATGTACATATACAAATTCTCACGTTGGACGCTGACTATTTCGTGAAAAATGGATCACATTTGTCTACTCTACTCTACACTCAAACCTTTGACTATCTTGTAAGGGAAATAATAATACAATGTATGAAACATATTATAGCTAGGTATTCTTAACTCCTATCATTATTTTTTGTTCTCAAAACTCTTTAACTACACACTCTTGAGCCTTCATCGATTTATGTTTGAGAGTTCCTGATTTCCACGTGATTTGATTTGTTCATTTTCTTAAAAACTCTTCACGTTAAGTACTGAAGTGTTGAGAATATTTATAAATTATTTAAAAAGAATGTGATATGGAAATATATGCTAAGCTGAGCTAAATAATAATGCTAGCCAATATTAAATGCATCTCCATAACTTATAAACCATCTCCCAAACGATCGTTTACACACGAAACTTATAAGAGCCATATTGAATCACGTGCCCGCGATGATGATTTGCGTTTCATCTGGATCCTATGTCTGCATCCCTCGTCTTCATAAGAGAGATGACTGGCGGAAATATTTGATTTAACGCATCGCGGGGCCTGAAGAGTTTGGCAATTAACCCCTCCGCTTTACTCAAATATGTAGCGGATATGAAATTGTTTTTATTCTATAGGATTAAAATATTACTAATCATTTTCATTAAAAGGAAAAAAGAATTTTTTAAACAATAAAATTTATTGGCATTTCGCAATGACAACCAGAAGAGGGAAAAATGCAGAGAAACTGTGCAAACAATATTAAACACTTGATAATAAAATAATAGTGCATTTAAATATGATTGAAGCTTCACATACAATTATAGTGTCGCACAACAAAATGAACAAGAACCGGTTCGTGAAGCTATAATATAGGACTTATTTGAATAGCATATTGTGTGTGTATTGTGTTATAGCAATTCGAGGTAGTTGCACGATGCATTCCGTAAAAAAAAAATTATTACGAAAATGTACATAGAAATTCAATAAACTTCGTTTCCATTGGTACATGTTCAAGCGGGATTTGAACCCTGTGCCCTGTATCCACTGATACAGAGCCAAGCCTCAAACAACTGAGCTACGTCGAATTTATTTTATGTATGAACCATCTAAATTACCGTATTGGGTTCCGTTCAACCCTAAAATGGAACACGTAAAAATGTGTACATAACATACTACTAATCCTAAATATCATAATTTAGGCTCTTATCAGTCAAGGTACTGTGTGGTACTGTCTACCTATACAGTAAGCAACTAACATCTTACTTTCTGTATACATATACCTACCCACCCCTCTTGAATATGTACTTGAAGAGTAATCAGGCTGAAATAATAAGGGCTCTATAATTCGATCTCTCCCTTTCATCCACTTCACGTAGTTTCCAAGTACGGAACGGATTTAGGAGGTAATCTGTGCTGGTTGGGGATTTTTAGAATGTAACCAGTTGGTTCGAAGGTTAGGTTAGGGGTAGTCAGAAGCTTGGAGACACGTTTTCCGAAGTCATTTTTGGAGTTTGAATTTCATTAATAGCCGGTACTTATTCGAAATATTGGTAACGTTATATTAGCCCATCTGCACATATTGTTTGACATCTCAAAAACTATGGAGCCAGATAGTCGTCACTAATGTGACAGATAGTTAACCATGACACAATTTACAAGCTCTATTATCTATTCTGAGAAAAATGAATTTCACTTGCGGGGTAGTTAGAGTTACAGGAATTGCGAAGGTAGTAATTCTATGGCCACCTCGAACTTACATATTGACCAGATAGACAGAACTCAATGTGACAGGTAGTAAACCATGTCGCCATTTACAAGCACTGTCAATTACCTTTTAGAAGGACAGGCAGGTTTTGTCACGATGTTTTCCCTCACCGTGGTATTCAGTGCATTTTGCAATTGTATTTATATTACAAAAAATTACATAGAAATGATAAAAACTTAATTTCCATTGGTACATGCTCATGCGGGATTCGAACCCTATGCCCACTAATACAAAGTCCCAAACTAAGCTACGTCGAATTACTAAGCTATATTTCCATAACACATATTACTTTATGTACCCACGCCCATACTATCCCATCGATCGGCTCTTCGTAATTAAATGCAAACTCAGCACGTCCCAACTTACAAGTTGAACTCACACGTACTCAGAGAACTGTTAGTCTTGGCAGGTGATTAGGCATACATGCACTATAGAGATATTGTAATGAGATAATCCCGTGCTAGTTAGTTGGGATGTAAAATGCTAACTAGCTGCCCTTCCCGTTAAGTCGTAGAAGGTGACCAAGGAACTAGGTGACAATGGATTCTATTGGGTGCTGAGCTAGTAATGTGTCACCAATTGTCCATTTATCATTATAACCCCAATATTAATGCTAATAAGAGACCAAAGAGGTGTTTTATGTCTCCGAAGTTTTGTCCACTCTGAAAAGGGTTAAAGGACGTGAATGTATGAATGTAAAAAGTGGGTTTTTCTAGGGATTAAAATTTCTTAAGGTCAGTTGATGGTGGAAACTCAATTCCTAGCTTTCCCGAAAGGATTTAATGTCGTGAGAGCATATGTAGGTATTTTACGGGCTAGTCTTGAATGTAAATAGCAGGTAATCAAGTGAATTTCTTCTCGGCATGTCGAAGAAAAGGGCTAAAACGAAAGGTGATTGAAAAACTTAAACTGACGACATCATTTTATACGGAGAGAATCTAGAAGTCACAAAACTTCTGCTCTTTTGCGCCATATCGCCGTGTACGGGTCCTGGCTTGCCTAATTCGATGAATAAGCAGTTTTGATACTGAAATCTTTGGTCACACCACCTAACCCAAAAAAATATTCCTAATTATAAATCCTTAATAATTCCTTGCGTGATAATCGGATCTTCGCGTTGATTTCAATTGCGTAGTTCATTTATGACCATATAGAACTCACTTTTACCAGATAACATTATTTGCATATTATTTTACGTATAATACGGGTTTTAATACGAAATCCCAATCACATTTTCACGTGCTCCGCAAACATTGACTTGATAAAATACGTGTTGGTGTCTTCCCTCTTTGAATACAAAATGGCGTCACGACAACATTATTTCCAAAGTTATTACAAGTTTGATATGTGATTGGAATGCTAAACAACTGATGGTTAGCACTGAATAATGTGCTAAATAACAAGCATTACATATACCTCCTAAAGCATGTTAATGCTAAACGTGACATGGGAGGTATTGCCTCTAAGGTAGACCCCTAAAGGGATTTATGAGCGTGAATGTATATGTACATACGTCGGTCGCAACGGACCTACTCGGCTATTTGGGTAAATACACTCCCACGGTACAGTAAGAAAATTATGTTATTTTTTTATTTTCGTATATTTTGTAAACTATGAAAATTTTATAAGTTTAAGATCTGTACATACATACCTAACTCTTGATAGAATAAAAGTAGCTGCCATTCTTCTCGTCACGGTGTTAGAGGCGACAAGACAATCAATATGAGAATGCGTCTCCGATGTTTTGATGAATGTTTTGTCTCCACTGTTAGGCCTACCCCAAAAGGGATTAAAGGTGAGTATTTGCTATTTTTTTAATAATGCGATTCAGGATTATTACTGTTTTTCATATGTTATTGATTTTAGAAATGGGAGACAAAACAAGCAGGTCATAAAAGATGATGTAGGAATTAAAGCACTAATTTCTACTATTTATCAGATAATGCGTTGTGATTCAGAGATGTTAAAATACTACTTCCCTGACGGAATAGGCAGAGATCTTGAATCTTGAACGGTTATGACAGATCTCTCTTGCTTCACTCACATCCATTAACCTTTTCATACAGGCTCTATTGTATTCACGCTATGTGATGTATCAGGTTTTGACAACCCCTATACAAATTGAGGTAGTTCTTGTACCATAAAGGCAGGAAATAAATACGAGATTTAGCTGAAAAAAATTGTATTTTATGAGAAATTATAATTTACAATATACATACATCCGTCGTCATTCGGCGCTTAGGCTAAAAATCTTCACAATCTCACGCAAAAGGTAAAGCAATGTTAGACTATAGTATAGTTATAACAGTATAATTTGCCTTTACGACTGTTGTCCGGATGGGGTGGACATAACATAGATGCTAGATACGACGGTCATTGAAAAGTTAGTAAGGTTGAAAAAATATTTTAACAACATCTGTTGAAGATTTTGTTAAAACTTATTACTAAGTATATTATAGTGTGTTATGGCTTGTAAGTTGTACTTTGTTGGAGTTATGGTAGTTGAAAGGCTATGGACTTGAATTAAGTGATTATTTTCTCGTTTACTTAGCTTAGCTTGATAAGCTTTGGTTGTGTAGTTGTGTTGTAATGTAGGATTGTGTATTTATTTGTATATTCAATGTTACCTCTACATTTTTTGTACCAATGGTGTTTTCACTATATGATTCAATTTCTTCTAGAGTATTTTTATACTTTGCTCCAGATTATTATAAAAATTCATAGATTGGCATATTTAAGATTGTATAGTGTAGAATATACAAATAAATAAAGAAATACAATGTCTAGAATTTAGCTGTAATCTATAATCTGTGTGTATAACGACACGCCGTATCTGACTATCTATTTATGTGGGTTTGAACTCATTACTAAGGGCGGTTTTAGACTAGCTTATTTTTGTCATGCTTTGTATAGCAAATGAAATTTTGTATTAAGATTTAATGACACTCGATTTAAAGAGAACAGATTTTAACACGTTCAAAAATATACTTTAGACCATTGTAACAAGGTTTATTTTACTTTTGTTATTCAGAATTGCAATAAAGCACACCTAAAGACAAAACCAAAAATACACCTTATCACAACACTTTAGAGTTCAATTTTAAACACGTCAACAACCTGTACTTCTCTTTATTTAATTCTGTGTGACATTGACGTAAAAACGCTAGTCTATGACCGCCATTAAGCAATGGTTCTTCTCACAGAGTAAACAGTGAGATTTCGGTGTCAGTGGTATAGAATGAACGGCTAGCAATGCGTGGCGTGAAAATGTATGGATAAGGTCTTTTTGGATGCCTATCGCCTATTTAGATTAGTAGTTATAATGTCTATACAGTGTAGTTCTATTAGCAGTGGTAGGGCCTATACACATTATTTTAAAATGCCTTGATGTTGTTTAAGGTTTATAAAGGTTAGTTAAGTGAGTCTTCATAACTTTGGATATAGCTTCGGTGTAGTAAATAAAGAATGAAAAGGAAAGTTAATGTTTAAGGTTTGATTCTTGAATAATGGGAAAATATGAGTCTGCGTAAGTTTTGAGTATCGACATGCTAACGTTACTAATCCATACATTTCCACATAAAAAAGCATTAGCTTGACTTATAAAATAGTTTAAAAGGAAGCTTAAGAGTGATTGATACATTAAAAAAATAAATTATTTGTTGCAAAATTGTATTAAGTAATAAAGAAAAATAACATTACAAATGCATTATACAATCATATTGTTATATTGTACACACACATACATATTGAAGTAAAACCACCTTAGACGTTGCCGTACATTCACGTTTCGGTAACTCATTGGGAATTTGATCTCAGTTTTTCTATTATATTATTTATTAATAATAAATTACAAATATGGCTTTCGATACTAAACTCTCAAATCAATGAAAGCGACCACCACTCAGTATATACCTAACCTCAATTTCGGTATAGTGAAAAGATGACTTACTTTCCATTTATACATGTGAGAATATAGTAAACTAGTATTACATTACCTTCACATCTACATTTGTTTCTTGTAATCAAAAATTATATTACTTATAAGCTTATTAAGTAGTTCCTTTGTATAGTTTAGCAATTCCAATTTATAACTACATAGTATTATGACACAATCGAATAAAAAGAATCTTCGGGTGATCGTTTTCATTCAATTTGCGGCCGGTTTAGCTTAAAAAAAAACACTTGACACAAATTGTTAACATACCACTGACACAAGAAATTAAACTAAAACAACAACGAATATAAAACATCTGTCATCGGTTAGACTAGTACGTACTTACGATCTCTACGTCACGCTGACATTTGAATCAAATTATTGCACGCTACATGGTTTCTATTTGGTCTTTATTAGGTATTTTGTTCAGCGATATAATAAAAAATAAGCTAGCAATCTTGTGCTGCGCGAGAAACCATCAATTTCGTATGACGCAAACACCTTGTAACGCATAACCATAAATCAACATATATATTTGATATAAAATGTTCCTTTAGTAAAAAACGAAATACGAACATTACACGGCTGATTATACAGTAAAATATATACACAATTACACTTAATTATTAATTTAATTTCCATCTGATAGTCTAAAATAAAACAAACCTGCCGCCACGAAAATATTTATGCACAGACATCTATAAAAAACTAAATAAATCGACGCGTTATTAAAACGAACGAATTGTATGTAAAAACGCAAAATATACCATAAATTTGTGCGGAAACACTATGAATAAAAACGTGTAAATATATTTAGAACTGATTATCAAATGATCTGTCCAAGTTTTTGTAGGTATAAAGTTACTCAAAAGAGTTGAAAACCATTATTCAATGTCTACTATAAAAAAATCTATAATTAGGGCCCGTACACGCTGACGGCAGTGAAAAATACGTATCGACGTATACATGGAGTCGTGACGCACTAAATAAAATATAAATCTAAACATGGCGAACTATCATCATCATTCTCTTATATTTACGGTCTTTGAAGTGCTAGACTTACTTTTTTACGTAATTTACTAGTGCCAGAAAAAAAAGTTGAGTAGTACCTCACAACTTCACGTGTACGCATTTAAACGCGATTACAATATTAGGTAGGAATAACACATTGGCGCATTCAAAGTTACGTCATAATATTTGTGCGATCAGACATATCTCTTTGAGCGCATTTGACTGATTTTAAAATATATTTCGAAGCTTACAAGCGGTGACCACAGGTAGGTAAAGTTAGATACAATTCAATACTATAAGAGTGAAAAAGGTTTATTTCAAGTCACCTAAATGGGCAATCAGAGTATGAAATTGAAAACTTTCGTTCACGAGTTCAAATAAACATTTGTTATTATCTCTCTTTACCTAAACTGGGACACCACTTATCTCTTACCTCATCTTACCCTTAACAAAATGCACGTAGGAAATTCAAGAGCATAATTACTAAAATAAATAAGTTAATACGTTATATAAAAACTCTTCTCACTTTACATGAAACAAAAATAAAACACGAAGCAACATAAATTAAATTTAGCTCGATAAAATACTCTAAAATATAATATGGAAACGATCACTGTGCTACACGTTTTAAATACAATAATTATTTGACGGGAACGCTTTACTGAAGCTGCCAAACACAACGTAAATATCTCTTAGATTCTTACAATATCTTGAATAAAAATGTTAATAATGTTGATCTTACGGATGAAGTTGGGACATTGTCAATGCTGCCATGAATATTATGCTACGTACATCAGATAACATCTTTTGTACAATGTTTAAGTTAAGTAGTGAAGATTCGAATCCAATTACAAATACAATGTGATTCAATGAAAATATTAAACACCATTGCCTTATAAAACTCTCGTATTTATCAAACAAAATAGATGATCTTGATACTAGAATTTATCTTGGGACATAGAAACTAGAGCCATCTGGCGGTAAGAACATTTCAGCAAAGCGTTTCCCGTCACTGGTACGCCAATAGAAAACTTGGCAGTGCATACGTAAGCCCTTTCTTGTCTAGCAATGTAAACCAACTGTACAATAGGAGACCATCAACATCTTGAAGTCTATTAGTCTAGACTAGAATCCGATCTAGATTTTGTATAACTGTGCACGCTATTCCAATAAACAAGATTAATACAATACGAAGATTCCTGTGCCCAAGTGGCAAAACGATGATACAAAAGAACTCAAAATGTATAAGATTTGCAAATTCGTAAGTCAATCAATACATTTTGATTTCAATTCTACTAGATTGAATGAAGGGAAAATAAATAATATTTGTCAGAGCTGAATACTAGAACTGTTTGCCATTATAAAGCAGAGAATAGATATTACGTACCTAAAGAATATTTATTTGTATTAGGACTCAGACAAACAGTCAAGACGAAGAACAGGTAGCAAACCGATTTGAGGCAGACATAAATTATTACGAGGGATGAAAAGAAAAAAATATTCTCCTATAAGATAACCTGGAAAGAAAAATCTCACAATAAGTGACAACCATAATCATCAAAATAGAAAAAAAGACAAGACCGCACCTACAAAATCCTATTCATTTTTGGAATAACGCACATCAGTTAACTGTTGTTACAAGTAGCTTCGTCTCTTATAGATTAAGATGCTCATCCTAATAATATTATATATATATATATTATATAGATACGCTTAGGTGCACAGGGGCTGTCCAGCCGTTTCCTAGTAAAAAAAAGTTGCTCATATCAAATGCATCCAAAATCACCTTAGAGAACTAACGCAGATGCGATACGGGCCGCCATTGCATCCGTCCTGAATCCTACACATCCCATATTTTATTTAACTTTTACAACCACACTTCGAGATAAACACCTAAATAAACATTAATGAACATCAATTAACAATTAAATTAAATAAATTGACTAAAATAACTTCGTTATTAAATAAAAAGAAACAACTAAACGTAGAATTGTAAATTCGAAACTAACAGAAACCACGGTTCTAGATACAATAATATATTATAACTCTACTTACAAATGATCATTTGGGTTGACAGCCATGTCGCGCGAAATCACTAAGTATTAGTGCGGTGACCGCCCACCAATAGTGGCGGCGTGAGGCCTCGACCCAGTGGACTAGTCAGCCGGCTACTATGGCAACGAACTCTCAAACGAAATCAATCCCTTATAACAATGACTAAGCGGCCTGCGACGGGCAACCGCCGCAGCGAACATCCAAAGTACACGATCAAAATAATCATACAACGAATCCGAGACAATACGAAAAAAGAAACGATTAATCGATTTAAAATGCGCAATTTCACATAATAGTCGCCCTTTTATAAAATACCTCAAAAACACATCATCAATAATAGTGTGCATCGTCTGCGTACTTGCCAATTTAAAAAAGTTTACTATTGAATTCTGTTGGTTAAATGTCTTACGAGCTAACTTACATTCTCAATTAAACATTGTTTTACTTAAACGAAGATTAAGTTTGTATGTCCGATGTCAGTCCGCGAATGTGCACATTCATTGGTGGATGCGAAGCTTGTGAGTCAGACACAATCACAGTCGAGCCCTCGGGGCCTACACCAAATTGTACTCTTTCAGGTTGGACTGCAGGATAGTGTCCTTCACTGCGGCGAACACAAAACGAATGTTCTCAGTATCTGGAATGAGAAAAAATAGTTTTATTCACCGTTTATTACAAAGGAAACGCAGTGCAATTGAATGTATGTGTCAATCTGGCTTATATTACAGAAATGATAGCGTAAAGTTTGTATGATGTATTGAGTAGAAATGATACTAATCATGAATTATAATGTAGTTGTGTAGCATACTACTTTAATTATATTAAACAGTTTATCAACTGGAGACGTCATACACTACAATGGCAGTCATGAAATGAAGACTCGCAAACACATAGCCCTAATTATTTATGAATTGATTTAAAACTTCTTGCAACCAGATGAAACGAGCTATAGAACACTGAAATAACTGTGAAAAGAAAACTAGCCTCTATTAGTGGTTTTACCATCTTGATTTTACGACTAGACGTTAAAATGAAAACATAAGAAATTGAACATGAATTCAAGAAGGAGAAATTCATGAGAACGAACAGTTGTGGAATGCAAATTGAAATGTTTTTTTTATAACGATAATAATTGAATTATGATTGACTTGCACATGAATGACAGATTCAACTAGCCCATGGGATAGACAGATGAACAAATATACCGAAACACTAACCTTACAGATCCTTTGAAATTAAAGTATGCGTAAACTTTGAAGACATAAGCCTAGATATTTAATCTTTTTCGCTTGTACTTGAATAACAATGACGTCATTCTCTGGTATGCTGACTAATGTTGTGTAACCCCTACGTATGAACCCTTCAACTACACTCATATTACATTTCGAAAGGTACCATTTGACATAGTATAAATGAAACCTATAGACCTTTTTTTTTCTTTTGCCATCCTAAAAAAACTCTATTCAAACATAGAAAATTATAAAAAAGTTTGAAAGACAGAAACCGGTAGAGAAAAAATAAAAACCAAATTATAAACAAACAACGTAGACTTTAATGAACACAACATACATAATATGACAACCGACGAGTTAATCTTCAAGCCAGATTAAACTCTTTAAGGGCAGACTGCATTATGGTGTCTTTGACAGCGCAGAACACGAGCTTAATATTCTCTGTGTCTGTTTATTTAGAAAACAAAATCCAAACGCCGCATGCAGTATGAACGAAAAAGAAATAAATATTAATAATAATGAAATAAACTGTATCTGAAACGTATTTAAAAACCTATTTACCCAAAACTTGTATTCAATAATTAAATAATAAATATAAACTAAAGCTACGTAAAATCATAACGTAACTTGTTTTTAAAGTGGTAGTAACTGATACAACAAAAAAATCAAAGGAAATTTTTTATTCATATAAAACATATATACGAGTACATTCACGTTCCTTAATTCCTTTTAACAGAACCACGGAGACACGATAATGTCTCTTAGGTAACTTTTTAGTGTGAATATTTATACGTAAGTTAGTAAAACATATCAAAAATAAAACCATACTCAAATTATACAACCAAAATCAAACATCTAGCGATAAATATCTACAATAAGAATAACCTAGCAAAACCACACCATCAAACCTGAATATTATAATCCAACGACTTACCAACATAACACATATCCAATACACGAATAGAATTATAGAAAGCTTGCTTGACCTATTTAAAACCACTTTCCTAACTAATTCAACCTCCTATAAATATAATATAACTAATCATAAAGATGAAAAACAAAAGCCATATTTCTTCATTTGGGTGTGCGTATCATGAAGAACAGAAGAACATATATAAAAAGATAAATAAATGTATGTGAATAACACGAGCGATATTGAAAGAGACGTAGAAGCATACATATATGATTGTATTGTAGGGCCACAGAGTCTCAAGTTTTTTTTTCAATTTTAGCAGCTGGATCAATTTCCTCATATTACGACATTCACTATCGTACCGCTGTGTAGCATTTCTTGTTTACTTTAATCACGTTTAATTTATACACACGCCTCACGACCATTAAGACCATTTAAGTCTTTGAGGTTAGTCACAATCTTCCATTTTCTCACCTCATTATTTACTAAGGTATTTGGCCTTAAAAAGTAAGCTTTAAAGT
The DNA here is from genome assembly GCA_030578115.1 of Leucoptera coffeella. Taxonomy (NCBI): domain Eukaryota; kingdom Metazoa; phylum Arthropoda; class Insecta; order Lepidoptera; family Lyonetiidae; genus Leucoptera; species Leucoptera coffeella. The sequence goes on along the minus strand of JAMBLF010000031.1, from coordinate 86,155 downwards.
GCTACAAATATACAACTATCACTAATTACATAATAATATAATTACTAATTATCATATTGTCTAGGTTTAGTGTTCAATGTTTTTTGTGTTATTTCAGTGTAAATGTTCATCAGTAAATTGTTTATGTGTATTGTATTGTCAATGATACCGTATTGGGAAACCTGTAATGGTGTTATTGTGAAAAATGTAAATAAATAATAAATAAGTTTCCCCCACCACTCCCTTTAACACCCGCTCCACAATAGCCAATAGTCCAATAGTCAAATAGTTACCTGTCGCACACGTGAAGTGCGAGTAAATAATCTTCTCCGCATCGGGGTTGAGATCGACGAACATTCTCAGGATGAACTCGCGGGCAGCCCCCGCGTCCCGCTGCGCGCCTGTGACGTCACACGGGTTTTCAGGGGACTAGCTACTACTTACTAGCTTAGGTTATGAAATGACAATGGACCAAACAATAGCACAATAATAATATTTGGACATTATTACACAAATTGCAATAGCCCCTTGGTAAGTACATTTAAGACTTGTGTTAAGGGTACTAGTCAACGTATATTTAAGAAATGTATACATATTATACATAGATAAATACATATTTAATCAACGACCAGACTGAAAAGCAGTAGAAAAGCGTAGTTCTTAACTCTGCCTCCACCGGGAATCGAACCTGGGACCTCACGATTAGCGTTCAGGTGTCTAACAGATCGCGCCACGGAGGTCGTCAAATATACAATAGACAAATAGCATAACATATTTCGCGGAATTATCTCCGATTGATTGATTCATCCGATACACACAACAAAGAAATGTACTATACAGTCACCACAGAATCAGGCGCCAAACAGTGTCGCGATTTGCAAATACTGACTGTTGTTGTTGCGAAGAATAGCGTTGTGACAGGTCCATTGTCATTCTAAACGTATAGAACTTAACAATTAGACAACTTCTATTATATTAATAAACATACTATACACATTTCCAATATAAAGGAAACTAAATCAAATTGAATAGATTAAGCCATTATAAGACTCACAATGCTAACCATTGCAGGTTAAACATTGCAGACTAAACTCCGGGATAGTGAATTTAGCAGATATTATGAAATAAAAGTTGTCTAGTTGCTAACAGTAAATAACACACAAGTAACTAGCAATAACAATCATTTCTAGCATTTTTTATAGAGAATTATTCTTTTCAGCTTACTTCGTCACCCTTCTAGCTCACTCACATAGCTACATTTTATAATTTAGCGTAAAAAATATACATCTAGCGTAATAAATCATCTAGCAAACTTAGCCACTCAATGTTCACTCAAATATGACCTGTGGCCGTCGTGAAGTGAGAATAGCACGATCTGTCAGGATCGGGGTTTTCCTTTAGGTATTTCTGAAGAATGTATTCCCGCGCTGGTATCGGATCGCATTTAGGACCTTATTACAAGCAAAATTGGGTTTAATTTCCTTGCATTGTAGTTTACGTACATCACGTTACTTTGTAAATTAAATATAACCAAATGTATTTTTACTTCGAGAATTGATACAAAATCGACTGATCGGTCGTTAAGATAGTAACCCTCTAACAAATTATATATGTACATGTTTTTAAATAATCATCATCTCACGTCATAATTCAACAATAAAGTATAACAGACAGTTTAGAGCTGCACTCATCATTACAGTCATTTTATACTTCATTCAATCATTCACCACAACCCATTCGTTCAAATCAATTACTCATTATCATTTTATACTTTACTCAATCATTCACCGCAAACCCATTCGTTCAAATCAATCACTCGCTCATTTTCAACTACCTCATTCATTCACTCTCTCATTGAACTTACCATCGTATTCGGGGAAATAATCGACCAGATGCGAGTACATGATCTTCTCCTCGAGCAGATCCTTCTTGTTCAAGAACAGAATGACCGACGAGTGCTGGAACCATGGATACGTGATGATCGTCTTGAATAACGCCTTCGACTCCTCCATTCGATTCTGGAATAGCAAATAAGTATATGTATGAGGAACTTGTATTTACATAAGTATAAACTTACGTAGATGGACATGATATTGAGTAAATTAATAAATATACAGCTACATAGTTAATTCATCTTATTTTACATGTGATTATCAATATAAATGCTATATAGGTACGAATTATGAAGTTTGTTTTGTTAGCATCATCTAAAGGCTTAGCAAGCCTGAAAATCCTTTCCCCTTGTACCTATATATATTGTCTATTTTAAGTGTATAGAGCTAGGAAAATTTACTAATAGTCTTACTGACTTGTACTCATCTGCAATTGGACTCGCCAATATAGGATATAGAGACCAAATACTTTAGCTACACCACTGATAGTCTCTAAACCAGTGTACCCCAGAATAAAAATTGACTATTTAAGTACACAGCAACACACCATCTAACCTTGGGCATACCCACGACCCAGAGGGGTTATTATCCCTTCGCCAAGGCAAAGGCTGCGGTGACACTGAACCGTACTTCTCTAATTGGATCAATTAGTCGTAAGCCTCCTTCATCGGCACGCCTTACAAGTGACTATTGTGGACTATAGGTAAATTAGCTACGTGGCTAGTTGTATCGAGGTTTTAAGCTTATTTCAGGTGGTCAGTATCGCGAGTGTTTGCTTAAGTATACATACCTTATGTATTATTATTATGTATATGTATTATTATGTATATATGGTTACAAAAGATAATTAAGAAATTGATGAAGCTATTCCAATAATCATAAACCAAATACATCGCTTAATTTAAGTACTATCTTTTCAGCTACTTTTGTGACCCTGACTAATATACGTACGTTATTAGAAAATTAAAGGTATCCGTACCTAAGTAGTTCCTTTTACAATATTCTAAAACGATTAACAATATTCACATAAGTCATTTAGAGTGAACAAAAAAACGTTTAAGTCATCGTTTTAACCGACAAACACTGTCAGACATAAGATTTTTATGAAGATTTTCATTGAATGCATGAGATGAATTATTGAAAAATAATTTTTACTTTATTTTGTACAATTGTGTTTTCATACATACCTCATTTTCAGACTCGAACAAGATTTGATCATATTCACTAAGAGCTACTAAGAATATGATGGATGTGACATTCTCGAAACAGTGGATCCACTTCCTACGTTCTGATCTTTGGCCGCCCACGTCCACCATTCTACAGGGAAACACACATATCAATTAATTTCCTAGTTCATTGTTAGAAACAAATTATTATGGACACATAGATTATAAAGAACATATTATCTGATTTAAAAAACTCTTATATTAACAGTTGGGAGAGATGCTAAATCTGCAGCACTATATAAGAACCTATTTATTGCTGTAGATATTCCACAGCGCTGGTAATTTGTCGTATGTTAGTGATATGTAAAAACTTTGTAGTTGAAAGTTAGAAATTCAAATAGGGAATAATTGATGTCAAATAGGAAAGGAGGCTAAAGTTGCATATAATAAAATGCTGTTAGATACCAAATCATCATGGGATCGTAATGAATATTTTTTACAACTGGTGTGTTTAGTTTTATTAGGTGAGATAAGGATCTTGTTTGGCATCTCTCGTGGGGTATTCAGAATTACATGTCATCTTCAATATACACTGTCACAACTATAATCCCTTCAAGGTTAGACGAATACCTTTATAGCTTTATAATAAACATTCACAACACTATATGTAAAAAGAAAAAGTTAAAGAATAAATTATTTCATGCACTTACACACCATAACATTATAGAAACTTAAAATATAAGATAAAAAAGCGACAAGCACGGCAAGAAAACAAATAATATGTAAAATAAACACTACAAACAGTTATATATAATATTCCCTTAATATTAGTCAAGGTTTAATATTATAGCTAAGGTTAGCTACTCAAATGCTATATATAACTATAACCCATTCAATGTAACACATAAACACAAAACTAAACATTAGGTACATGCAATAAATCGGAAGATTTTTAATACAAGCATAATTTTTCTCTTAAATTTGCACACCGCGATTTAAACCCACCTTGTATAGTTTCAGTTAGATTTGTAAATAAATAAAGGATTTGGGTAAAATAGCCATGAGAAGAGTAGCCAGATAACAACCTAAAATTATACAAATTTAGATGAGAATTGAATTAAATCTTTATAAGCAATTAACTTACCTTTATGTTTGGTTGATTCAAAATTTTTAAATAATAGAATATAATTGCTACTACATCCTAGCTTACTTATTATTTATTTTAGCTGTTTCTAGCATTGAGAATAGTCACTATTTTTTATTACCTAGCTTATTTGAAAATTTTTACTCTTTTATAGTAACTGGACTTCGCGAAGTAGTTTTATACCTACTCAGTACAAATCCTACCACTTCCATACCATAGAATGGATAGAAATATTGAAGCTTGGGAGTTCTAATCTGATCCGTAAAAAACTTGTCTATTATTTACATACATAAATACACATCACGCCTGATTCCCTGTAGAGGGGTAGGCAGAGATCACGGATGCCCATTTGTCCCGATCCTGATAGACCACTTTCGCTTCATTGACATTCATACACTCTCGGCGGTATTTAATAAATACTCAGATAATAGATTGACAGTGTAATAAAGATGGAAAATCCTAAAATTTATCATTCTATCGTACGTTATAAATATGTATGTACAATTTATCCACTTCTTATAAAACTGACACTTATTTAGAATCCATCCATCTTAAAACCTTACGCTTAAAGGTTTATTTTGTTTATTTCATACATATTACACTCTATCATCTTTAAAAGCAGGTAGATATCACGTCAAACTTTTCCTTAATGTTATTTTCACCTATAATCTAAGTATTTTATAAGAATCTACTACGCCAAGTCCAGTTTCCTTTAAAAGTCCAGTTCCTAGCAATCAGTGTTTACTAGCCCATCACACCGACAAACCTGAATATAATGCCATCGAGATCGAACGGATACTCTAGTATACCCGTTGTGGGCTGTCGGGCTCTCAAAATGTCTTGTTCAGTAGGTAGGTAATCATCCTTTTCTATACGGGCCAAATCGCTCAAATAACTGTAAGTATTGTTACGGTTTCAACATAAAATAATAAACAGTGGTTTTAGTATTAATTAAAAAAGCTGGGATAGAGTTTCGTAGAGAGATTGTGTTGCGGAAATATTTGGTTAGTTACATTACGCATGTGAATTGAACATTTATATTATTTTTGTAATTTTACTTTTATTTACTATTTTTTTAAATATTTACTCATTTATAAACTACTAAGAAATCTTGAACATTGTGAATTAACAATATTATCTTTTACAAAACATTTAAAACCCAGTTGAAATTCAATACACATCATTTTATAATGATATATCACATCACAATTTTACCATCTACAAACCAAACACCGCAACACAATCCCGCTCCACCCTTAAACCTAGTTTAGTACCGCCACCATAACAAAAAAAAAGCCACAGATCATGCAACAGCTCCCATGCACCATTGCCGGTTGGACTGTACCTAAATCGTATCTCCTCCAAATCAAACGGGTATTCTATGATGCCAGTGGTCGGCACTCTCACGCGGAGGATATCCTGCTCTGTGGGTAAATAGTTGGGGGCCGCCACGCGATCTATCTCCTGCAAATAGCTACGCCACAAACGATGGTCAGTTTCATACGTATCACTTCGTTACATACATACACATCATACATACATTCACGTTAATTAATCCCTTTCGGGGTAGAACCTTGGAGGTATAAAAACATGTCCTAGGTAACTTATTAGCATATTGGGGTTGTGATGTCGTTTGTAAAATTGATGACTGGTTGTAAGCCCATCGTCTAATAAATTTCATATACCCCTAGTTCCTTAGTCGCCTTTTAAGATATGTCGGGAAGAAGGGGAACTAGTTAGAATTCTTTTTGGTGTCAGAGCACGGGACTATGTATCGCTATTAGTGGTTTGTAAAGCCTTCATATTGCGTATTGTCCCGTGTTAGTGTATGATGTAGAAAGAATGCCGTCTTTCTTCCCAGCATGTCGTAGAAGGCTAAGCGATAAATGGTGAATGGAATCTATCAGGCAATGGACTAGCAACCTGTCATCAATATTTCATACGAATTCCATCATTGTAACGACATTTCCAATTATCGACCAACTGGTTTATGGACACATTGAACAAACTACTCATTGCTCAATGGACTCCCTATACCCGTCGTTCCTTTGTCACCTTAGACATGCCGGGAAGTAAGGCAGCTATTGCATTAATAGATTCACACATTAATAAAAACACTACATATTACATGTTTAAGGTCTTTCATCATCATCAACCTGTATCAATCCTCTGTTGAACATACATAGGCCTCCCCGAAATGACGCCAATCTCCCTGTCAGTGTCTTTTCTTGGATATTATTGGCCAACTGATTAAGTCATTAGCACCTACTGACATCTATATCTTTAACAACAGACTTAATATCAAAAAATATACATGACATTCATTCTTTTTATCCCTTTTTCTATTCTTCACGCTACATACACCCTTAGATGATTAATAACTAACGGGACTCATCGCGTATGTTTCTATATAATAAAGTTACCTTTACTAACCCGAAGTTTCAAACATACGCGATAAGTCCCTTTAGTTATTAATCATGAGTATAAATCGCGAATCTCTTAAAACTATATATACACCCTTAGAGGCTTACATACATACATACATACACATCACGCCTGATTCCCTGTAGAGGGGTAGGCAGAGATCACGGATCCCCATTTGTCCCGATCCTGACAGACCACTTTCGCTTCATTAACATTCATACATCTTCTCATACACACGACGGTTATATGTACTCCGTCGCCTTTTTTCAATATAGCGTCTATCTGACTGTTATACGTTACGAAAGGCATATAACTTACTATTTAGCGGAGTCCGTGAGCTGGTACTCCCGACGGCGGTCGTAGCACTCTTGTATGCCGGCGTCAGCCCACAGCCCCTTAATCGCCTCTACGTAGGGGCTTTCAAACGTCGTCACGCTTTCGAAGTCGATCGCCGATATCAACTCCGCCTTCTCCTGTAAATTTATAGGGCTCCTATTAGTGTTGGGGACGTTAAGAGAATGGTAAGTAGCTGCCTGTCTTACGTAGGTAACATTGAGGGGTGTATAGTTTATTGGAAATAGGGTTATTGACAATAAAACAAACAAAAAAAAACAAAAACAAACGCATTCACGACCATTAACCCTTGCGGGGCAGTCAGAGGTTCAGGTGTCCATCTACGCAATTGCGAAGGTAGTAATTCTATGGACACCTCGAACCCACGTGTTAACCAGATAGTCAGTACTCAATGTGACAGGTGGTCAGCCATGTCGCCATTTACAAGCACTAACTATTACCTGTTCGACGAACAGGTAGGTTTCCTCACGATGCTTTTCCTCACCGTATAATTCAACGTATAATAAAACAAACAGTTTCAAGAGTACACTCTAGGTGAGTAGTCAGAGGTTAGCTTGTTCATCCCTGCATTTAGAACAAACATGTTAACCAGATAAAGTAAAACCGTCGTAGCATCAATAGTTATTCTAGACTGAGTGATATTGTTAGCAAGGTCTTGTTAACCCCAAAACATATAAAATGAAGTGAATGTTTATAATACATTGAAGCCTAACGATTTGTTGTAAAAATTCATTGGAACAACAACTTATGCCTTATATAAAAAGTGATTGAGGAGATAAAAGTGTCTAGAGATCTGTAAACCGTTGTGATACATTTTAATTGTTTTATTAGATTTATATGGTCATGTTGAGTCACTGTATTAATGATATTTCAGAGTATTGTGAAATCGTAAATACACAGTTAAAAGTTGCTAATAGTAGAATCACTATTAACCTTACTACTACAGACAAAAGTGACTCATTTATATAAAATTCTTTGAAAAAACTTTCATATGAATGAGATAAGATAAACAGCACTGGTTTTGCCCAAAACTCACAGGTTATCAATCTTATGGAGATAAAATCATACTCACGTAGGATTTTTTTAATAAACATACTTAGAACAGGTAGACAGAACCTTGGTGAGATACAACCCTAGACAGTATAAAGGCTACGGATATAAAAATTCAGAAGTTGATACTTTATTATTGAATAAATTGTTCTATTTACATTAGTCATCTCTTATGACATGCATGCCGAGAAGGGCAAGCACTGTTTAAATGAAGTTCCATTAATAAGAAAATTGGAATGGAATACTTGAGAATCAGGCTTTACGACTTGAAGTTCTGTCTACTCGTTTGATAATTATAGACATATAAGAAGATCATCACTAAGTCTTACATATACTATCTGGTTAAAAATTAACACAATTTCATGTTTCTGTCTACCCTACTTGATAGCAGTGATTATTAGAAACACACTCATATTTTTAATCCAGGTGCTTAGAGCAAAATGTTCCAAATATACCTTGCCATAAATTTATATCTATATCCACATAAATCTATACTTTTTTAAACATTATGTACACATGTCATTCATACATACATTGCCTGTAGAGCGGTAGGCAGAGATCACAGATCCCAAGTCAGATAAACTACTTTTGCGCCATTGACACTCCTACACAAACCACTTTCGCTCCATTGACACTTATACACCTCCTCATACACACTCAGCAGTTAAAGGTAGTTCAAACATTATCCTTTTTCAATATAGCATTTATATGATGTATACCTATATTATATACTCGTATTTTAAACTTTAATACAAGAGTGATACTCACAGCGTTGGACGGATTCCCATACTGGATTTTGAGTAGGTCCATAGCCCGTATCATACTCTGCATGGCCATGAAGATATTCTGGTACACCAGCTTGATGAAGCCTCGCTTGTCATCGTCGCTGTAGCCGGAGCCGTGGATAATTCTCATCTGCTTGATGAACGTGGACTTGCCTGACTCACCAGTGCCTGAGGATAGTAATAGTGGTATCGTTTTAATTATTGTAAAGAATCGTTTAACCCTTTCAACATTACGCCCTCTGTAGATCGAGAATACCGAAGTGTCACGGATTGGTTATAACTTCATAGTTCTTAGAAATATGACAAGATTTGACCAACAGAAACACTTTTGCTAACTAAAAAGCTGTTACCTATCCGGAAAAGGAATCCGGATGCCTCCCAAACTTCATTTTTAATTCCTTTTATAGGTAACTGGTAAAAATTTGCTGTTTTCTATGGGTTTACAGCTTGCTATCTAGGTATCGCTTGTAACAGTAATACAGAACATATTCTGTCACAGCAAGAGCTGACTATGTGATAGGAAATTGGTATGCATTATTAATATCAAACTCTGGACTAGTTACATAGGAGGTCAGCAATATCAAACTCTGGACTCGTTAGATAGGTCAGATGTTGCCTCATAGTTCTATAGTCCTCTGAGAGACTTGTCTAGATTGTAGAGAAAAAAGATACTAGCTGTTTTTCAGGCATGTTTAATAGATGTATTGGCTCATATAAAATTAAATTATGATCAGAAGGACCATTCATTTGGAGACTTCATTTCTCTTAAATATGTCCTCAACTGTAATCATCATCTGGGTTATAATGGCATTAATATGGACAATGGTGGCCATTTTTCACTCAAGAATACCCCAAGACCATTATTCAATATACCATGAAAAGGCAGTTGGTTACAATGATTTTAAGGTCCAAACCAGCACTATAAATGTACTCTAGTTATTACAAAAACTATAGAATACAAATAGTTATAACAGTTTCATACAAAAAGAAAGACATTAGTTATTGGTTTAGTCAACCTAGTAATAGGTCCCAACTGAATATTATATGGCTGCTCTATAATCCACATTGATTTGTATGTCCTATGGCCCTAAAGAACATTAAAACATTAATGGACTACTAGTAATATTAATAGGAACCATATAAGTAAAACACTAAAGGGCTATTCAGAATTTACTTTCAATGAAATGGTTATTGTTAAATAAGTGATCCGTCCAAGTCAGGATAGATCTGTGATCTCTGCCTACCTCTCTACAGGGAATTGGGCATGATGTGTATGTATGTATTGTTGAGTATGATTATGTTAATAAGAATAGAATCCTGTTATAAACTCAAGGTATATTTTGCATTATTATAAAGGTTAGATAGGTGACAATGCTATATTTTATGAATACAGTATCTTTTATAGTTACTTTAATTTTTCAAATTAATTATACTTAAAGAAAATATGAATGGAGATACAGAATTTTCAACTGCAAAAATCTCTCAACTGTACCTTACATACTTAAAGGATAACATTCTTAAAGTTGACAACTTTTATACTCCTACTGTGGTGAACCTAATAATGTCAAAATAATTTATTAACTTTCATCCCTTACAGTTCTAGGAACACAATTTTTGGGAGTACTGCATGTACATACATACACATCATGCCTTATTCCCTATAGAGGGGCAGGCAGAGATCACAGATCTCCATTTGTCCCGATCCTGATAGACCACTTTCGCTTCATTGACACTCATACACACTCTGCGGTTATAGGTACTTCTAACATCACCCTTTTACTGCATGTATACCTAATAATTGATTCCTGCTTTGTATCTGGGAGTAATATACAGTAGGAATCAATTCTAGGAGCTATTACAACTGATTCACACTAGTACAAACCAAAAGCACTAACTCTGCTAATTTGAGATATTCAAATTAGTTATGAAACATTATACACTTTTGAAAAAGTGTTAGGCAATAAGTTCAAGTGCTAACATTCTAGTAACCAACATACACATTACACTCATTCTTTTACGGAGTAGGCAGAGATCAATGTCCTACTCTTGTTTCATAGACATCTACATAATTTTGCTGACACTCTCCTTATGTTATAAGATCACACCATTTTTCAATATTTTTGGAGCATCAATAGGTATGTTAAATCCTTTAAAAAATTACATCCATTTATCAATATAGGCCAGAGTGCAATCAAATAATCCACTTTTACTGAATATAGCAATTATTTTTTACAGCTAAATGCAAATGTATTAGTATTTTTGGTGCCTCTAACTACCCCGCAAGGAATAATGGTGCAAGTGTATGAAGATAATAATCTATAAATGCCTCAAATACCATTTCTCTTTAGTTCATCTGTCGTGGAGATGTTATTTCTGTTACTGAGCAATCTTATAACTGATTAAAAAGTAGAACAGAACTTATCTTGTAAATTTGGGCCCTTAGTTAGTCACCATTGTTCATATTCTTTCTATCACTCACATACAAGACTAAATATATCTAAATATTATTAGAAATCATATGCTAAGCTCTCTATTTATGCAAAGTATGCATTGCAAATAGTGAACTTTGTACTTCACATCAATTTTACAGAAACAGTTATAAATTAACTTTTTTATGTTAGAAATTACCTATAATACATACAGGCACACATAATATATTAGATACTATCCTATTAACCTGCCATTATTGCATATATGTGAAGAAATAATAATCTATGAGAACACACCTAAAGACTCAGTAAACAAAACTGTATGAATCACTCTGACAATCAGAGTTATAGATATAAATTACATAAATTTTATAGTAGGTAAATGAATTACTAATATGGCTAAATATAAACTTGGAGGCATACAACTTATTGAGTTATCTAAGATACAATAGGTGTCTTATAATTTGCTTTTAATAATTCAGCATTGAGGATTCATGTATGTATAATAACAACTACTACTAACTAACTATTACAGGGTAGTCAGAGACTAACAAGTCATCTTTGCAATTGTAGCGTTACTTTAAGAATGACATTATAATTTATCATTTATGACTTCAGGGAGTATGTTCACTTATATTTAACACACAACCATATTATAATACTACATGAGACATCACAGGTGGCGTTGTGTCACTGTGTACAGGTGTTATTTTCTATATACATTACATTCACACACACAATGAATCTTTTGTTCCTACTAACTTGGTATTAGAGATAAAGTAACAACTGAGCTTTAGGTGTTGGTGGTAGCTAGTTGATTAGCTAAACTATCAAGCTTTAAAATACCTATAGAGGGGTATGCAGAGATAATTGATCCATATTGTCTAGATCTTGACAAACCATTTTAGTTTAATTTACTTCTATACACCTCAGATACTCTCAGTATTTATAGGTACTTCTAATGGCACCTTTTTCAGTGTCATCAAGTTGATTGTCTTATGAGACTGATCTCTACTAAATCTTTTAGCTTTAAGTCATAACAGGATTGAGACCACTCACAAAACATTTTTTATTCAAGTCTAAGATCAAGTAGCGATTACTCATAATAGAAACTAAAACTCTTGTTTCAGGGATGCACAGTCATATGAACCTCCTAATTACAGACAAATATTGGGTACTTCAGAACATACATACATACACATTAAGTCCGTTTCCCTGTAGAAGGGTAGGCCGAGATTGTGGAATCCTATTTTTGCCAATCCTGACAAAGGACTTGTAACCAACAATTACTAACATTTATTGTACTTAAGGTATTGAATGGGTAGTAAAAATGTAAAATGAAATGTGGAGGATTCAATTACTAACTGAACTTAAATAATTAACATAAAGTTAATTCAATAAAACTGTTTAGTAACATAATTTAATTTGGTAATTGACCATACTTCTATGGCAGAGGACTAGGAATAATGAATATATTGAAGTATGTAACTATATGAGTGACAATTGAATAGTACTAGTACTGAAAGTAGTTTGAATCTACTGTGTGAATTTATCTGGATAAATCTAATACCAAATTCAACTAAGGAAAACTTATCTGTAGGGACTGGTGCAATGTTATTTCGCAATAGTAAGATAATTTGATAAGATCAAGATAAGTAATTAGGACATTTTAAAGTCTCAGCAATCTTAGGGCTACATCACTCACTAAATAAGAGGTTAGGAACTCACCAAGTAATAATAATTTAAGTTCTCTTCTAGCATCTCTTTTATCCTTTCTGAGTTGTCTTTCAATCTCCTGGTTTATTCTTTTTTGTTCTTTGGCTTCCTCTGACATACAGCACTCCATGATTCCTCAATTCCAAGGGTCGTAACCCTTTTATTCGCGTGGAGCCCCGTCTTTTTGCTCGCCTCTCAACCAAGGCTCACTACTCCTAGAAAAAACACATAATTTCACTATCTCCGCGCGCTAATCACAGGTACACTCGACACAAATAGCACAAAAGCACGTACAGGCTTAGAAACACACGTATTAACATCCGAATGAAAGCTTAACACAACTGAACAGCGACGATTTGGTCACAGGGTGTGGTGAAATACATATAGCTCCCGCATCTGCCGACATAAACACTCACAAATCGGTTTATATACGAGTGGGGATCCTTGTGCCACGATCACGTAAATAATCTTGTTATTGTAACTAGATTCGAGAAACCTATGGCTATTCACCACACATATGTATTAATAGGATTAAAACTGTGAGCAAACAGCGGATTGAAGTTAATCTACTGATAACTATAACGGCCTATGTCTAGGTTACGATGCGGTCTTGTTAGGACCACCACACGTGATGTAAACCGCTGATGAGACAATTTACAGCGATAGTACATACCCAAATGTAAAGCCATAAGGAATAATCCTGTATCTGCCTTCAAATTACTTCACTTAACTACTATAATCACTCTAGTCATACAACGTCCGCCTCTCAATATGGCGCTTGGAAATTTGCTCGAGCACACTTCTGCGCGTGCGTTAAACTAAACCTTCCAAAATAAATTAGAAATATTAACCGTGAAAACTTATAACCGTCTAATATCGCCTAGAGTAAATGAATTTACAATTGCTAATTCAACTGGAATGCAAATGAAATATCTCATGGTCAATGTTCATCAATTTCGATTACCAATTCCTGAAGCAAATTTATTGGATTTTGACATTTATTTCTGACAGCTGTTGTCTTTGGTTATGGAAACGTCAAATATTACCAACATGTTACATTTCACATTAACGTAAAATCAATGGAGATCCTTGCCGTATTGTATTAGACTACATACACACGACTATTATACTTTTACTTATTTCTTGCATTAAAAACAGTGTGGTCAGTAATTATTTATTTCAAATACCATTGGCCCGTTAGTGGTTTTACAGTCTTTATATAAATTCCGATATCACTATTACACTTTCTCGAACATTTTGTTCTTACTAAAAATATAATAAGGGTCCAACCTTTTGGTAGGTAACGTCTGAGGCATAAATATACTACGATATCTTAAATAACGTCAGGGTAATATAATTTCTAAGATAATTTTACATGTGCTAAATAATTATATAGAATGTTCTAAGTAGTCAATTTTAATGTAATTATGCTTACTACCTCATCGTTTCTCTAACGTATTCATTCTCACTTAAACTTCAAAGTCTCCACTGTCAGCATCGATTGGCATTGACATTAGAAGGCCAAGGGCTAATGCCGAGGTATGTAGAAACCTTACAAGTGATAAACAATGCTATACAACCTTCCTGGTGCATGCCTTTGTGTGTAGGATTAAAATAGTAGTACTTACACACGCCGTGCTATCGCCAAAGCAACAAATCTCGTGACTCTATTTTGAAATACCTTTACGGTTTACTCGGTCGTGAAGTGTATGTGTCAATTTATACATATAATGTTATGTATGGCTTCACACGTACATACTTCGATACCGGGCAGTGGTAGCGAAGTATGTAGTAAGTGTCCAGTATTGTCAGATAAATTGATATATAGCTTCGCAAATAAGGTTTAGCTAATTAATAACCATATTGTACAAATTTTTTACCTGATAGTCAGCACTTATTATTATAGGGAAAGTATAGGAAATAAAGTAATATCGAATGCATCTCGAAGAATAGGCAGAATAGCGTTGTGATCGCAAAGTCTAAAAGTATTTAAGGATTGCTTGCCCATTGCCTATTAAATTCTCTTTATAATAAAAGGCAATTTATTTATATCCCAGACCAGTACGGGATTATTTTATAATGCTTTTGTTTTTAAATAAAGGTGTTGATTCGGTTCAAATAAAAATAACAATTATATACTGTAGAAACTATATTACAACACACTTAACTAGAGCATTAAGTACAAAACCTTAAAAATAAAGAATATCACATTACATTTTCATTTATTGTAATTTTTCTTATATTTATAATAATAGCGTTTACTAACAATGTGATGTGTCGAACTTATTATTGTTTTCTAATTATATGAAACTAGATTGGCTAATGTTTCTTATAGTTTTATATATATATTTCTTATAGTTTTATATTAAAATTTCAGTAGGTAATCTGTAATCTAAATTTCGATTTATATTTCTTCTTATAAATATCTTATATAGTATTGGTAGTGTTATAGTTGTTTATTCAGTTTAATGAACAGTATGTTTTGAAAATGCTGTCAAAAGTATTAAATTTGATGAGGTGATAAAAGGCTTCTATATACAACATTAAAAGTATCTATATAGTGGTAGTAGTAGCAGTATCTATAACCGTCATATTATAACATGAGTGTTATGGACGTGGCAGTTGGTATACGAAGAGAGTTGTTATGCCTTATTCTATTAGGTGGAGTTGTCGTGGTTTTACTAGAATCAGACCAAATGTGCCTAAAAATTCGATTGTAGTAATAAAATACATCACACAGATATATGTTTGAATATAGATCGTCAATGGCTTTTTTAAAATAATTGTTTAAAACAAAAATATATTGTCCTCAGTCATTCCGAGAGTGTGATAGCATCTTAACTTTTTACATCGAATTACAACCGTAAAGTAATATATACACAACCATTACAAATCTTAACACTTATCAAACAACTAAATCTTTATTCGGCGGCACCCATCCACCGAAAGCCCTCTCAAACTCTTTGGCCACAGCTATAGTTAAATGATCATTGCATTTATTGGCAGCTATCTGAATTCCGACAGGCAACCCAGAATCTGTCAAACCTAGTGGGCAAGCAGTTACTGGCAACCCTAAAGCGTTGAATATAGTCAAATATCCACAGTTGAGGAAATTGTAAAATACGCGGTAGTGGAGATCGGCTGGACGCGGAAATGTTGGGTAGAGAAGGACTGCGTCATCTGATAGGACAGCCTGAAAGGAGATAATAAAATATATAAGCTCATATACTCGCACTTATGTAGGTGGACAAAATAGCAAGGGCATACATAGACAAATGTAGCACCTTATCTGCTCCAAATCCATACACTTTCGTAAACGAAGAGTCGGTGAATATTTAACCCTATTCCCATAGTTTATTAGAACTGAAAACACTTGCCAGGAAAAAAATAAGACTAGTACAGACTAAGATACTTTTTAATTCATTTTCATTTAATTAACTACATTATTCTACCCCATTCGAGGTACTATTTGGATTAAATTTTACTATTCTCATCGGTGTACCTCATTCGTGAATAAAACTCTCAATACGTAATAGCTCCTCAGTCACCATAGCAAAACTACTTGAATTATTAGTATCGAATACGCTAAACATCGATGTCAGGTTGCTAAACTATCGATTCCTAGACCGTTAGTCTTACGACATGTAATATCGACTCTAAAATTTTAAGTTCTGGGGCCTTACTTCACTAATGCATTATAGGCACAATATTACTTCAGTATCGATACAGTAATACTTCAGTGGCCGTAATTTGACACTTTCTATTGTATTTGCCTACAATGTACTAGTTGAGTAAGGCCCCTGTTTTATCAAGTATCTGTCTATAACTGAAAAACCCAGAAATACTCACACTAAATTCCTTCTTAATCTCCTCAAACATTTCCAAAAGATTCTTGTAATAACTCTTTGGTAGGGCGTCGAAAAACTTCTGCAAAGGTCCATAGACCACACAGGTAAAAGTGTGGTCGGATAGACCAAGCATCTTCCTCAATAAGACAGGCCATACTGAGACCCATTCTTCACGTTTTTCCGGATGGGTGTAAATGTTGTACACGTGTCTTATATTCATGAGGACACGGACGCTGATCTCCCACATGTGCTGCATGTTGTTTATTTTGAGCTGGAAGTGGAAAATCATACATTCATACATATACATTTTTCCCTTTCGGAATGGACAGAACATCGGACATATAATGTCTTCATACATATGTGTGTATTGCATTTACATTCTCGTTTTCAACATGTTGACAGAACTTCGGTGATATATTAACTCTTAGGTCACTTTTTAGCATGAATATCGAGGTTGCCATGTTGTAATGGAATTTTGGTCGCAGGTTGCTAATATAGTGCCTTATAGTTTTAAGAGAATTAACTAGCGGGACTTATCGCGTATGTTTTTTATATAATAAAGTTACCTTTATTAACCCTTTATTATTTAGGGTTAATAAAGGTAACTTTATTATATAGTGCCTTAGTCGGATCCTTCAATATCCTGACAAGAACGGCAGCTAGTTAGCATTCTTTTTACGTCCCAGACTAGTGTTAGTCTAAGTGGCAACCTGTCACCAATGTTCCATATAACGTAACAACCTCAATTTTCATGCTAATAAGTGGCAATTGAAAGACGTCGTTGAAAGACACAAATATATGAAGAATTATGAAACAACGATAATAAGACAACTAGTTCGCATTGTATACGCGTCTTAGTCGAAAACGAGATCAAGTGGCGAATGTATGTACGTATACATAAATAGCTACCTCTTTCACTTCGATATTGTGTGTGCATCGAATGTAGTCCCTCGCCTTTTCCATGGCTTTCTTAACTTGAGTCTCGATCTTGTTGGTGATTTTGCTTCCATCACCTTCCATGTAATAGAACTTCAGCTTCGATATGTCTACCTGGAAATAGTAATAATAATTCATAAAACACCACGAAGCTAGGATATCCTACATTTACAGCTTGGTTGTAGAATTTCTGATTTCAATCACAGAACATTATAAAAAGTATAAATAGTTTCTGTGCCATGATCTTAGTCAATCATTGGAGTTTGACCCAAGATCTTTGTAATCGTGCTTAGTTTGTTTTTGTTGCTATTTAAACAATTTCTATTTCAACGATACCAACCGGTTTATCTAAATTAACTTGAGGTCCCTTGTCTTGACGCAACACTTTAAGAAGAAGCGTCAGATCTTCAGCATATCGCGTAATTGGTCCAAGGGTGAAATATTCTTCGAATTCTGGATCGAGACAGTCTGGTACGTGGCCTGAAACATTAAAATATTTAGGTTATTCTCTGTTCCTTTTACTTTTTGACGATAATTTATGGGTACGATCCCTTTGTAATAACGTCTTCGACTTCCTATTACTAGGAACTCCATTTTGTTAGTGGTTTGTGTTAATGGATGTCTTCCAACGTTTTATTTAACTGGATGTGAAAACACCAAGAATAAACAAGGGATTACGTAAAGTGACAACATCTCCTTGGTCACTTCTTAGCATAGGTACTTCCTCATATAAAAATAAGGGTACGGTAGGTTGGTCGTTAGGAACGTTGTAGTAAGTACGCGTATTTGCAGCGCTCATTTCAATAATAATACAGAGTTGATATAAAATTTACCTTCAACAGAAAGCAGTCTTGGTGTTGGCTTGTGTCCAAAAATTCCAGTGAATGAAGGGGGGAGTCTTAGTGAGCCCGCAATGTCTGACCCAACCCCCATAATGGAGGCTGCTGATGATATAAGTGCAGCCTGAAAACAAAGTAAAAGAAGGGTCATTAAAGTCTTGCAGGAAAATAATAGTTTTAAACTTAGTAGACCTATCGATGCTTTTGTTGGTAGGTAAAAAGCATTTGTTAGGATAAGATAACTACTTATTTTGGTTAACTTTCTATTTGTTGTTTTTAACTACTGCTTCAAAAAGATTCATGATAAGTTCTAACTGAAGGTTCGTAGTTATTGAATCCTCACGTTACTGTGCTAGCTAGTATTGATGTTACGTTAGTTACGTATGTATCTAAAAGTACCGTCAAAGTTAAATCGGAGTTTAAGAAAATAAATGATAAGTTGGTTTTTGTTAATCTCTTATAAGTTAAACCAGAAAAAGACAAAAAGACAATGTGACAGGTGGTAAGCCATGTCGCCATTTAGAAACACTAACTATTACCTGTTTGAAAACATCATGGAAAACCGTACGAGAAAACTAATCATTGTTGACTCAACTCTTACCCCAGATTTTAATCTACAATATCCTTACGATACGGTTCACTACCTATCAGGTTGGGTGCTGTCTATCTAGTGATACGTGGGCTTCGAATGACCCATACCTAACATGCCTTCGAAATTTCGGAGATGGGCATTCAAGCCTCCGACTACCCCGCCATAATAAAAAAGGGAGTGTGTATACACAAGTCGTGAAGCGTATGTTATGTTTAAAATCTTTACCTCACCACCACTTGACCCCCCAGTAGTTCTCTTCTGATCATAAGGATTCATAGTGAGTCCAGTCACACTGTTATAAGTCTCCCAATTCATACAAAGCTGAGGTGTGTTTGTCACAGCAATAGGAATGGCTCCAGCTGCCTTGGCTAAGCGAATGATGGCAGCGTCTTTTGCTGCTGGTATCCTGGTCGGTTTTACTGTTCCACAATCGTTGCTCATGCCTGGAATGGGGAAATGGTACTTGTTATATGACATGGACATTCAAACGATTAGTATGTGAACCTATGATATCAATTGTCTCAGGTAATTATAGGGTTAATAGTATATGTGATAACAACGATATAATTTTAAATAAAGTGAACTATTTTAGGAAATATATTAGGTGAAGTTGGAAGGACAATTGGAATCTAATCGGCCATGGGTATTCTGTTATCAATAATCTTGTTTCGTAATTAATTAAGAAATGCATTATTACTGCGATATTGAAAACTATGGACCAAAATTAACTATTATTCAAAATTGAAAATAGTCAGTGTCTATCATATGACTGGTATCAACTGTTTCAATTTGTTCTGAATTAAGATTATACAAATTACTAAACAGTGGTCATTGTACACTCCAAAATTGTTTACAGTTACAATATATACGTTGAAAGTAATCTAATTATAGGTCTAAGTACTCTTATCAGTTATTAACATTGACATAAATATCTTTATTATACACACGTTGTTTTTCAAAATTACGCTTCACGTCCGTAACCCTGTTGGTGTAAACAGAGTGTTCAAAGTTTAGATAAAAAATCTTTTTGAACCCATAACTGTTTTCAGAAAATTAACTATACATATAGCTGCTCACGATATTTTGCATAACCGTGAGCAACAGTTCATAATCATCTTACGATACTTATATTGAAGCATCTACTTTCTAACGGGATAGGCAAACACTATCAATTAATACAATGACGTTCCTTAATAATATCTCTCACACTACTAACATTAATTAACCTTTTCATGCAGGCTCTTCTGTTCTTCAAACTCTACATTAACATTTAAGAATTTGAGAATATTACTATTCTTATCGACTGCCCAAAAAACATTACTACGGTGCTCACTCAACTTTTAACCTCGCCTCCTCGCAACGATTTAATAATTTCACTTTTTCGGCGGATTTCCTCTCACAACAATATCATTCATCCATCCCAATTTTTATTTCACTTTGTTATTGAACACCTTACCTTCTACAGCAATACTCTCTTTCACCGTCATAGGAACACCTAGCAGGGGATATTCTTTAGCCAAATCTTCAGCTGATCTGTTAGTTGCAGCCAGCATCTTGTCAATATTTCTGGCTTCGTTCAAGGCCACTTCATACCTTGGTTCTACAATGGCGTTCACGTAGGGATTAACTTCTTTACATCTCTCTATGTATGCTGCTACCACATCTTCGGATTTGATCTGGAAATTTACAGTGTTTTAATGAGATACATGCATACAGTTTGACGAACTCTGTGGAGCGAGCTGTTAACAACTTGAACGCTCATCGTGAGGTGATTGGATTCGATTCCTAATGCAGAGTTAAGAAACTAAGTATTTTAAAATATACGTTTACTATTATCCTTAACACAAGTCCTTAATGTACTTAGCAAGAGGCTAGTTCAATTGGTGCAATAGTGTCCTAAATATTATTATTATGTGAAACATACATTGCATACATTTTAATTTTGACGAACTCCGTGGAGCGATTTGTTAACTATTTGAACGTTATAGGTGAGATTGGGTTCGATTCGCGATGCAGAGTTCAAAACTATGTATTTTGAAATATACGTTTATATATACTTAGTAAGGGGCTAATTCTATTGGTGTAATCGTGTCCTACGATATTATCTTATAATTATAATTAATAGATTCTGGAGGTAATATCTCCTTGGTAAAAATATAATTACATACTTGAATGTTTCTCCCGAAATTCAAAGGTTAGTAAAGTACTACGAAATTATTTTTATGTCTACTCGGAAGATATAAACCTACATACATATATTGTTAGGCATATCTCTGGGTAGGTATATTTCTCTTTAACCTTTTATTTTTATGAAAATAACAATTACTTATCATCATTAAGAGTGTCAATAACTTATACGATTAAAATGACATTCACATAACCGATAATTTAACTGAACTTATTTTAGTTAACTAACTTATTTTGTATACATTCGCTATTGGGCCTTTAACCTTTTCAATACAGTTTCTGGATAGGTTAGTATCTAACACGTAGTAGGTACCTAATAGCGATAAACTCACTACTTTTCACGTTGGTTAATGGTTAACTGGTGAAATTTCGAATGTAGTGGTTAAAGATTTCTGCGGTCACTCAAGTCTTTAATTATTAAAATAATATTGTGGGACACTATTACACCAATTAGTATTGAACTAAGCCCTTGCTATGTGGATTTGTTTTAAGGATATTTAGTCATCGTATATTTAAGGTATATATTCTAATTATAGATAGATAAATGCATATACACCGTACATAATCAACGGCTAGTATGGAATGCGGAAGAAGAAGTTATCAACTCTGCCTCCACCGGGAATCGAACCCTGGACCTCACGATTAGCGTTCGTGAATCGGTAGCGCTACGGAAGTCTTGAAATATAGAGTATAACTTAACGTTTGTGATGTCTATGTTATAATTAATGTTTTATTTTGTGTTCATACGCATTATGACAGTATTCCTCAAAGCAATGTACAAATACTTTGAGGAACCAGCAATATGTGCTTGGTTAAAGGTGAGAAGTCATATAATTTGAATTTTGAATAAATGAGGTTATTGTTTTGAGTTACTAAAGTCAAAATTATATTAGCAATGCCTTTTACAAGGTTCATAATCGATAATATGCCTTAACACGTCGTAATTTAAGTTTAAACTCGTTTGTATTATCACTTCTTATTATTATGAATACAAATATCACAAGATACTTTAAAATTTGACACACCCACCTATCACCTTTAACCATGATTATCTTATAACATCGTCATATGAAGTGATTTTTAAAACGTAATTTCTTCAAACTTTAAAATATAAATTAATTAAAAGATAAAAAAAACAAATATTTTATCTCGTTACGTAATTTGTTTATTAATTTATCAATAGCCTAAAATGCCTATATCGACTGAACAGCGTAGTGCATAAAAACACATACCTTTCTTTATCACATATACATAAAAAAATATTACATAAATCTATATCGAATCCGGGTTGTAAATGGAAAGTTTATTTCTTTTGGCAGTGAATTATATTGGGGAATACTAACATTACTACCATCTCGATGAGAGACATATGATTAAAAGTGACTAATTAGACATTTTCTTTTAGATTGTATGTATCCCGCATGAGTATAATTAATACACAAGTATGTGGAGTTGTATGAAAGTCAATGAAGTTGTTTGTCAGGATCGAGTCAAAAGGGGATCCGTGATTACTGGCTACCCCTCTGCAGGGAACCGGATGTGATCAGTATGTTTATGTATGATAAATAAATAATAAATAGCTGTCCCCCAACAGGTAATAGTTAGTGCTTGTAAATGGCGACATGGCTTACCACCTGTCACATTGAGTATTGGCTATCTGGTCAACATGTGGGTTAGAATATCAATGTACGAGACAACCAGTATCAGGCAAATGTTTTGACTTTCAATGAATGTACTGTACATGTACTTATGTTGAATAAAAACATTTGACTTTGATTTTTTTCAAGGTGGCCATAGAATTACTATCTTTGCTATTGTGGAGATGGGCACCTGAATCTCTGACTACCCCGCAAGGGTTAGTGGTCGTGAACGCGTTTATCTTTTTTGAGTATAATACTCGTATATCATCAATATGGATATGTTAGCTGTTCATATCTGTAGGTATATCTATACATGTATGTGTATATCACATACAATGGCAATAAGATTTTTTGACTACCTCCGTGGCGCGATCGGTAAGATACCTGAACGCTAATCGTGAGGTACCGGGTTCGATTCCCGGTGGAGGCAGAGTTAAGAACTACGCTTTTCTACTGCATTCCAGTCTGGTCGTTGATTATATATGCTATATATTTATTTATCTATATATAATATGTATACATTTCTTAAATATACGTTGACTCCTTAACACAAGTCTTACATGTACTTACTTACCAAGGCGCTAGTTCAATTGGTGTAATAATGTCCAAATATTATTATTATTATAAGTGTGTCTGTAGGTATATCTATATTATGTATGTGTATCATTACATAGTATAAAACAAAGTCGCTTTCTTTGTCCCTATGTCCCTTTGTATGCTTAAATCTTTGAAACTACGCTACGGATTTTGATGTGGTTTTTTTTATTAGATAGAGTGATTCAAGAGGAAGGTTTATATGTATAATAACATCCATTAAATAGTGGAGTAGGCTATATATTTTATACCCGTGCGAAGCCGGAGCGGGTCGCTAGTATCATATAAAAACCAAACCTACCTGTTTATTCCTGATCATCTGCGAAAGGGTGGTGGCAGATTTGAACAAAATGGGGTTTATGGGAGGAGGGCATTTCTTGGTCCTTTTAATGTTGATCACGTAGGTCAATGGCACCACTATGATGCCCAGGAGAGATACCAGGAAACCCATCAGCCATCGCATGAAGGAATTCAGCATTGTTGTCTGCGGAACAAAAATAGATACAGATTAATTATTGGATAAAAGAATTAAAGTAACGACCATGAACCCTTGCCCATCTCGCAAGGGTGTAGGATTTGTAACCGAGAGCTGAAATAATTAATACATATAAACTTCAGTATAAATGTAAATATAAAGGTATCTATATCTTTATTAATTTATTGTAATTTAACCCGGTCTCATATAGTAAATAAAATGAGTATAAATCGCGAGTGTTTAAAAGATAAGTTAAACGCGTTCACGACCATTAACTCTTGCGGGGTAATCAAGAGGTTCAGGTTTCGGTAATCGCGGAAGTGTTAATTCTATGGCCACCTCGAAGCTACGTGTTGACCAGATAGTCAGTACTCAATGTGACATGTGGTAAGCCATGTCGCCATTTACAAGCGCTAACTATTATTGTTATTAAAGTTATTTGAATGGGATGATATAATGAAACATTTTAAATCAAATCAAATTGGAGACATTCTACCCAAGGCGGGTGTACGTAGCATGAAGAACAGATGAGCATGTATGAGAGGGGCAATGGGTGTGAGTAAGGTAATAAAGAATTATCAGGATCGTTCAAGATGGCCTCCAGTAGTCTCTATCTATTCTGTTAGGGAAGTAGAGGCGTGAATATATGCTTGTATTTAATAGAACATAAAAATAATATCAGTATTAACACACAGCTGCATTTTAGTTACCTTTCATTTTATATCACAAATTTTCGTGGATTTGATTATGTATGTAAAGTACGTACATTCAAGTCTTATAATCCCTTTTAGGGTG
This sequence comes from Leucoptera coffeella, assembly GCA_030578115.1. Lineage (NCBI taxonomy): Eukaryota > Metazoa > Arthropoda > Insecta > Lepidoptera > Lyonetiidae > Leucoptera > Leucoptera coffeella. The sequence continues at coordinate 61,310 of JAMBLF010000031.1, read as the reverse complement.
GACAGAACCTTGGAGACATTAATATGTCCAAGGTCACTTTTTAGCAGGAACATTAGGGTTGTGATGTCATAATGGAGCATTGGTGACAGGTTGCTAGTCCAAAAGATTTTATTGATCCCTCCTCTTACGACATGCCGGGAAGAACGGCAGGTAGTTTGCATTGTTTTATAAATGGCATAAACGGTATTTTACTTATAAATCGTTCTTTATGTATATATATATATATATATACAATACATATATTGTATATCTATAAAATAAAAATATCTAGTCACCTAAAGTCCCGTATAGTTTTTGCACTTCCTTATAATTTTAATGATAAAGTTAAACTGAATCGGAGGTCAAGTTGATCGATGTTGGAATAACTAACATAGAGTAATAATAAACAGATCGGCCATTATATATAACACTGATAATAATATACATACATAAGCTTTGTATACACACTCCCTTTTTTAGTATGGTGGCGTAGTCAATTTCGAAGGCATGTTAGGGAATGAGAATTGGGTTATATTTTTTTCTTGATAATATTATAATACGTATGAAAGTTATTTGCTTTTAAATTGCCACTATTCAAGCTAAACAGAGCCTTGTTAGCAAATTATTGGTAGTTTGTCCATAATATTGAATTTTGCGGATGTATCTTGTCAACTAGAAATATTTTTTTTTTCTTTCGTTATTCTGTTAATTTTTTGATCGAGTTGATTTCAATTTCAATAGTTATGTCAGTTTTATTAAGAGCCATTTTCTATGAAAAATATTACAAATTGGAGGCCTGCTTCCCAAAAAATGATGGTTTTATCATTACGTAACATTAAAACAATTTTATATTATGATTCTTTTTGACAAACCGTCAAATTAACCTTACATAAAGACTGAAATATTAAGTTATAAGTTATAGTTATTAAGTATTTTTTTATTATTGTATACGTTCTTTTTGTAAGACAATACTTATTCTTTGACTGATCAAGGTCATACATTCCCAATTTGAAAACAAACCCCGATTTCTGCTTCTTACGCATGCCACGGTCAAGTATTATTACATATGTAGATACATGCATATACATCACGTATGTAATCACCGAAGAAGTAGATAGAAAATTAATGCTTAAAGATTGATAACTCGGACTTATCTTATTAATCATGAGTATAAATCGCGAATCTCTTAAAACTATAATGGATGCTTAAATCACAAAACTAACACTTTCACGACCCTTATTATATCCTTTGCAGGAGTCAGGTGTTCCTAGCTTCATCTTCATATTTGCGGAGTTCGTTATGAGCACCTTATATTTGAGGGTCAACCAGAGATTCAGTACTAAAATGACAGGTAAGCCGTGTCGCCATTTACAAGCACTGTCTTAACTGGCTGCTTGCTGTATGAGTGTCAATAAAGCGAAAGTGGTTTGTCAGGGTCGGGACAAATGGGGATCCATGATCTCTGCCTACCCCTCTACAGGGAATCAGGCGTGATGTGTATGTATGTATGTATGTATGCCTTCACTGTTCCGAGGATTAGATAGGTTACTTTAATTTTTATCGTATTACTACAATGGGGTTAATGGATTCTTTCGTCAATAATAAATAGCTTGTATTTAAACGAACATTAAAAATACAGAATCGCACGTAAAAATACTGAATTGTACAGCGAAATAATACAGTACTAACCCCAACCTATAAAGGCCTAAATAAAATAGGAAAAAAAACCCATACCTACCTAACCTTTGAAACCTTTGGGGTACATTTCAATAATTTTAATGTGCATTTAATTTTCGTCTTTCATATAATATTTCATTTCATATTATTATAAATATACCAGTCAAAAATCCATTCAAATTAAAAACCTGATCTAAATTTTTTTGGAAACGAGAGTCTTGTTTACGTTTACCTGTATCTGGTGAAAGGTGGGTTCCATGTGGTCATACGTCACCAATTCGAAACGAAATTAAAGTGATAGTCAAGCGAACCTTTCACTATCTTGTGAAGGACGTGATTTATATTTACATATGACATATGGGGATCTCTTACGATGTATGAATCGACAATGAAGCATCAATATAGGAGATATCAAAATCAGCAACTTTACCGGAAGCGAAATAAACATTTGTTAACAATTATCAGATTTTTTTAATGCACAAAGAAGCTTATTTACTATTTACGAATTATGAGTAGAATATATAATTAAGAATATAATCAGACATGTATTTCCAGCATGATTTGATATTAACGGAGTTAGTGTTATTTTCATTTTGATCCTAATGAACGTTGTTATTAAGTTGAAATTCGTGTGTCATCTGGACATAGAGAATTAAAAAATGCATCCATTGGTGTAATAAAAAAATATCGAACCAAATGATTTAGAAGTTATTCATACTTCATCGTTGGTATGTACATATAATAACAACACCTCTTATAGAGAAGAAAGGTGACACTAAAAGTACTGAAATCTGTTCAGTAAGTATGAATGAAAATGAACTGAAACTGTTTAGTTGAAATCGAAAAAAAAGTATCGTAAATTTCTCTTTAGGGAAATATGTTAGATCTTGGGTGTTTAATATACATATACACTTTACGGCCATTAATGTGGTACATTCAGGGGATTCATAGTTGAGAATATTATTATGTAGGTTAGATAATATGAGCATACCTTTATAGCAATAACCTCGAATATAGCTCCAGTTAATCTAGCAAAAAAGTCGTATACCAAACTCAAAGGTTCTTTCAAGTATGGCGGATATATCCTTTTGAATCCGTAAAGCAACACTTCTGTCACTATGAATGCATGGTAAATGTACTTGCTTGCCAGTAACAAAATGGCCTTAGTCACTATTCTTAATATTTGGTCAATGATTTTTATAATACTTATTGGATTTTCTTCCATTTTCAAATTTATTCCTAATTTTTTATTTACCTTTGTTTTATTTATATACGTATTATAGTAAAAAAATCACTTCTTATGTTGAAACATAATGGATGACTTATTATCACTTAAAATTTTATTAAATTAAATATTACTACACTATTTACAGTAATTAATCACATCACAGTAGTTTTTTTAACAATTTATCAATATTCTTATATTAAATTTTATTATTATATTCACAAATACAACGACAATCTAATACAAAGGTTTCTGTACTAATGGATCATAATAAACAATAAAACTAATTAACATAAACGACTGTTATATCGAACAAAGTACATTAAAGTACTAACTTATATCAATTAGTAACACAGATAAATATGAGTTTATCTTTATCATTAAATGGCAAGCAATAATAATAAATCAACTTTCAAATTGGTCCCTGACTTGGTTTTAATTGAACCATAAAATTTATATAGAACTAAAAAGTAGTAAGGGGTTCTTGCTCAAAGCTTCGAGTATAATAGAACTCAGGAGTATTTTTAATTGTTAGTATTAGTCGCAATGTTTAGTAGGTATTTGTGCATATAAATTGGGTGCTGACTATCTGGTAAAACCTAAGTTCCATGTTGTCATAAATAACTTACTTAGGTATTGCAAGGGATAGTGATTTATTTATATAATATGTTATATTTTAAAAGGTTATGTTCAATTATAAAATATTAACAGTCATAACATAAACATATAGGGATGTTTATGTTGTATAAATTTATATATATCTATTCTGTCTGAGACAGTGTGTCTAGTCAAAGATGACCCGTGATCTCTATCTAACCCTCTGCATATAGCTAGCTCTGAAAAGAAACGATCGTGTTTATATACTATGTATGTATTAATCAGCAAATAGTATACACAAAGAGTAAATTCATCAAGATAACAAATGCCACTAAAATTGTGATAATTAGAACAGCTGTGGTGCATTGGATGACCTTTTTATCAGCTTTGAACAAAGGAGAATGCACTCAGTACTTGTCATCATATGATAAGAGGAGTAATAAATATAACCACGCCTCTACTCTACCGTGGTAGAGACTATGACAGTATCAAGTTTCTTTATTAATACAACCTTCTTTTAGCTGATCGGTTTTCAAATCTAATAAAGTATTTGATATTGAATTTACGAATCCTTACCTATTGAAAGTAATACAAAAATCTATATTTCGACATTTCAGAAAATAGTTAAATGTTATTATATACATACGCGTTCACGACTATTAACCCTTGCGGGGTAGTCAGAGGTTCAGATGTTCATCTCCGCAATTGCGAAGGTAGTAATTCTATGGCCACCTCGAACCCACGTGTTGACCAGATAGTCAGTGCTCAATGTGACAGGTGGTAAGCCATGTCGCCATTTACAAGCACTAACTATTACCTGCTCGGGGAACAGGTAGGTTTCCTCACGATGTATTCCCTTGTCGTTATTAAGAATGAAAATTCATTAATTAGTGTCATAAGTGAAAAAACACAAAGCTCTGTCGACCTACGCATCATTATCATGTTATAATAGCTTTAGTTCTTCCAGTTATAAATATGATTAATTAAACTACTAGCATTAGTCAAATGAACACTGCAAAGAAGGAAGGCCAAAAACCGTATCAGACAATTTAAAAAATATAGGTATATTAATCACACATATATTCTCATCAATTTCAAAGTATATACTCGTATATGTATATATGTGTACATGTATTTATCAATTTTAAAGTATGAATAACTCGTGTTGATATCTAAGTATACTATTTTACTATACCATTATAATCCTACACAAAAACTGCTTATTTCTTCTAAATAATAATAACTATATAGAATAAATATGAAGTATCCAAGGACCATAACAATAACACAGCCGATAATACCCAATAATCTGACTACCAACCAAAAATTACGATCGTAATGTTTACAGTAATTAATGTTTTATTTTAATTCACCTTGGCCTTTGAAATTAGCTTCTATTCAAAAGAACAGAAGATTCAGTTTTGATTGACAGTAAAGCGCCCTTCACTTTAACTTAAGGGCCACGCTTCCAATTAGTACAGTTACGAAAGCCTTAACTTAAAGCGGTCAAGTTGACCAAAGTTTTCATCACAACTCACACTGCAACTCTGAGTTTGTACGTACACATTTACAAATATTATAATACTAACACACACATAACTTGTAATTCTAATAATTCGACGTAGCTCAGTTGTTTGGAGCTTGGCTCTGTATCAGTGGGTACAGATATCAAATCACGCTTGAGCATGTACCAATGGAAATGAAGTTTAATGAATTTATTTGTACATTTTCGTAATAAAAACACGTTTACGAAATGCATATATTATACAGTGAGGGAAAACATCGCAAGGAAACCTAACTGTTCGTCGAACAGATAATAGTCAGTGCTTGTAAATAAATGGTGATATGGCTGACCAGCGGTCATATTGAGTACTGACTATCTGGTCAACACGTGGGTTCGAGGAGTCAATAGAATTACTACCTTCGCGATTACGGAGATGGAAACATGAACCTCTGACTACTTCACAAGGGTTAATGGTCGTGAATGCGTTTGTTTTTTGTTGTCAGTGCTCAATGTGACAGACTATAAAATCTCAACCATCTATAACCGTATAGTTTCTTCGGTCATAGCCATTGCCTATATCCGCTTGGTACAACGTTACGCCAACCGTCCTACATTCTGCGATAACCGTCACTTGAGCGGAACGGTACAGCTGGTTTTAAGTACTAGTGTTGACTGAGGTGATGTAATGGCAACCTTTGAAGTGAAGAAGCTATGCTGGTTTGTATTATAGTCTATGGTTAGGTGAAATAGAGGGGATAAAATGCAATCTTAATTGTGGTACTGAATAGATTAAACAATATATTAAGCTTGCGAGGTTCTGTTCATACCAAGCGAGATAAAATGCAGAGATTTTTGCCACTTTGAACAATGACAAATCTATCTTGCCTCTACTGCCTATATAAACAGCCGGTGTTAATTAAGGACTTAAATGCAACGATATCATATACGTAGGAGCCGGTGCAATAAGACATATGACAGTCAGATAGACGCCATATTGACAACGGGTGCTGTTAGAAGTACCTCTAACTGCCGAGTATGAATTAGGAGGTATATAGTATGAATAAAGCCAAAGTGGTTTGTCAGGTTTGGGACAGATGGGGATACGTGATCTCTGCCTACCCATCTACAGGGAAACAGGCGCAATGTGTATATACTCGTATGTTTGTAAATGTAGGACTCAAATGCAATGTAATCATTTACCTTTCTTCAAGCATGACTTAAGATGCATCTAACAGATAATATATGATTAACACTATAGCAAGACCTTGGGAATACCTTTAATAACACCTCTATAATAATCAGTTTACATGTAGTTATTATTTACGTCATTAATGAGAAATAATATTGTACATCTTTTCATACTTACTTGGCGGTTATAGGTACTTTTAATGTCACACTTCTTTCATACACATACATTACATACAAATAAATACTCATAATTTTCGATGCTTTTAGAAGTGCTAGTCTGTAATTCCCGTTCTGGTTGGGACGTAAAAAGAAAGCTAACTAGCTGCCATTCTTCCCGGCATGTCGTAAGAGGCGACTAAGGGAATAGGGGTATATGGAATCTATTGGGCGATAGGCTAGCAACCAGTCACTAATATTCCATATGTCATCAAAACCCCAATATACCTCCTAATAAGTTACCTTTTTTTTTATATCTCCAAATTTCTGTCCACCCTGAAAGAGATTAAAGGACGTGAATGTATACGTATTTAAGAAGTGGACAGAACCTCGAAGATATTTAGTAATACTACCTTAGTTGTAATGGCATTTATACGGAGCATTGGTAATAGGTTACTAGCTCATCATATGTAAATAAAAAATGTGGTATAAACCTAGGACTTTGAATTAATGTAACCAGATTACTAATACTGGTCGGATGTAAGAAATGAGTAAGAGATTAGAAACATTTTATCTCAAGCGTCTGACTACTCCAAAAAGTTTCACAGTCGCAATAGCTATGTATATTGGTTGATTTCCGAATCTTTGCTAATAGTCTAAATGAACTAAATCATTGTTACCTCACGTATATAGTGAGATTACAAGATTTTGTCATTTATATTACGATAAGATAAACAAGATATTGAACATTTTTAAGTCTTATGCAATTATTAAAAAAACACCTTTGTATGCACGCACTTTGTTGCATTAACAACATATGTATAATCAAGACTTTATATTCCTTTCGGGGTGGACAGAATTATAGAAATATAATATCTCCTCGGTTACTTTAGCTGGATTTAGCATAGAGTTAGATAAAATATATAATTATATAGTATAACTTATATTAACTTACATTTTAATCCTAGTGCCTGAGTCAACTTCTACTATTATTACGATTTCTCGTTAAGAAAGACAGATAGTTAGCTTGCAAATTCACCTCAGACGAGCATAGAACACTTAATATAACACTATTCTTGTGTTTCAATATAGTCGACAGATTTTAAATTCAAAAAGTGAATGTAATTTTGAATGTTCTAAGAAAGTAATTTATATAATAGATGATGCTTTATTTAATGAGGTTTGTATTGTAATTACTGAAAGGAAATTAATGTATGTACTTTCGAATCATGAATTTTGACAGGTACAAGTTATATATATACTCACTAGTGACCCGCTCCGGCTTTGCACGGGTATATAATATATAGCCTACTCCAATATTTAATGGATGTTATTATACGTATAAACCTTCCTCTTGAATCATTCTATCTATTTAAATAACCGCATCAAAATCCGTTGCGTAGTTTCAAAGATTTAAGCATACAAAGGGACACAGGGACAAAGAAAGCGACTTTGTTTTATACTATGTAGTGATAGTGATTAGTAACATAGATAAATAAATGGAGATATGTTTTTTACTATATAAAATGTTTATGTATATTAGTACCTAGTGTGAGTGATGTTTTGTATTATAACGTAATATAGTAGTTTATATTGTATTGTCGTATTAGGGCCCATCCTGTAATAGCAATATATTGTTAATAAATAAATAAATGTTTTCATACCTAAGAAGATTCACTCACTTTAAGCATATTTATAGAGTTTTGTTAATACTGGGTTGATAGTACATCACATAAAGAACCCTAAATACCTACAATTGTTCAATAACTAAATTGAAAAAGTCAAAGCATGTATATATGAACATATTTCGAGGCGACTAAGGGACTAGGTGTAAATGAAATCTATTGGGCGATAGGCTGGCAACCTGTCGCCAATGTTCCATACTATGTATCACAAACCCAATTTTTATGATAAAAAGAAACCTATGGAAACTGTATCTCCAAGGTTCTGTTAACCCTGACGTGAAATTTACATACACTTTAACTAACGCAAAAACTCTCAAACAAATTTACTTTAATTATTTTGCCTATGTATATGTGACTGAAGACAGATCTTCTGTCCAACTGTTTAGAGATTACAGTCGTAATGACCATGTCTGAATCACATGTCATTAGATAGTAGCACGTAGTTATAATCAATGACTATTGTACTCATTTCCTAATGTTCAGAAAGCATGAATTCAAATATTTCGTAAGTTGGCGATTGAGGTGGATACGTCAGAAACGGCTTTGTGGATGAAAGAGTATAAGTACCGTTTTATGAAAAATAAAAAGAGATATTTAGTTTTTAGCGTAATCTGAGAAAAAAAAGGTTCTATTCTACTATTGGTTCAGAAGTATTTGAGGGTTATATGTGTATTTTTATACAAGTATATATTGTATATTGATATATAATAATTTTGATAAGTAGAGAAGTCTAAATATAGAGACATTCACTTAATATTTAGTCATTCCCCAATTAGCTCAATTTATTACAATTCTCTTAGTTCCAATTTAATTAGATAACTATAAATGAGTTGAAGCGACTTCAATTTAAAATTTAAGTTCAAACTTGATATCTTTCATAAAAAGCAATTGTTAGTCAGCGTCTGTGTCCTAACTACTCCGCTAGAAATAATAGTCACGATGTGTATATTAAATTAACAAACGAAAAAAACATTTTAAAAATAAAATCAATTAAAAGTTATAATTTATAAATTGACACTTTTTACGACGTCAAAAAAATAAAATCCAATATCGTTATTTTGACACTTACACCTCTTTCCGAGCGCGGCCCAAAAATGAAAGTCATTCCGTCTACGAAAGTCGAAAAGATGACTTACTCAACTCGACATTCACCTACTTCCACTATAGTCACTCGTGGATTTCACACCTATTGTTCATAGGCATTACTGTGAATATAATTTTAGCATATTGTACATACATTTTCTCTTAAAAATCTTTATTTATTTTATATCGTATTTGGTAGAAGAAGTAATATTATTATTTATGTATAGGGTTCAAAATTTTCTTTAGTTCGTGATATTAAACAAAAATAGAATAAATATTTATATCTTGATCCTATTTTGATTCCATTGATATATGTAACAGTGGTAGTATACTGAATATTAGAAACATAACGAGTAACTAATTAATAACAACAATTTAACATAGGCGTACTTACTATTTATCATAAGGATCACACAAACAATTCCACAACTATTATACAATGAAAGGAATACAAGGTTTCATAACCTAATAATTAAGTAAGGTCTGTATTACGTTAACAGCTAATCCACTTATTATTTAGTTAAATATTCATTAAGGTTAATTAGTTAAATAATTAACCAATACGATAGATACAGCGAAATATTTTGTGACTTTATAACTAATACGCCAAAGTCATAATATCGAATTCTACACTTAAATAAAGTTTTATCAGGCTATTGAGTACATAGATAAATACGTGAATATGCCTGATCCCAACGGGATAGGCAGAGACTATAGATTGCCTCTTTGAACGATACTGACAAATCTCTTGCTTCACATCCATTATAAAGTAATATTTGGTATAATGAGAAGAGATGTAGTTTAGTTAAGGGAACTAAAGGTTAATCATATTTAAGAACATTTAGGGATTCGGACCCTTACTAAATGGGCAACTTTCAGTGATTCGATGTCCCTTTAAATATTCTCTGTTACATATTATAATACACAAATACATTTATGCCCTCTAATCGCTTTCGGTATGGACAGAACCTTGGAGATGATAATATCTCCTTGATCACTTTTTAGTATATTGGAGTTGTGATGTTACATATCGTCGTTGTCAAACCAAAATCTGCTATGTGGCAAAATTATACTTTCGAGATATTGACAAAAAAAGTTCTCCTGTAAAATTTTATATGAATTTGCATTTTAAATACTATATCAAATGAACGCTATAGATGTTAGAAATGAACTGATTTGTTATTTAACGACGGAGGTTTAATATTTATGGAATATAATGTCTCCCAGTGCTTATAGACACATGGCAGTTTTTTATACGGTAGATTGATCAGTGTTCTATACGCAGACGTCAAAAAGTTAAAATCTCGAAAAAGTGCACATAGCAGATTTTGGTTTGACAACGACGATATAGCATTTCTCACTAAATCTCAGTCTACCTCACAAGGTATTAAAACCGTAATACTTGAGTTATGTCATATCATGTTGTTTACCGGAATTGATTCAAAAAAAGGCTATAATTTAGTTTGGATTAACATTAATGAAATAACGCAATCAAGTCGGTTGAAATTCACTTCCTATATAAAAAATCGTGTTAATGGTTACTAATATTGTTTACTAGTTCAGTATTGGTTTGGGATTTTAAGAGAAATTAAATAAATGCCATTCTGTTTGGTATCTTGAAAGAGGCAACTAAGGAATTAGCGTTTTTTTGAGGTACCCTAACCTAATAAGCTACAATAAGTGCCCATATAACTACTAATCCATATAATATATATAAATATATCTCGACGTTCAATACATGTACTGTTACTGAACTTATACTGAATAAAAATAAATTGTATTTTGATTTGAAATGACAGACACACGAACTATGACTACCCTTCACGGGAGAATGGTCGTGATGTATAAGTTATGTTACTTAATACTCCAAAGTCGTTATGACTACTGAAGTCGAAAGGTAGATACTTTTACAAGTTCACTTTATATACATAAAATATAATCACCGAAGCTACATGTATTGCTATAAACAAAAACATACATATATTAAAGATAATATACAATATCAATAGTCTCTGCCTATCTCGTTGGGAACGAAGAGGCGTGAATATTTCCATATATAGAACATCACAAAACAGGTTACTGACCTTACTCAATATTAAAAACATTAACCCATAGTCGCTTCTTACATTACAAGCAGAATGACATACATTATTTACAATTTAATGGCTACATGGCTTACCACCTGTCACATTGAGTACTGACTATCTGGTCAACATTTGGTTCGAGGTTGCCATAAAATTGCTACCTTCACAATTGCGGAGATGGAAACCTGAACTTCGGACTACCCCGCAAGGGTTATTGGTCGTGAATGAATGTGTTTGATTATTATATGCATTTTATTACATTATATGCCACACACGCATAAATATAATTACTTATAACATGCAAGTAATATTAGTAGATACTAAAATATGTATACATATATAAACATCAAAACTAATTTTTCTTGTAAGGTAGACAGAGGTTAATATGCCTCCGCAATTGCGGATTCGTTCATTTAAGACCAAGTCGAACCCAATTTACCAGTCAAGATAAATTTAATAATTCAATACTCATATATACTAATATTATAAAGTTTAAGACTTTGTTTGTTTGAACGCGCTTAAATATGAAAGGACTGGTTTGAAATAAAAAAAGTGTTGGATAGAGCATTTAATAAGGAAGGTTTTAGGCTATATAATATCATATTGCAACCTTTAGGAGACGAAAAATAGTAGAAAATGTCGAAGAAATCAAAGACAATAATTACAAATATTACTAAGAAAATAACTATATAACTCAAAACATATCAATACTTACAGATTCAGTTCGAAATTCCTTTAAAAATTACACAACTCTATCACTTCAAAGTTCACGCAAACTCGTAACTTTCAAAACTCACAAACTCAGAAGTACGTGCGTCTCATTCACTGCACTCCGTTGTTATGAACGGCCACGGCTTAGCTTTTTAATGCCAAGGTACAGGTCGCGGCAGAATTGTATCGTAGTACTATATATACATATATATTGTAGGACACTATTACACCAATTGAACTAGCCCCATGTTAATTACGTTTAAGACTTGTGTTAAGAGTACTAGTCAAGGTATTAGTAAGAAATATATACTTATTATATATAGATAAATACATATAAAGCATATATAATCAACGACCAGACTGGGAAGGAGAAGAAAAGCGTAGTTTTTAACTCTGCCTCCACCGGGAATCGAACCAAGGACCTCATGATTAGCGTTCAGGCGTCAAACCAATCGCGCCACAGAGGTCGTCGAGTCGTTGTAGTGTATAATATACGTAAAATACTTGTACATACATTTAATAGCCGATTCCCTGTAGAGGGGTAGGTAGAGATTATGGATCCGCATCTGTCCCGATGCTGCCAAACCACTTTCGCTTCATTGACATTCATATACCTCCTCATACATAGCTCAGTGGGTAAGACCTCTGACTTCTCTAGAGAAAGGTCCTCGGTTCAAATCCCGGTTCTGGCATGTACCAATGAATGAAATTTAAATATGTGTTTTTCACATAATTTACAGTCGCTAACGGCGAGAAAAAAGGTCGTGAGGAAGCCTTCCTATCTCTCGTGATAGGTAATAGTCAGTGCCTATATCCGGCGATACGGTTCACAACCTATCACATTGGGTGCTGTCTATCAAGTGAAACGCGGGGTTCAAGTGACCCATACCTAACATGCCTTCGAAATTTCGGAGATGGGCATTCAAGCCTCTGACTACCCCGCCATAATAAAAAAGGAGTGTGTATACACAAGGCGTGAAGCGTTTCAGCATGAATATTGGGATTGGGATGTCGTATAGCTATTAAAATTGCTAGCCCATATACTTAAAGATTCCATTTAGCCCTAGTCTCTTAGTTGCTTTCCACAACATGCCAGGAAGAACGGCAGCTAGTTTGCATGCTTTTTACGTCCTAGACTAGTACTGGATAACTTACTTACTACACTACTCTAATCCCTTAAGATGTAGTCAGAGGCTCGGGTGAACAGTACTCAATGTGACAGGTGGTAAGCAGTGTCGCCATTTACAAGCACTGGCTATTATCTGTTCTGAGAATAGATAGTATGTTAATGGTTCTTTCGGATGTTTTCCCTCACTGTAGAAAATATATTAACAAAATACACTACAATATGACTGGAATTATTATAACATTAACTATGCTTATAAAGCTACAAAATATAAAAATCATATCTAGCTATACATTCACGACCTTTAATCCCTTTCGTTGTGGACAGAAAATGTTTTCCCTCACCGTAGAAAATATAATAACAAAATATATATAATAACATGCCTTCGAAATTTCGGAGATGGGCACTCAAGCCTCTGACTACCCCGCCATAATAAAAAAAAGGGTGTGTGTATACACAAGTCGTGAAGCGTATGTTATGTTTTTTTATGTTTTCAAAATATATTAATAATATAACTGGAATTATTATAGAAATATATCAAATAAGTTTCGGTGATGAAAATCTATTATCTACGAATAGATATTCTTTAAAATTATTAAATTAGTCAATGTCTGGTTTCATAACCGATCGTTAGCCTGTTGTTTAACTTAATCCATTTACCCCCTTAGTAGTCTCTTACGAAGCTAGAAGAATCCTATTTAATGCTTAGAGGAAGGCAGAGATCACTTATAACAATAAAGGAATATTATGGCATGATAACCCTATTATTAATGCTAAAAAGTGACCTAGGAAATATTATAGTCCCTTCCAGGTTGTCTACCCTGAAAGGGAGTAAATAACGTGAATATATATATGTACATATATTTAAGGCTTACATGGCACCTGAAAGCTAATCGTGCGGTCTATTCCCGGTGGAGGTATAGTTAAGAACTACGCTTTTGCGTAGTTGTTGAGTAAGTATGCTACATATGTACATACAAATCACGCTCATTTCCCTGTAGAAGGGTAGGCAGGGATCATGGATCGCCATCAGTCCTTCTCCCGACAAACCAACCATACACCTCCTCATACACACTCAGCGGTTATGAGTACTATACAATGTATTTATGTTATAATATAATAAGTATACATATCTTAAATTTACGTTGATATTTACAATTTTTGTAAGAGTCCACAATATTAAAAATTATATATTTGTGTGTGTGCTAGTTATTCGCACTTTTCGCTTGCACTTTCGCTTCATTGACATTCATATTGAATTAGGTATGTAAACCCCTGAGTAATAGATATTGTTATCCTTCGATAATATTAGTCCTATTATTCAAATGTCTTATAAGGACAACCCGCACATACAACCGTCCTTGCACCTTAACCACATCTATGAGTCACATTGGGTGATGTGCTAACAACCTGTCACTCATGTTCCATATGGATGTCAACACTATCTTTATATTATTCCTGAAACAACCTTCGCAATTATAATAGTCTTGAACTTGTTTGTCTTTTTTGTTTTATTACAGAAAGAGACTGAGAACAAAATAATATTGTCTTGGGTGTTCTGTCCATCCCGAAAGAGAACAGTCGTAAAGTATAATGTTATTCTTGCTCCGGTTGTACCTTAAGTACTTTGCGAATTATAATTGGCCTGAATGCCGAGAATTGACCGGAATTGGATGTAGGTAAGTGTTCAACTGTTTAATATTCTGCACTCATACGAAACCGATATGCTGGGAAGGGTTATTATCTAGTTTTTGTACTATGTGTACACACATAGTTGATCTAACTAGCTGTCTTTCTGTTCGGATTGTCGTAAGAGGTGACTAAGAGAAGAGGTTTGGTGTTACGTTTTTATTTAGTTAAGGGTATACGAAATTTCGTAAACATCTGTAGTAATATTGTAAATTAGTGTTAAGTTATATGTTAAATAAGACTGCGAGAATTGTAAAACGAGTTTTATTTAACTTGTTTCAAGTTCTTTTTAACCGTTTCGAAGAATTTAAACAATTGATAAAATTTAGCTTGAGTATATTTTAACGCCATCTATGTAAAATGGAATTGAACTTAAACGAGATAAAGTACCTCTATTGGAACTCAGATGGCAGTACTAGTTGTACACAATGCATTGCCGTAAGTTAAACATAATACTTAATTAAAATATAAATTAAACTGACAAGTTTTTTGATATTTCATTTAGTTAAAATTATGTCTAAATTCATTTAATAGTAGTTGAACCAGCTAAAGAAAAAGTTTGTAATAACAAAATTTTCAATAGATGGCGGTAGTAGTCATACATTTTCAATATTCTTTTTGTGCTCCTTGAACGCAAAATGTGTTAACTCATCTAAATTAAAATGCAATCAATTAGTCTACTTACAGGTGATTTCCTTTCATTAATAGCAAATCATCCACTTTATTAGATAAGTACATAAAAAAGTAGTACATTAAAAAGTTAACAAAACTTTTGCGAGTGTATTATTTTTAATAAATAACAATAATAGTACAAACAAATTAAATGTTCAGTACAAGCAGACATTCAATTCTATTATTTTATGACACAATTTACTAAGTCAAAATTATTAACAAACGATTGTTATCCAATTTGATTTATTAACTAACGTAGACCAGGCATAAATTAATTGTTGTAAATAAAATCTTCAAACTACATACAACATTCACAACAAAAAACAATAACTTCGAAACCAATTACAATTGCCTACCAAATTGCAAGCGATTACATCTTCTAATACTGTGGGAGAGAAAGTCAAATAAAAATCAGTTAATGACAAAACGTTGAGGGCCGTCCGCACCCAGACTCCGGTATTACGACATGTTACCATAAATCAGAAAGGGGGATGCCACCCTACAAGGTTGGGTACTAGTGGTGTCCAACTCGATCGAACAGAGTCGAGTTTTGGAGTCGAGAAAAAAATGGCGGTGTAATTTCGGAGGTAGTTTTAAAGGGTGTGGTTCGATAATATAGGATATAATGGTGGTCTGTATTAATTCCGTTTAGTATTAGCCTTAGTTGTATAGTTTTGAAGTTGAGAATTAAATGGCGGCGTAATTTTGGAGATAGGTTTATAGCGTGGGGTACGATAATATAGGATATTATATTGACGCTCTACGTTTAGTTCTAGTCTTAGTTTTATTGACGATTTATATAAATTTCGTTTAGTCCTACTCTTAGTCGTTTACCTATGCCGGGAAAAAGGTTGGTTCGCAGTCACCGTTATACGAATAATAAGTTTCTTTTTTAACAACTTTGCAGTTATTATTAGTACTAGCTAGGAAAATCTGTGGCAAGCAGATAGAATAAATATTACGAGTATTAAACAAGCTGATTTTTTCTAGAGGGTCCACTAATATGTTTTAGAAAAATCGTAGTTTAATAGCATTTTAGTAATAAGTAAATATAAACCAAAACATTATATTTTCTCAGTAATTGTAGTGTGATGAAGTTGTTAATGGATTAGCAAAAGTGTCAAAGTTCATCTTTACCTTGGTTCATCCATGTCGTTAAATACGACTAGAAGTGTAGGGGAAAAATTTATCTATAGGGCGTTAAGTTAGCAACCATTTTATTAGAACCTACAAACAACGAAATGTGGTCAAATGGTCCAAAAGACATTAATTCTGATGTAAGTTGCAAGTTTTCATGATGATAGAACGATATAATATATTATCTTATTTTATATTATAAAATAAGATAATATATACAAACAATAATAACAAAACAACCGTTTCCCTCATAGTACCCCTCCAGTTTTCCCTCATCACACGCTACTAGGGATGATCTTTTCCTCCTATATTTTTATATCGGGTAACATTCAGCTTGGCCCAAAAGGGCATATTATTTCGTGTGGGAGGCGGTTAACTGCGTATTGTTATGTGCGCCTTATTAAGGGTACATTGCGGTGCTACTTGCCTGTATAGAGTACTCGTATGTGCGTCATATTATTTGTATAAATACTTTTTGCTTAGTTATATGCAAGTAATAATAATATTATAATACACTAATTGAACTAGCCCTTTGCTAAGTACATTTAAGACTTGTGTTAAGGTACTACCCTCGTAAACGTACGTCAACTTAAATTTAAGAAATATATACTTATTATTACAGACCAGACTAAAAAGCAAGTAAAGATAAGTCATTTTATTCAGTCAGAATATTAGAGACAGAATATCTTCGATCACTACATTGATATTGAGTATCTAGATATATATGTTGTTATTACGAAATGTTGGTGACAAGTTAACCTTTCATTCACTTCATTCATCTGATTCACTTCAGTCATCACGCAAGACATGGCAAAAAAGACAGATAGTTCTCATTTTGATTTACATTCCTTAAAATCACTTGACATCAAAATATATCTCACATAAACTTACACATTTATCATAAAGAACAAAAAGACATAACCTCTTGAGGTGACTTTAACTTGAAACCTGAATCTCTACCTACACTTACATACCAATACATTCTCGTACTTAATGAATCCTCGTACTTACATATATTAATCTAACCTCCACAGATATATACTATTAAGCGAAACCCTTAGAACCCTGCGATCCAACCATAAGTACCTGAAAAAGGTGTCAATAAATAACTGCAACAAGACGACTTAACCACCATTCTCTTACACAGAATTTCCACCTCCAAGCCTTAAGGAACAAGGCTGTATTTCCCATGAAAGGTTACAAGGCGTGAAATGTATACAAAATGTTCCTGGGTCACCCGAGGGATAGGAAGGGAGTGATCTAAATCTCCCGAAAAGGGATCTTGGAATTACCGAAAAGATGGCCTGAATATGCGCAGTAACTTAGCGGATTTGTGTAAAAGGTGATTAAGGTATAGGTGGTTACGTAAAGTTTTGTAGGTTAGGAAGGATGGTTTCGTATCGCGCAATGCGTATATAGATAAAAAAGAACTTAAATTACTAAGCTTAAGTGATATTTTTTATCCCTCTTTAATTATTTATCTATTTTATTAGCATCTATGTTTGTGAGTGTAATTTTCACATTCATATTTTACACTAGATTTAGTTAAATTATGATTTCTGGTGAACAATCCCTTTATTTAACCATTAATGATCAATTTTACTGTGGCCAAAGTGGTATGAGAAACACCGACAACCATTGTAAGAAAAATGGTCGTGAACTACGCTACGCTTAAAATAATTATCCACACAAACAAACTTACTCGAAAGAAGTTCAAACACCAAGGAGTATCAATAAGGCATTAAAACCTCACCTCAAACACGCGATCGCGCGTCATTTCCGTTCTTATTTCAAATTCTCCCTCTCTTCTGCCTTTTCGCGACAAACTTTTTCAATATGGCGGCGATGCCACGCGCTGCCACCATTAACCACCGACACTTCACCGATGCTATAAACTCACAAATCATGAAACGTGCCATCTTCTCTCGCCAAACCAATTTGCTTCCTAAAATCAGGAAGTTAAAGTCGACTTCTGTTTGGAGCTTCCAGGCTAAGCTTTGAGGAAAATTGCCGAGGGTACTAAGCTGTTTTGGACTTTATTTCAGGGGGGTTAAAGTAGGTTTTGCTATAGCAGGTTGGGTTCACTGAAAGTTGAACAAAGAGAGCGCGAAATGAGGCCAACATTCGTTAATAATGTAATGTATATTTATTCGTCTACGGTATTTTATCCACGATTGAGTTGGATAGGAGGTTGTTAATCGACGTTATTTGGTAAGGGGATTTGGTACTTATGTATACGGGATTAGAATAAAGTATTGAATGCGTTTAGTGATTCATTGTGATTGCTTTTAGATTGAATTGTAATGAAATCAAGGTCAAGAATATTTTGGAAAATATACTTGTTTATGTACTAAAAATTATGGTAGTAAGTAAGCTTTAATCCAGTAAGAGCTTCTTTTTAATAATAAATAAAATAATCCCTACGATTTTTAATATAAAATAATTCATTTAATCTTTAATTTAATAAAAAAAACAATAAATAAAACCATAAATTTTTTTTATAAAATCACCACGTAAACACATAATACACCCTACCTTACACTTCACTCACCTCTACACGTTACGAAAGGCATCCTATTGCCTTGTCTTTGAGTGTCAACGGTAGCGCTTCTAATCAATACAAGCTTGAACGAATGGCTACTAGGGCGGGCGGGGGGAGCGAGACAGCACTCAAGCCACATACACCCGTCCCTTTCTTAGCGTAATTCCATTTTCCAACCGCGTTAGCAAATTGAAATGTCGTAACTCTGAAGGGAATATCGCCTTTCCCAAGAATACAATGTTATGCTTAAAATATTAGAATATATGGAACATATTTGACGACCGTGGCGCGATCGGTTAGCCGGAACGCTAATCGTGAGGTCCCAAAGATTCCCGGTGGAGGCAGAGTTAAGAACTACGAACTACTGTTTTCCAGTCTGGTCGTTGATTATACATGCTATTTTTGATTTATCTATATATAATTATGTATATATTTCTTAAATATACGTTGACTAGTACCCTTAACACAAGTCTTAAATGAACTTACCAAGGGGCTAGTTCAATTGGTGTAATAATGTCCAAATATTATTATTATTATATATGAGTGAAGTGGAAGCGCAGTTATGTAGGGTAGGCCAATAAGACATATAGAACTCAGAATAAAGTAAATAGACACTATATTGAAAAAGGGTGACGTTAGGAGTACCTTTAACCGCAGAGTGTGTATGAGAAGATGAAGCGTGTCTGTGAAGTGAAAGCGGTCTGTCAGGATCGGGACAAATGGGGATCCGTGATTTCTGCCCACCCCTTCTGTTTATCTTTTTCAGAATTATTGACGTGACCTTGACCTGACCTTTAACTTGTAATAATGAGGTTGCAAATATGTATGGATACTTTTTGGTATTTTATTTATAATATGTAAGTGGTTTATTCCATATTTAAAGTTTTGTGTTGTATAACAGTTATTTCCAATTATGTAGTCAAAAATATGTGGGTATCCTAGAATAAAATTATGCGCGTACGCATTTCTTACAGATATCAACCTTAAATCGATTTGTTTTAAAGTTGAAGAACTTCAAACATACTATCTCTTCAGTCATCTTTAGCATTAGTAACAGGAGCTGTCAGCGTTTTATAGAATAGTTAAGAGACAGGTTACTAGCCTTACACCTAATAGATTCCATGCACCCACTAGTCACTTATCTATTTTGACATGGCGAGAAGAAAGACAACTATTTAGCTTTATATTAACGTCCCTAAACACCTATCTTTTTAAATACTCAATAGCTTAGCCTTATGTATGATTATAAGTATAAATCTCTCTCTGTAACTGTATTTTATAATAATCTCTATTTGTATGTAAAAAAGCTTAATTCCTTTACAACTTCGTATATCTATCCATCCCCATTAAACCTTGCATTATGTAGGTCAGTAAATTGGACAAGTGGCTTCGGGTCAACTGATTTCAGCCAGGGCCCTTACTCCACTAATTAACTTTGACAGCCACTCAACTGCGAGGCTATAGCGATAAATCTGCATCTCGGCCGTAAAAGTGGCACTCTGCTAATATTTTGACAGCCAGAATAGCGCCATAATAGCGAGTCAATGGCACTTCAGTGGCCTCTCAAAGTACAGAAATTATTGTCTATGGATTACAACAATTTAAAAAACTGTTTGCACTGACAATGCAGCAATGTCAATTAATGCATATTGATTTAGCAGTTAAAAGTTTTAAGTTTATAACGTAAACGTAACTAAAAACGTAACTGAAAAAATATTTTATGTTTTTAATTTAAACTAAAACTACTAACTGAGTGTGTGAGTGTACACTAGATATTGACCATAGACAAAAACAGCTGTCAAAACAATAGTAGAGTACCAAAATGAAGGCTATTGAACTAATATTGAGGCACGTTTGATTAGTTGTATTTCGATAGCGCTTCAGTGGCCAAAATTTGTTAGTGGAGTGCGAAAAGTGTCAAATTACGGCCATTGAACTGCCACAATGTCGACACTGAAGTAAAATTGTGACCAATATGAATTAGTGGAGTAAGGGCCCAGTACGTAGGCACGTAAATAACATGTCAACTGCGATAGGAATGGGCAGGGGGTGAATACGCCAGTGTTTAGTACGAGTACTTGTACTCGATACTTGTATCGATACGGTGTATGTGTTTGGTTTGGTTTTTGAATGGTGAATAGGTGGCTTGATGGTTTGTTGGAAAAGTATGTGGAGCAGAGGTTTTTTATGATGGGATAGTTAATATAAGGTTATAGTAAATAAATTTACTACATCTTTGTTTTAAAGAATAATTCTGATTGACTTGTTGTATGTTATTAGGCATCTTTATTAATAAAAAAATCCTTACAATGTAGTTAAACTATTGAATAGTCAGCATCCGCTACAACTGGTGTACGGGTAACAAAACAATGTTAGAATAGTCATACTTGTACAGATGCTTCCACGAAAAACGACCCCCCACAATATTTTCCTTTAACAAAATCACAACGTTGCCAAACAAAAGAACAAAGCTGAAGCCAGAAAATGTCAAGGGTTAAATCTCCTTAGAAGGGGCTGAGACGGTATAAATTAAAAAAAAAAATACACCCAATTATTCCGCAACGTAATTTTGAACTGTAGACAATCTTTTTGTCAAATCTTTTTATTTTTATGGCAGAAAAAGTTCAGTTGTCCTCTTTGTTGGCGAGGTGGGGACTGTAGTGGGGTAGGGTGGCGAAGTGGGGACGAGGGGGCACAGCAGAGTTTTGCATTAATAATGTACAGATATTGGACCGGCACTCGATTAATTTGATTAGTTAACCTGTAACACCGCTTTGTAATGTGCTTCGTGATTAACAGTATCATTATTAGGGAATGTCGTCATTTAAAGTCTGGTAATTTAAGGGTTAACCTAACATGTTGAAGTAGTGTAGGTCAAAGGTTAAATGTCACTAGTTATTCTGTTAAGGTCTTAATATATCACGAGGGTAATCACTTACTGGGTAGTCAATGTTTTGTAATTAGCATAATATGAGTCTTTAATTGGTACGAGTATATAGCATAAGGCGTAGATAGCATAAGTATGTAAATAAAAACAAGAGCTTACATTAACGCTTGTTCACATTATCTTTATAAGATTTACTTGCGAATCTTATTATATATAGCACCGTATTATTCTGCACTTCTCCGTGTATGAAACTAAGTCTCCAGCCATCTGTTGGCATATTATAACAAACATTTGGGAGAATGACACCATCCTAGATCCTATTATGTTATTGAACACAGCATGGCAAACACGGTTGACGGAAAGGCAGGCAGTTGATCATTAGCTTAGTTGAGATTTGTTTATGATTTTCACAGAGCTCTCAACCTATGTATAT
Source organism: Leucoptera coffeella (assembly GCA_030578115.1). NCBI lineage: Eukaryota > Metazoa > Arthropoda > Insecta > Lepidoptera > Lyonetiidae > Leucoptera > Leucoptera coffeella. The sequence continues at coordinate 38,935 of JAMBLF010000031.1, read as the reverse complement.
CTAAAATTATCTTGCTATAATCTAAGTAAATAACGACTCTACGTAATTATCAAGGTTCAATCCAAATCTTAAGCTACAAAACAGTTAACCGCATCAATCCACAAGAACTAAACAAAAGATCAGTACAAAACTCATTGAATATCTTCCTCATTAAATATCAAGTCTAAAAAACTCCTTACAACCCACAATAACCATTCAAAGCTACCTCCCCCGGATTAAAAAGATTCAATTAAAGCAGATAGATCACGGTCAGGATAATAAACTAACATGGGGTGGGGGGTTCGGAAAAATTCGGAGGGGGGTTATGCCTTCACCTTTCTATAACTTTGGCGAGCGAGATTGAGTTGGGATTTGTACGGAGCTGTTGTTTCAGGTATTAAACCTTATTATTAAACCTGCCTCTGTATTTCCGGAGGTATTTAATCCACAGATGTTGAAAACTAGGGTGCATAGGCATTTTTTGGGCAAGCTCGCTACATCTTAGACTCTGTCTGTCGCCTCCTTCGCATTTCAGTTAAAAAAAAATGAACGTTTATTTATTTCGTATTAAAGCGATCGTTACTACTATCAATCAATCGGCCTATGTCAGTCCACTGCTGGACGTAGGCCTCTCCAAGGTAACGCCTCAAAACACGATCACTCGTGGCCCTCAGCCAACCACTACCAGCGACCTTTTTCAGGTCATCGGTCCATCTAGCAGGGGGGACTACGTTACTACTATACTACGTTACTACAATAGTAATGCTCAAAGAAACCAGGGAAAGTTTTTTAAATACTTTTCCACTGTGAAGTTAAGTTAAGAATTTTTTAAATACTGTTAAAGGACATCAATAAATTGTTCATACCAATGCCTATTATTTGGTCTTCTTATATGTAAAGCTTGGTAGTCTGTGAAGTAAATGTATGTTTATCTAGTTGATTTTCTCTCCAGCTTATTGTTAAAGCCAAGCAGATGTGAATAATTTTTAGTAGGCGATATTCTAGCAACCTGTTACTCATATTCTATATCAATGACTGAAATTGATCTTATTTGATTGACTCAAAGTTATAGATATAATTTCTACTAGCTAATAACACTCTTTAGGTTGTATGCTAACCGTGCGATCGGCGATTCGAATCCGGGTGTTGGCAGAGTTTAGAATAACATTTTTTCTTCAACTTATATACTTTTAGATAAAAGTTATGTTTCTTAAATATACGTCGACTAGTACCCTAAAACATACATTACCTATGTATTATCAATTAGCTAGTTCGATTGGTGTTTTTGTGTTCCAAATTTCAATATAAATATGTTTTGTCGTCTCATGTGACTGTATCCATATTGCGGTTGCCTGGAAGAAATTGCTTTAGCAATAAGGCCGCCAATTGTGCGTAACAATTAAGTTTTCCATCACTAATGTGTATAATGTTTAAGTGTTATGTGTACAATAAAGAGTTAAATAAATAAATATATGACATTGTATTAACAGCTCCGACCATTACAGCCTGGGTTAGCATCCCTTCACCCAAGTTTGTCTGTAACTTGGCGTACAGTGTTCTCAGTGCTTGTTACTTGTATTAATATAGATAATTTTACATGTACGTGTTACGTTGCCAAGCTGACTTCGGGATTAGTTTGGAATGTATGTAAAGTTAAGTTTAGATTCGTGGAAGGGTGGCCATAGATTCGGTGGGCATGCTTATTTATTTACTTGGTTATTTCAATGGATAGGGTTTAATTATGAAATGTATTATGAAGGTAGTAAGTTAATAAGTAGGATAAGAAATGTATTAACTAAGCAGTAGTCATCTAGATACTGCTACGGAATTCTTACTATTTAATCAAGTCTTACTTCAACGTATACTTAAACCTATATCCTACTATCTTATTAAAGGTAGACAGTACCTAGGAGCCAAACTACTCCCTAAGTCTTCTGTAGGATCACTAATGAGGTCGTAGTTAGGGTTACAGTCATAGTTGTTATAACCTTTAAGATGGAATATTGACAATAGATTGCTAGTGCATCGCCCAATGAACTTCATTGACACTTTGCCCTTAACGGAGAAGAGAAGCATTTAATTCACACATCTCATACCAGAAGTACCTATAACCACCTAGTATGTATGAGGAAGTCTATGAGTGTCAATGAAGCGAAAGTGCTCTGTCAGGATCGGGCCAGGGGATCCGTGATCTCTGCCTACCACTCTACAGGGAACCGGGCGCGATGTGTATGTATGTATGTAATATATGGAACCTGTGATAATTTAGGACTGTGATTCAGTTACCAGCTGTTATATTTACTTGTATGTAGTAGACAAAAGATCACTAAGTAAGTAAAGTAAGTTGTTTTTTAGTTAGTCAACTGAGTAGTTATTAGCACTATGTTTTAGTATGTATATGTATCTGAGACCAGATTGAAGATACCAGGAATCTCGCCATAATTACATCACCACCCCTTAGTCTTGGAAACTTCGAATGAGTGGAGGTGGCAGCTAGCCGTGAATAAATTATGTATAGCGATAAGGCTTTCGCAATATTGAAGGCTTTTCTGATAATTAAACGCCTCCACCACCCTCTCCCGACCGAGTCTCATTTGGGGAATTTTTCTCACGAAACACGGTTTGCGAAGCATGGATTGAAGGGATTTTATGTAATTATTTGCAGCACATATAGAAATATAAGTCTATGGAATAATTAGTGTGTGTGATGTAAATGTGAACGTTGTAAACAGATCAAATTGAAGACATTCTTCTCAAGAAGGGTGTACGTAGCATAAAGAATCAAAGAGCATGTATGATAAGGTAAATGCGTGTGAATAATGTAAGAGAGATTTGTCAGAATCGTTCCGGGTGGTGCTCGATAGTCTCTGTTTCTCCCGTTACGGATTAAGAAGCATGAATATAATGAATGTATGTATATTATGACGAAGAACTAGGGTAGATAATTGACAATGATCAGCATCATACTAAACGGTATGATAGAGATACTAAAAGGTATTTAATATTCGACTGTGGTTTTGTCACATATAGATTGGATTTAACACAAACATAGGCTTGTCTGAGGAAATTATCCCATGAAATTTTCAATATAGCTATCGAGATGATATGACATTGTTTTGCCTATTAGTGACAGGTTGCTACTTATATTAAAGTACAAACCACAAAAACCTTTTTCCAACAACAGATGTCGCCTTACCCATGCTAGGCTCGCAGATCATTCTCACCAATTTGGCGCGTCTTGGTTCTTCAAGTGCTCTCCTTTCTTTGTTGCGCACGAAAGACAGCTAGATGGGGTCAGGGGGTGCAATTACGGATTCTGGGGTCATTTAGCCCCTTTTGTGAGGTCAGTTTACCTTGTTACGCTGAGAAATTAACGGGCTGAATAGGTGAAGACCGAAGTCTTGTATACGTAAAAAAGTGTGTTCGTTGGTATCGTATGGAATGCTAACTAGCTGCCTTTCTTTAGCCTATTGAAAAAGGTGGCTAAAAAGTTAATTGTATATATTGACCAATGGGCTAATAACCTGTCACAGATATTCAATATCAATACTGTAACAATCCCAACAGTATATATTGCTAAAGTCGATTGATGAGATATAACGCATCAGACGTTTTATCCAGTTTAAAAGGGATAAGTATATGTTTGTATATACAGTACATAACAATACCAAAATCACCCTACTCCCTTATTCACCTCTTACAACTAACCAAAACCCCAAACTACGTCAACAAATCGCAATCGTCAAAAACGCCTCCCATTGTTTATGAATAAGCGATAACATCGCGGTGAATTTGATGTCAATATGTGTTAACACTAAGCTATTTAGTTCATGACCCCTTTTCTGTAACCCCCCCCCGCACACAGACGTAACTTACCCCCGCACCCTTGTTGTCTATGTGGGCGTGTGTAAGCACTGGGTAAAATAGACTAGGTAAGGGGATTTAGTAGAACAATGTAAGCGTAGTATCAGTGGATTGGGAAGAAGTTGTAAGGTAATTTGGTTGTACTTAAGAATGGGTAATAGGCAGTGTTTTATGTAATGTCAATAAAATAGTCGGATTGACTACGAATTTATAGTGCAAATATAACATATATATACAGATTACAAATTCAGCAGACGAAGAAAAGCTTTTAGTTAAACCGTGTAATTATTTTTGTTTTATCAATGTCCAGTGTCTAATTATAACAATGACAGGTATATGAATGTATAATGAAGCAAACCTGGTTTGCCAGAATCAAGAGAAATTCGAAACCTACGTTCAGACTTCCCTTCTGCATCGTGTGTCTCTGTACGAGCGTGATTTGTATTTATGTATATTGAAAATATAATAGCAAAACTAATTTATTACATTTAATAACAATTACACATTTCCCCACTCCATTGTTACGCCGCAATCGCCCCATCTATTCGTCCCCTACTCTATGCGTACTCGCACTAGAGTAGAAAGCAATTTTTCACAGGTCACGATAAACACACAGCGGCACTCGGCGTATGTACGAGTCACACCCTGTGAAGTTCCACAGTGACTATTCACGTTTCCTGAACTGCTGGGTAGTCGTTGAACGACTTGGTAAATGTACTATTGTATTGTCTTTAGCCAAGGGTAGATAATACATACATACATACACTCGTTTCCCTGAACAGGGGTAGGCCCTATCTGTTCCAATACTGATAAACCATTTTCGCTTTATTGACACACAAACATTTTTTCGCACACACTCAGCGATAATAGCTACTAAAGTCACCCTTTTTTCAATATGTCGTCTATGTGACTGTTATATGTCTTATTAGGCCGGCCACTTCGTAGAAAATCTACAAGTGAATACATACACTGGGCAATGCATTAGGTATTATTTCGTAGAAGGTTAATGGGTGTGAGTGGAGCAAGAGAGATTTGTCAGGATCTTTCAGGTAGTAATCGATAGTCTATCTTTTAAGGGAAATAGAGGCAGAGCTACACTGGAGCTATGTATCTATGTAATTTCTCTAAAGATTGTAAATGGTGACTAAGGGTTAAAATGTAAATGGAATCGACTAAAATATGCCCTAGAAAACATCTCATAGAATATTTGAGATTTTATAAAAATGTTACAAGTGAATAAAGGGATATAGTTCATGATTTGAATAAACAATGTACGTATAGTTTTTTAGAATTTATGTAATAAAATTTACTATATAAATAATCATCAATCACATCACTTTAATATAGTCAGGGTTTCTGGTACCTATTGTATCAGAGTTTCTGTAAATGTAAACAAGCTATTGTATGGTACTCAACGTTACAGGCAGACCATGTAATTTTCTGACTATTACAAGTTACAGAATAGTCAGTCCTAGTGTTTCAGACGCTCTAGTCTAGACATGGCATGCTTTTAACTACACTATGGGATCCCCCGCCACCGCTTTACTAACTTCGCAACGTATTTAAATTCAGAACGGATGAAATTTGATATGAGATTTACCTACTACATTCAACATTGTATATTAGGGTAACAATTTGTTTTTTATTTAGACTTAGAATAGTTCTTTTTTCTTCGTCTCATGGCGGGTGTACGTTGCGTGAAGAACAGAAGAGCGTGTATGAGAAGGTTAATGGATGTGAGTGAAGCAAGAGATTTGATAGGATAATTCAAGGTAGATATTTAAAGTGTTTTTCTATAATGTTAAAATGTACAAGTGTGATTTGAATATATGAGTGTTTACTGCTCTCTTCTCGTTAGTGAAGTGAAGTGAAATAGAGTCATTTTCCTCGATCACATTTAGCTGTTTTATCGCGGTGATGGGATTTAGAATGTATATTTATTTGTATACCTTACTAACATACGCTTTACTAATACCTGAATATTGTAAAAAAACCTCGTTTTTTTTTTTTAAATAAAGTTATTGTTAATTATTTTATTAATTAGTACAATTGAATAACTCTTCATAACGAATCTTCATCACCATACACTTTATTTGTCTTTAACAACATACATTTTACCACTAGTCTCTCTATTGACGTATTACAATATACAATGTTATACAGGCAGCTGGTTACCTCCTTTTACGTCCCAAACCTCGATTCCACGTGACACACTTTTAGGTGTTGCCATCCGTAAGTTTAAGTAGCGAAACGGCCTGTTTATTCCTACCAGGGTGGGAATTTCGAGCAAGATATGGCAACCCTGTGGGGGTAACTTTGTTGGCAGATAATCAATATCCGTTTTAGAGATCCCGCCACATAAGGTGGCAGTAGCCAAACTTGGAACTAAATTTGACGTTACCGCCATTGCGTGTTATTTTGTATGAAAGGTAAATTTAGTATTACCAGCGTTGTGTTTTTTGCCCACTCTTTGTAATTTTTATGTTTGTTAAGGGTGATTATAATAAATTGATTTCTGGAGTTTCTTGTTAGTTCTTCTCCAAGCTAGGGTCTCCGCTGATCTAACCTCGGTAAAAAATATGTAAAGACAATGCTCAGTGCCATGTTTGAAATAATAGTTTTAAGAGATTCGCGATTTATACTCATGATATAAGATATAAGGGTGTGTATAAGATTGATTGCAGCTGTGGGAAATCCTACGTCGAACACACTAAACGGTCTATTGCGGACAGAGTGAAGGAACACATAATATATGTAATATATAATAAGAAAGATAAGTCCCGTTAATTATTAATCATGTTTGAAATAGTTTAATAAACATATTTTGACTTTGATATATTAATTTGTTTTATTTGAGTTTATAGCTCTGCAACCAAAGACCGTTACAAATGAAACCTATAATGTATCGAGCCGTATGGCACAGTGAGTGCTAGTTTTGGCGTGTTTACTGGTAACACTGAATTACGCGACTGTGGCGACGCCTCCAACTGCCACCTTATGTGGCGGGATCTCTAGCTTGTGGACAGTGTGCCTCTCTCTTTCTGGTAACAGGCTTTTGTAATCTTCTATCCCTTTCCAACCCATCCGAAATGAACAGCGGATTTCGTAATTGATAACTGGAAGACTTTATTTGTTTCGTTGACGCGTAGTTATCTACAATATGGCGGTTTCAGTGCGAGTCTGGGATTTAGGAGTTGTAATCAGCTGTCTGTAAAAGGTAGTTGGTGAAAGAATATAAGCGGTTTAGTGTTGTTTTGGGTGATGGATTGACAATCATTCGTTCTACAGAAATATTTCTTGTGTAAGCATTGTTAATAATTAAGTCCGGGTTCGTTATTAATTTATATTAGGTGTATAGTATTATTATGTTGATGCTACACAAGTATATAATTTCTATTCAAAATAGCTGTAATTTGGATTTTTATTGTAACTCCCTCTCATCATAGTGACCTTCACAGTACCACTTCATCTTCTGACCACCCCACAAAGGATTACATGATAATAGTCGCTTATTATTAGAATAGACAGTAAATTTATGTATATACGGGTTTTTAATTGACAAGCTGACTAAGGGTCGTTACACACGTGATCAAAACTAATTAATTGGGTACAGCCACCAGCATATTTGTTGATCAATTCTATAGTGGAGGTAGTACCTAATTTAAAATAGATAAAGTACTGATAAATTCGTTAAAGGTAATATAGCTTTTGTTAGAGATATGTACTCCACACTCAAGTACATATTCTCTGAAGAGGTGGCTAGTTTTAGATAAATTTTGTTAGATTTAGACAAATTTTGGAGACAATGCTTTACGAATTTAGGCAATTTGGTAATAGATAACTTTAAAAAAATTTTGTAGCAATTTAAACCAAAGTAAAGATGAAGCTATCACCCTGTAAATTCCATTCCCTAGTCTCTTAGTCACCTCCTATAAGGTAGAAAATCATACATGCATACCTATATTCACGCTTCTACTTCCCTAACGGGATAGGCAAACACTATTGATAACCACCTGAATAGATCCTGACAAATATTTCTTGCTTCACTCACACTCATTAACCTTCTCATACACGCTCTTCTGTTCTTCAGCTGCATACACCCATCTTGAGAAGAATGTCTCCAATTTGATCTGTATATGTTCTACACGGCCTACCCCGTCCAACTCTACCTTCCACTTTGACTAGGTACAAAGAAAGTTTGACTTGATCTATTGACGGAGACTAGTCGCCTATCAAATAATAAGATCGATAAACATATCTCTTATCCCTCAGTAGGGTCAGTTACTTGTTGGCATATTGAAGGGGCCAAGTCTTTGCCCCTCAAAGCCCCTAACATTTGGGGCCATAATCCCCTGACACGTCGGCATAAAGAATGAAGACCATGATCAAACGCGTGGCTGAATGTAAGTACTCCTTTGTCAGCGTGTAATTGAAAATATATAATATTGTTTATGGAAATTTAAAGTCTGTCACAGAGAAATTTTCGATTGAGTCTGTATATCATAATATAAATATGTACGCGTCCTTTAATGCCTTTTAGGTAAGACAGAACCACAGTGATTAAAAACCTTCATGCCATTTTAGCTAAAAATATTTCAAATATGATGGCAATGACATGACAAATCGGTTGCTAGCCTATCACCATATAGATTCTATTTATTCCCAAATCACTTGCAACTAGTACCTACATACATCAATTCAATAATGCCATTGCAACCTCAATTTCATAATGCCATTACAACCCCGAAAAAATTTGTAAATTTGACAAATAAGTTAATAATTATTATGTCTCCGCGGTTCTGTCCACCCCAAAATGGACAGACAAACTTGTTGTATGTTTTTTATAACCTTTGTCATGTTACATCATCAATGTCTTTGTTAACACAAGATCTAAATTTAGCACATACCAAGTCGCTATGATATACATCGTCTGAATACTAATTAGATATTGTGTGTATGTAATACGCACACATACATACATGGGCTTAAAGCCTTATATCCCTTTCGACGTTATAGATTCATATTAAATGAGTTAGAACCTATTTGCTGCGGCAATAACATGCACAAGCTAAACCCCCTAGTTTGTAAGTTTGATTTGTAAAATATTTCTATTGTGTATGTTTTTGTGGCTGTTAATAAATGCTTTATTATTATTATTATCCGCTCATTCATTTTTGTACTCATACATTCATATAGTCATACCTCTACATCCACAAGAGGATAGGCAGAGACTATGGAGCGCCACCTGGAACGATCCTGACCTTATGACGACTTCCGTGGCGCGATTGGTTAACCACCTAAACGCTTATCGTGAGGTTGCTAATCCCGATAAAAGCAGAGTTAAGAACTACGCTTTGCTTCTGCTTTCCAGTCTGGTCATTGATTAAATATGTATTATGCTATATATGTATGTATTTATCCATGTATAACAGTACAATATTTCTTAAATTTACGTAGTCTATTAACCTTAACACAAGTCTTAAATGTACTTAGCAAGGGACTAGTTCAATTGGTGTAATAGTGTCCTACAATACTATTTACATCACAGACTATCCAGACACACATCATATGTATGTATGTAAGTACTATCATTACCTATTGATCGCAAGCATATATACTGAGAGGCCAATTAACAATCACGTAATATTAGCCTGTTAGGCAGTGCGAAATTTCGAGCTGTATTAATGTACATTTGTGTCCGTTAATATGGACGTTTTGGCTCTGTTTTGCACGTACATAGTCAATGTGTTTATTATTGTCGTAATGGACAATTTGGTCTACATGTACGTAGATACTCAAGGCGTAGATTCTGGAAGGGGTTGCCTGAACAAAGGTTGTAAATGGGTTGTTCCTTGGAACAATAATATAAGAAATTTGTAATGTTGATGATAATTGTAACTCTATTGTTTTAAAGTTTTATTCAACTCTATGACATCTTACAAAACACCTTTTTTTTATAAGTGAAAGGGCGGTTATGTAGAGGCCGGTCCTATAAGACATATGACAGTCAGATAGACGCCATATTGAAAAAGGGTGGCGTTAGAAGTGCCTATTACCGCAGAGTGTGTATGAGGAGGTGTACGAGTGCCAATGAAGCGAAAGTGATCTGTCAGGCAAGGGACAAATGGGGATCCGTCTACAGGGAATCAGGCGTGATGTGTATGTATGTATGTTATTTAATTATCTTCAAATACATCCTATAACGATCTAAACTGAAAGGATTTTATACATGTAAACATATATACATATATTCAAAACTTTCATCCATTCTGGGAACATATTTTCCGATTCATCACATTGTCTCACTTTTAGCACAACTATTGATATGAAATAATGGTTATTGACTGATAGTCCATCATCCTTTATTTAATAATAATAATAAAAGAATTAATTCACAGCCACAAAAACATATTACACAATACAAAATGTTTACAATTAAAACTTACAAACTAGGGGTTATAACTTGTGCATGTTATTGTCGCAGCAAAAGGGTTCCAATTCAGCTGGGTATGTTGCATTTCAGAAGTTATTAGAAAATCATAAGATAGGTCATACCATCCGAAATTTCGACCAAATTTCGGGATAGACACCTAATTGTAATCCCTAATAACGTAATCATCTGACTGACCAATTATTGGATGCTCCGTTGCGCCTCCTCAAGCAGAAATGCTAATCTATCCTCTACATACACACACGTTGTGTATAGTATTGGAATTATATAGTATATTTATACATTTAGCCCTGATCATATCTACCTACCCCTCTGTAGGGAAACGGGCGTGATATATATGTATGTATTTATTAGGGATGTGATAACATATGGAATATTGGTGACAGGTTGCTAGCCTATATTTCAGTCTCATATAACATCACAACCCCAATATTCAAGCTAATGAGTGACCAAGGAGACGTTTTCATTTCTCCAAGGTTCTGTCAACTCCGTAAGGGATTAAAAGACGTGAATGTATATGTATGTACTTCAGTCTCATAGTCACCTCTTATATGAGAAAAATCTTACATCGGGAAGAAACGCAGATAGTTATCATTCTAATTACCTTTTAGATTTGAACTACACATTTAATATATTTGGACATTATTACAACAATTGAACAAGCCCCTTGCTAAGTACATTTAAGACTGTTAAGGGACTAGTCAACGTTAATAGATAAATACATATATAGCATATAAAATCAACGACCAGACTGGAAAGCAGACGAAAAGCGTAGTTCTTAACTCTGCCTCCACCGGAAATCGAACCCGAGACCTCACGATTAGCGTTCAGGCGGCTAACCGATCGTGCCACGGAGGTCGTCAACATACTTAAGTGTAGTATGATTATTTAATTATAATTTAACATCTTATGAAAGGGCGGTATTGTTGTCATATAATGTAGGTATCTAGTTAATATTAATGAATTCATAACCCATCATATTAACCCTAAAGTTTAGGGTGTAATCATGACAACACCACCAACAGATTGTATATGAATATTGCGTGGAAACATGCCTATTATTTTGTATAGGCATTGCTTGTAAACGGCTTCATTTAACAACACTACAATATGTCACATTGGTGATTGATTATGTGGTTAAATGGTTCAATGTGAGTTCGATGTAACCTTTACGAGATGAATTGAAATATCTATATCTTTATAGACAACTGTTAACTACCTATAACATTATGTTCTGTGATAGTTTTGAACGTCAAAAGAATGCTTATTGTCTCTGGTAAGGACTATGGGATTAGGGTTCAACCAAATAGAGTGATTGGCTAGCAACCTTACAAAGTCCATATAATCGCAAACACAAGTGACCATTGAGCTTTATATCCTCGAAGTTATGTATCAACTGAAAGGTAATAAAAACATACATACATACGCTTCACGACATGTGTATACACACTCCCTTTTTATTATGGCGGGGTAGTCAGAGGCTTGAGTGCCCATCTCCGAAATTTCGAAGGCATGTTAGGTATGGGTCACTCGAAGCCCACGTTTCACTTGGTAGACAGCACCCAACGTGATAGGTAGCATAGACTACTATATATAGGTAGTGAACCGTATCGCCGCATATAGGCACTGGCTATTACCTATCCCGAGGGATAGGCAGGTTTCCTCACGATGCTTTCCCTCACCGTTAGCAACTGTAAATTATGTACGTAAATGAAATACACATATTTAAAATTTTATTGATTGGTACATGTAATAAAAACATGAATGTATATTATGTATTTTTGAATGTTACTACGAAAAAGCATACACAACGTACATTCATTTCACCTGTAACATTGATCATTTTACTCTGAACAAGCACACATATCAAACCTATAAACCCCCTTTCCGTATTGTGGGGGTTAACAAAAAGGCAGCAAACTGGTAATGATTTTGTCAACACTACAGTATGCCCATTGAAACTGCCCTTCCGACAGCTATTTCTGTCAACCACCCCGTATCGAACACTCTATTTAAGGTTGATTCTGCGAAAGGCAAAGAAAAACTTACTGTTTACATACACAAATGATTAATAACTAAAGGGACTTATCGCGTAAGTTTTTATATAATAAACTTACCTTTATTATTAACCCGACCTTACTTATCTTTATTATTAACGTACGCGATAATTCCCGTTTAGTTATTAATCATGAGTAAAAATCGCAAATCTCTTAAAACTATACATACACAAAGTTCGGAGAATTTTAAATAGAATGAAACACACTAATACAAGAATTTAGAGAGCCAATGTGGAAGGTTGGGTTGGACAGATTATGCCAAGTAGAACAAATACAGATCAAAAAAACATTCTTCTAAAAAAGAGTGTACGTAGTGAAGAACAGAAGAGCATGTATGATAAGGTTAATGGGTGTGAGTGAAGCGAGAGAGATTTGTCAGGATCGTTCGAGTTGGCGATCGATAGTCCCTGCCTATCTCGATAGGGAAGTACAGGCGATGTATATATGTTAACACGTTCAGAAGTAGTTTTTCATCATATTTTAGTTTATTGCAAATGTTTCGATTAGTAATAATAATGGTGGTAGTTAACTCCTTACAAGAGTATGTTATAAAAATCCCAGCAATTGTCACTGACGTGCAGGGAAGAAATTGTTGCATTCTACTTTGTTATACTCAATTTCGCCGCTAGGCCTGGTTTTTTAGTTAATATTTACGTATATACATTCTAAGCCAGGGCATTGACTTGCTAATCTGGGCTCAAATAGTTATAAAAGACCTTGAATTTTCAAAGCAAAACCTTACATTCCGTCATCAAGATTTCATGGGAATGTTATTACGACAATCATAATTGGTAATGTTTTGGATAACTAAGATATATGTATTTGTAAATAGTAGAACCAATCTTCAACAGGACGGACGATTCTGATTTACCGTTGATTCACTGTAATTGATTGCACAAGGGTTAGCGCTTCGCCACACTGTCATTACAAATAGGGATTCACGGGTCTGACTACCCTAGGCGGCACATTGAAACTCATTTAAATGATTAAGTTGCCAATTAAGAGTATTATGAGGAATGGAAAATGATTTATCGATGTTTCACGTACGTACTAGCATATTGTATGATATGATGTGGTTTTTAGAATATAGAAAGAAAAATCAGTCAATAGTTATAGTTAGTTTGGTTGGTAGAGACATGGTAATTTTCGTAACAGGTTCTAAAATAATATTTTAACCTTTAGCCCCTTTTAACAACATACAGTGAACAAGAAGTTAATAGTAATTAGAGAATGACTAAGAAAGAATAGTCCCCACCTTTGTAAAAACATTACTAAAAATCAAGTAACAAAAATTGATATTCTCAATCAAAAAATCCCTTCACACAACAATAAGTACCATATAACTATACTCATTGAGTTCCCAGGCCACTCCGGGAAATCCCACCTCTAAACCGGCATTAACACATACAAATAACAATGCCTGTGTGCCACCCCAGCAGGGCGGAAATTTACATACATATTAATTTACTAGCGAGCAACACCGTCGGGCGGCGCACAATCTGTGTAATTTCGACGCTACACGCCTGCAACGCAACGGTAGGGAATTGGTAGATTGGTTTCTGGTAATACTGTGCAGGGAAAACATCGTGAGGAAACCTACTTGTTTGCCGAACAGGTAAAAGTCAGTGCTTGTAAATAATTATACGTAGCTCCGTTGTTTGGGGTTTTCCCGCTTGAGCACGAAGCAATGGAAATGAAGTTTAATGAATTTCCATGTACATTTTCGTTATAAAAAATACGTTTACGAAATGCGTCGAATACTACGGTGAGGGAAAACATCGTGAAGAAATCTGCCAGTTCATCGAACAGGCAATAGTCAGTGCTTGTAAATGGCGACACAGCCACCTGTCACATTGAGTACTGACTATCTGGTCAACACGTGGGTTCGAGGCCATAGAATTGCTACTTTCGAAATTGTGGAGATGGATATCTGAACCTCTGACTACATTAATGGTAGTGAACGCAGTTCTTTTTGGTTGGTTTGTGGTGTAAGAAGTTTCTAGTAGGAATGGATCGAAGCTTAGTTATAGAAAAGGGATTAGATCATCTAGAATGAAACTGCTGAAAGCATATTTTAAATAGCTATTTAAGTGGACTGAATATGGCTTTGGCATTGACACATATCAAATTGAGAAAAGTGTGTAGCGATCAGTATTTTGAGTGTAACCCTGAGAAATTTAGTTTGTAAGTTTTTGGCATATTAGTTAACTGTAAAAGTTGTTAAATTGTATAAAAAATAAACCTGAATCTCTAACGTGTTTTCGCAATTTCATTTTATTTATTCATCTGTTACACTTACATCACTGTGTCTTTATTCACCAAAACGACTACCAAAATTAGGAATCCCTTTAAAATCGTTTCAAATTCAACTCTATACCCACCCTATAAGGTTCAATTAGTGAATCAAACACTTTTCACCGGTTGATTCTGTTATAAATTGTTCAAATGAAGAGTGGCTTTGTAAATGGATAACGATATCTAATAAAAGATCATCAATTATAAGGAAAAACTTCAAAAGGATGAAATGAGAGTTGTCGTTAGTATGTTGATTAGGGTAATTTAGACTTTGGATTAGAATTCGCTGTTCGTGACGTGTTATCGATAAAAAGCTGTAGTAAAACCTGTAAAGGAATATCCTGAGAAAATCTATAAAATGTGTCAGTGATAATTGCAATATATGGCTTACGTAACATATTCGATATGTTAGATTGTAATCGGCTCTTATTTCGAAAATAAGAAACTTATAACTCTTCGTTAACAAGTTCACGATGTTATATGTATTTAAACTAAAGTATCACAATCTTAATCTAATTTTGCTAAAGAATAAAAATTTGCCTGCTGTCCACTACAGTAAGCTTAATTGTGAAGTTTAGATATCGAAAACAGTGACAATTATGTTAGGGTATTTATAGTTGAAAATATAATTTAAACATTTTCGAAAAAAAACATGTTACAGAACGTCATTTTGAGTCCCTCCTCCCATCCGTCCACCTGTTATCCCCGTGACGTAATCACTATCATCCGACAATGTTAAATGATAGTGGAAACAGTTTCGATTGCCAATTTCACAACATTTGAGGGGTGCGAAGCTGCGTACTTGTGTACGCTGTGTGTTAATTTAACGATTAATTTGATTGTCTACTCCCGTTCGGTTGAGATTTCGTCTTAATAATGTTTAGTACGGAGCTGAGAGTTGATTAGAAAGTTACGAGCCATAGTTAAAGAAGATTTTGGAAGTAAATCAACTGTAGAATGAGTATATAGACTAGTGTAGTAGTAATAAGTGGATGTAGCAGATTATAAATATGTCCGCTTTAAAAAACTTTTGAAAACGGTAGGGTTAGTTTAAATGTATTATTCCAATCTTTGGTACTAAACTATTAAGCAAGAAACAATTTTAACACCTAAACTGACACGAACGTTCAGGCACATTTTATATAATTATGTATATTTTATTTCTAAGACTATATTGCTCTCACAGAAGTTCCAATGCCACAATATTACTCGAAGTGGAAAATATTATACTTCTTTACATATCGATTGTATTCATTCAAAGGCCTGATGTAAAAATGACATTATATCGCAATTTCCACCATCTAAGCAGGGGTGCCACCCTATCGACGTGAGCCATCAGTCCGGAATGAAAAGTAGTGGCGAACGGCGCGGCATTTGCATATTTTAATTGTGGAGCGGCAACCCTGCTGCGCTGCATGAGTGGGGTGACATTAGGAAAGCATTTGTTTTTTAATCTGCACATGTACATGTAGGTACTCTTTTAAAGACATATATCTATATCTACATAAATTCTTTTTGAATTTCGAGAATACTGATCAATCAATCAGCCTATGTCAGACCACTGCTGGACGCAGGTCTCCCCAAGAGTACGCCACAAAACAAGATCACTCATGACCCTCAGCCAACCACTACCAGCGACCTTTTTCAGGTCATCGGTCCATCTAGCAGGGGGCGTCCTACACTACGTTTACCGAGACGCGGCCGCCATTCGAGAACCACTTTGCTCCAACGGTCGTCGGTTCTACGTGGCCAGCCCACTATTGAGAATACTGATAGATGCATTGTATTTCCGTGGTCACCTTTTAGTATTAAAATTAGGAGTGGAATTATTATCCATGTTGCAATAAATGTGGAGCGAGCGAGATAGAAGTTTTAATGTTAAAAGACAACCAGTGTCACACAAATGTTTTTGATTTTCAATGAATGTACTGTGATTGTATTTGTAAATAAAAACAATTGAGTTTGAGCATAGTATAGTAGGTTTCTTTCGAGAACGACGTGATACGTGATTTCCAATACAATCTTGCTGTTTATTACGGTGAGCCAAAATCCTTTTACATACATACCCTATGACCGGCGATCTTTATTAAACACGTTATATTTTGGCTATCTATCTTATACGTAGACACTTAATACCTCTTATAATACATGGACTTAAAATAACAAACTTATTACCAAAGAAAATCTCCTAGTCTTTGATCGACTCTCTAATCAACTAAAGAAAAAGTCCCAATCTTTCATCGACACTCTCCACACTCGACTTCAGTGACATTTAAAATTAAGGCAGCTGGACACATTCTTAACTCCTAGACCAGCATAGATACACCTAATGTGAACGCACCCTTAGCAGGGATTTGCATAAACGTCGCAGCAAGACGTCTGCTCCGGGATAACAAATTAAGCAATTCATTGATGAAATTGTTACAAGTTATTGGGTATAGGATAAAGATGTGAGTTAGGGATGAGAATGGGAAGGAAGTAGCTGCCTTTTTTGCCTATGTCTTAAAGAGACTTGTTAGATGTTGTATTGGGATTACTGTTAGATAATTTTGGGTGATGTACTGGAGATAATTATCTTAAATTTCATACATATATATTTGTCTGTCATGATAGTCTAAATGTGACAATAAGTGTTTCGGGATTTGATGATATTACGGCCTATTCAGGGTTATGAAACTGTTAGAGTATTTAAAAATCTAGTGTTTAGATAATCCTTTTTAAAACGCATTACACGAAAGACTGAATAGAGATGTCGGTTAAGCATAAACACCAAGTTAATATTCAACTCTTACATTAACTATTGCATTTAATAGCAACCAACATTACACCCAACTTTAATGCACCTCTTACAAAATGCTTCAAATAGCCCTAATAAAAACCGAACAAACTCGACCTACACCGGGAATGGAACCCGGAACTCGACACATAAAGTAAATCTAATTCTTATTACCCAAACAAACTGGGCACGCTTACTTCCAAAATAGAATGAGTTGCGTCGAATGGAGAGACTATTTTCGTCTCGATGGAAATCTACTGATGGATTCGGTATGTGATTCTATACATATGTACATTCACGTCCTTTAATCCCTTTCAGGGTGGACAGAACCTCGGAGATATGAAACATCTTCGAGGTTACTTTTTAAGAATATTGGGTGTGATATCGTATGGAACAATTCTGACAGGTTGCTGTAATATTGCTCAATAGATTCCATTGACCCTAAGTCGCTTGGTCGCCTCCTCCGACAAAACGGAAAGAACGGCAGTTAGTTAGAATACTTTTTAGACATTTCCAATCATATGTATTAGCATGAAGTCACCTAGTGTAGGTCGAGAGTTTTCTTGGAGACTGAAATACGAAAGAGTTAGGTCATTTCGCAAATAGTAATTATTTGACAGGCTTGCATTTACAAAAGCCAACAGATAAATAATAGTTTCTTTTAAATAACAATTCACTACTAAGTATTATAACGTATCTCTTACTGTCAGTCAAAGATACAAAATATTCTGAACCCTATTTGTTTATCCCTTTGTTCCTTTGCTACGGATCTCACCCCAAACTCTTTGCTACGAATGTTTAATCCTTGCACGCTTGACGTCAACTCTATAATACGTAGCTTTATCAATTGGAACAACAATGTTGGAAATGTACAGGTTGTTCTATTAATGAAATGGTAATAAACTTACATAAAATAGACAAATAAATTGTACACATCCCATCCCAAGGGGATAGGCAGAGAATTTCGATAGCCACCTGAAACAATCTTGACAAATCTCTCTTGCTTCATTTACACCCATTATCTTTCTCATATTATCTGCTTCTGTTCTTAACACTTCGTACCTCCGCTTTTTCTTATATAAATGTGTATGGAATTTATTGTGCTATTGGCTACCTGTAACCGATGTTCTATAAATTTATATTGTGATTGTAAAAAACTCTGCACTAATTATTCAGGGGTCTGAGGAGGTATATGTCAATAATTCTTGTTCATTTCGACAGGGATATAAAGACGTGAGAGCAACAATGTATAAATTTATTTTATTTTTCAATACTATTTTGGAAAATTGTGGAGTGCTAGATATATATGTAGTAACCTGGCATATGCTTAGAGCTTTAGCTTAGAATAGAATATATGTGCACCAATCCAAAAACCTAATCTAACTCTAAGGACGATCTTAAATAATTACCAAGGCACATTTTTTAATATGCCCAAAACCAACTTTAACAATTCACTTTTCTATTTTCAAAACATCCTCTACATATCCTATACATAAGTAAACACATGCAAGGGGTGTGAAAGAGTTAATGTTAGTTAAAATTGGTCCTTTATACAAGTTAACAATAGGATACTTAAATCCGTTTCTGTTTAAAATTCAATTGCATATCTATGGCGTACCATACTTTACGCGTGTCTATTCTTATAAGCTCTATGCGTAACCATCTGTTCATTTAATATCATAACTTAGTCTATGGTAAGCCAATCTGCATATATAGATAAGAAAACTCTTTTAATATATTTTGCCTTTCATATTGCAAATTTATAAAATTCTAATTTCATTAAGAACTCTTTATTTACATATGGTATAGAGCCGATAACATACAACATTGATCGAATATATACATAAAAACTGTAAGACTCAGTGCCAGACCAAATAGGATCTTAAACAACTGGGCGATGTGCTAGCAACCTGTCACCAATATGCCATATGACGTCAAAATCCCAAGATACATGCTAATAAATAATCAAGGAGATGTTTTCACGTCTCCAATGTTCTGTCTATCCCGAAAGGGATTAACGGATATTTATACCATATATTAATACCATTACAACCTATATAATAAAACCAAATGTACCACAAGATATATATATATCTTCGAAACTCTATCCATTCCGAACAATATAAGGATATGTACATATGTTGTTACTAACTAGTTCCCTATACACTTGAATATCGAGTTCACAATCCAGAATCTAGGCTGGATCTAGACCTAACTATAAAAGCACTAACGTACGCTCAAATGTAGGTCATTCCGCTTTATTCTGAACTCTAAACTTGTTAGGTGATCGCATAGTACCTATATGTATTTTCCTATGTCATCAAATGTAGTATGTTGTTGATATGTCGTAAGAGATGACCAAGGGACTAGGGGTGAACGCAACTTTTTCTAATATTACATATGAGATGCTCAATGTTCATGCTAAAAAGTGACCTAGGAGATATTATATTGTTTCCTATGTTTTGTCCACCCCGAAAGGGATTAAAGGACGTGTAATTATATGTATGACCGACATCATTATCATTTCGACTTGCAATTTGACACATACATACATCACGCCCGATTCCCTGTAGAGGAGTAGGCAAAGATTACCGATCATCTGTCCTGATCCTGACAAACCAATTTCGCTTCTTTACACTCATACACCTCCTAGTACACACTCGGCGGTTATAGTGTATATGTTATATTAGGTACTTCAGTATGTTACAAATAGATCGACTTCACAGAGTTTTATTGTGAAACCACAGACTCTTTGCAATAAAACATGTGAAAAGCATTAAATCTCTACGTAGTCTGTGCTAACCGAAATAGATCACCCGAAGTTACAGTTTTGGAGTGAAACGATTATCGAATTACATAGAATATTCACCAGACTTACATACATACATTCACGGCTTTTATACCATTCGGGATGGACAGATTCTTGGAGATATACTACTTGGTCACTCGTAGTAGTTATATTGGGGTTGAGATGAGATTTATAAGGAAAATTTATGATAGGTAGCTAGTCCATCGCAAGAGTCAAAGAAGTTAAGGACCTTTCGGTACAATATCTCTGGAGTCGGGGATAAGATTATAAGAATATTGGCGAACATAAAATGCTTAAAACAAATAAAATTCTTTAAATTAATTGAAGAAGGCAATGTTTTACTTTCTATTAAAATCCCAAATTAGCACGGCAACTCTGTCTACCTTACCAGCGATTAGGTGTGATATATTACTGTTTTTTTATCTTAAAATAATAAACTTCTAAAATAATGTTTCGTTGTCTCTATTTGTGTATGTTTCCTAAAACTTACTCATAGATGGCGCTACCAGTTCTCGAAACTGAAATGCATGCAGCTGAAGTTCAAAGTTCATGGTATGATACATACAGCTGGCAATGTGCCCGAGAAACGAAACTTTATATTGCATTTTGGTAATGTTTTTGTCTATATTAGTTGGTTATATTCAAGTCACATTTATTATTTTTCTTTTCGTTTAAGTCAAATAGAAATATATTTTTCTTAATCAAATACATCGTTTATGTGCATTATTAATTGCTCTATCGGACCTAATACTTATTTTAAATTGATAAAACTCAAAAAAATATAAATGAAGCTTACGAACGTCTAATTAGTTCACCGGTATAAACCCGATGCATAATTACCATTATCCGGTCAGATAACGGGTAGGTAATCGTATCAAATAAACCAAAACAAGTGCAATAAATAACTTGACAATCAGCTGTCGCGCGCCATTTGCAAGACGCGTGCGCCGACCACCGCCACCTGTCGGCGCAGGAGCGAACCACTCGCAGCGAAAGCCAATATAACCCTAAACGCCGCAGAGATCGCCCGCATTATCTCGTGATTATCGCGTGTCAAAACATCACCACGGCGGCGATACATCGTATGTAATCAGATAAACGGTACGCAACGCTTCTGTCCCGCTCTGTCACGCTAATTCCGAATAAGCGGTCACGCTCCCACGCTCGTCCGTTTCATTCATGCGCACTGTTTACATACACACAGCCAAACAATAAGCGAACGGGACGGCTTGACTTGTATCCCACTTTACAGTCCAACGGTAGTTGCGCCTCGCGATCACAGATGTCGCTGGCAGTGTCACTGCGAGGGTGGACGAATAAATGTCATAATAATTTCAGAAGCGACGTTGCCAGACTTCCCCACCCGACGCGACGGGTGCGAGGGAGAAATACGATTCAACTACTCTATAACCTTTAACTTAAGGGCTTAAAGCTCAGTTTTGTTTGCGTTGAGGAATAATGTAGCCAGCGTACGCACACTAGCGCCCTCTCGGTAGCTAATACGGACGATGCGCCGTGATCGCTTATTGTGGTTTTCACCGTTTAATTCAATTTAGTAATTGATACGTCTGTAGGCCGCTTCACTTTTTATAACCGGTATGTGACCGAGTTTTTATTGGATTGCCAATAAATGTGTTAAAATAATAATTAACACGGGTTTTTATGTTTCTTGTACTCTCGAGGTGGACTTAAGGGTTAATTGTTTGTCAAGCATGTCATTGTAAAATTTAAACGCTACTCAGCTGTCATTTTAATGTCATCGGGTACTTTTGATCTCTTTTTATGGTTCATTATTTATATTTATTTATTTAAAACTCTACTTATTTTTATTTTTGCGTTAATGTAGTTTATTAATAGGACTTGTAAACAAGAAATTCTAATACATTGTTATTCAAATCATTTCTGTAATCCACACTTCCTACGCTGTAAATGAGGCTATTAATAGATCCTTTCATCAGATTTACTTCGTTTTAGATTAATTTTGACACCACATCCGCATTTATACAAAAAGGCTTCATTTAATAATTTATATTGAAACCAAGTACATTTCTAATAACATCATTGTGTATGTCAAGATGGTTAATTTAATTTAAAACTACATATATATATATATATATATATATATATATATATATATATATATATATATATATATATATATATATATATTATAATAAATATTGTCTATTGACATAATTGATGACATACTTGTAAATAAATCAAATAATTATATTATTACCCTTTACTCTCGATATTTTTTGTAATACATGATTGATATGATATGTAAGATCGTTTCTAGCAAATGAATTTATCCAAATAAATCTAAACTTATCTTTTACAATACAATATCATCGAAGGTGACTCAAGGGTATTTGTTCCCAATTCATTTACACCTTCGGAAACTATATTCTATCGCAACAAACACTTTTCTTAGAACTGTCAAAACGATCTGATCTTCCTACCATAGTCTGTGCCAAAAACGGATTCTTATTACATTAATACATTCACGCAATTAACACCCTAACCACCTTAAACCACTCGATTAGAGTCCATTTTCCCACGAACTCTTACACACACATATTATGTGTGTTTACGACCGTGCGTGTAGTAAATGAAATGTCTTGTTTTCACACAGGCTTATACGTCACTGACACACCGTTACTTGCAAGGCGGAATACACCTTATTTTTACCAGGTTAAAGATTAAATTTAATTCAGTTTTTGTTGGTTTATAAGTCGTTTTATACAAATCTATGTACAGTATATGAAAGGCGTGTGATTGTGTGTATTAGATTGTTTTAATCACAATTCGGAGCGAGAAGCGATATGGTTTTTGATCCGATATTTAGCTACATGTTGGTTTCGATTATGTTGTATTGAATACCGTTTTCAATGATCCCCTTAAACGGTATTACACGTATATCAAGCCTAGTTTTGTTTAGGAGGTAGACACTCGTTGTTCTTAAGTTAGTATAAGGTCTTAAATTGTACGTTAAATGATTTGACATAGACTGTAAAATAGAGAGTATGATGTTATCATCGCTTTATCTCAATAGGAATTGAGCTTTTTTCGTTAATCATATTATTCTAATATTTATATGTATAATCTATAGCTAAGCCTGTTTTTTAATATCAGCTTAATATATCTTGGAGTTTTCCCATAAGTAATATTATTTTTCCTCTATTTAAAAAATATATTGTAAACGTTAAGGGTTCATAGAACCATTTCCATACAATTACTGTCTTTCTAGCATTTAATAAAACACAATTACCTGCCTTTCTTCACAATGTAAAGAGTAATTAAACCTAGAATCGAAGCATCTAGCTACCAGGAAAACATAAGCGTGAGAAGGTGCCAAAAGGATCGTTGACCTTATAAAGGTCATTGGAAAAAGTTGTCTATAATGACGTAGAGATGTCTATTTTTAGTCAAATAGTCAATAGGTATATCTAGATTGGTATGTATTGTGAATAGTCCGCAAAACTTTGTAAAAAAGTGGTTATTGTCATATTAGGTATGATAGTTTGAAGCGTTAATTATATATTAATTAGCTATCAGCTATTTAATATAATTATTCTTTGTTAGTCGTAATAAGATTTTAAAGGACATACTATGACATGTTATGTATTTATCTATACGACGATTACCTAGGTTCTTATTACTAATATTTCATATTATGATATACTTATGAAACCCTGTTAATTAACAAAGGTGACAGGGGATCTATGCACCCAAAAGCAATCCAACAACATACATATATGTATGTACATATATTAATTTACTTGGATATTTCTCGATCTATGATGTCCTATGATCTCTATGGACAGGCGCAATGTATATGTAGAGATCCCGCCACATAAGGTGGCAGTTGGAGGCGTCGCCACAGTCGCGTAATTCAGTGTTACCAGTAAACACGCCAAAACTACCACTCACTGTGCCATACGGCTCGATACATTATAGGTTTCATTTGTAACGGTCTTTGGTTGCAGAGCTATAAACTCAAATAAAACAAATTAATATATCAAAGTCAAAATATGTTTATTAAACTATTTCAAACATGATTAATAATTAACGGGACTTATCCTTCTTATTATATATTACATATATTATGTGTTCCTTCACTCTGTCCGCAATAGACCGTTTAGTGTGTTCGACGTAGGATTTCCCACAGCTGCAATCAATCTTATACACACCCTTATATCTTATATCATGAGTATAAATCGCGAATCTCTTAAAACTATTATTTCAAACATGGCACTGAGCATTGTCTTTACATATTTTTTACCGAGGTTAGATCAGCGGAGACCCTAGCTTGGAGAAGAACTAACAAGAAACTCCGGAAATCAATTTATTATAATCACCCTTAACAAACATAAAAATTACAAAGAGTGGGCAAAAAACACAACGCTGGTAATACTAAATTTACCTTTCATACAAAATAACACGCAATGGCGGTAACGTCAAATTTAGTTCCAAGTTTGGCTACTGCCACCTTATGTGGCGGGATCTCTACGTACGTATTAACCCAATAACGTCGAACACAGACAAAAACAATAATGGTGTCATGGCGTTAGGTTATTAATACAAACGAAGAGGGCGCCCCAAATGCGAATGAGTCAGAGGTGATGTACTGACAAAGGGGGATTTTTGAACTACTTAATCGATTTATTGATTTTCATATCCATTAGTAGTTGGGGCCGTAAAAAGAATGGTACTAACTGATGGTGGTAATTAGCTGGCTTTCCTATGCATGTCGTAAGAGGCGATTAAGGGATTAAATTGATTCTATTGGGCGTTGGACTAGCAAAGAGTCACTAATATGCCATGAATTACTATTATATTACTATTATTTTATGCTTTGAATTACATGAATACTGCCCAGTAGAATATTAACCAAACAACTAAATCAGGCAATTGACTAGCAAACTATTCCAAATAGCGTTTATCACCATCTAGATATAACTTCGACGATCTGTTACATTCATTGGAGCAGGAAGTACATAAGTTTATACACATATCTATCTATATCAACAAAGAATATACATACGTAAATACACTCTTATAACAAAACTTCCTCACATAATCTTAACTACCTTACACGTGTGAACTGCTAGGCACAAAACGGATTGTCTAAGCCACAAAGGCAAGTCTAATAAATTTTATAAACAATCATTATCCCATCGGATCGCGCCAAAGCACTGGGAATGCTATTGATTCGAAATTATAGAGGAAAGAGCGCGAACAGCCCGCTTTAACTAACTGGAGTCCAGTGGGAACGGACTATGTGCTGGGGATGGTTTAAGGAGGATACGACTGTGTTTAGGTAGTTATTGTGATTAAAATCATAGTCACCGGAAACTGTAGTGTAATATAGTTGGAATTAATAGTTATAATAGTTAGTATATAATAGTTATAATAGTAAAAAGTGGATTGTCAGGTTCACGATAATATAAATAGCGATGATCTTTGCCTATTCCCTCTAAAAGTGATTTAAGGATATAATTTGTATGTGATATATGAATGAGTAGATTTGGAAAATAAGTTATACAATGTGAATTAACGTGATAAAATGGTGTAATTTTATAGAATATTGTTGTTAAATGATGTCTTAGGTGTAAAAAATTAAATTACTCGTAAACTAATAATTTAGTCGCAATGAGTTATTTTTTATCAACAATTATAAAACGTAATTTAAACAACCAATATGGCGCTTCTAATTAAATATGCAAAACTCGTTCTCATAAAAAGAATCTATCAAACGTACTCTTCCTTATAACTCAAGGACAGATTTAAATTTAATTAAACATACACTTGTGTTTTTGTGAAGAGCACAAGAATTTGTCAGCAATTAAATAGGTAAATCATAATATTAATCAAATGAATTAATAAATTAGATTATACCTCTTAAGACATACACAACGAAACTTAGCACAAAACAATATAATAACCTAACTAATACATACACATCTCGCCTGATTTCCTATATAGGGGTAGGCTAAGATAACAGACCCCTATTTGTCCCGATCCTGACAGACCACTTTCGCTATATTGACAGTCATACACACTCGGCGGTTATAGGTACATCTATTGTTACCCTTTTTTAATATGGCGTCTATAAATCACTTTCGCTTCAATTATACTTCTGCACCTCCTCATACTCATTGGGCCGCTATAGGTCCTAATGCCACCCTAAGTAATAAGTATACACATCATTCGCTTTTAAAGAAGCATTAAATCGATACTAAATCCGATTCGTCCTATCCACCCCACTCTTTCCCCGGTCCTCAGTCAGGAATGCAGCTCGACTGCAGTGATGCACATCGGTGTACTTTAAGCGTTGCATACACTCAACGTCGCCCGCTACCTGTCTGCTTTGTTTCAATGCGTTAAGGCTTTTGCCTAAGCCTCGCATAAAAGACAGTGGGAGTGAACTTTATATTGTGCTGGGTGAAATAAGACCTTGCGTGACGGTAGAAACGGAGTGAATATTTAGTAAATATGTTTGGTATGGAATATACATTTAGAGGAAAACTGTCTATATATAGAGTAAAAGACAGTTGATGCAGTATAGTAGTTTATATTGAGGAAACTGGAGGTAACCGGGTTTGATCGTATATGGTAATTTTCTATTCTATCATACATTTCGTCACTACCTTTTTGTTTTGTTTCAATGCGTTAGGGCTTTTGCCTAAGCTTTGACAAAGATAGTTTTATAAGTGATAGCTTTTTAAGAGAGCTCTATATTGTACTAACGTTTAATAAAAATGTGACCTTGCGTGACGTTAGACTTTAATAATAATATTAGTGGTATTAAACAAATTAAAAAACTGTATTATTAGTAGATATAGGTAAATAAAAGTGCATGCGGTTAAGGATTAGACATTAAAGGCACCAAGTTCAATGTATTTCTGGCGCCGATACAAGTTTTCTATTTTATCATAATTGCTTTGTCCTATGGTATCCATTTACATATTTATACTTCATTATCAGAGTTGTGATTGTGTAACAATAATACACATATTTTGACCTCTAATTAGTTAGGAGGAAAAGAATTCAACGCGCTACATTATTAAATAGTATCCCGCCCCAACACAACATCACACATATATTAAAGAACAAATTCCAACATTTCTACCTACTGATCCCTAAGTGAAGAAAACTTTTAGCCTTTATTAAACTTATAAATACATAGCACAAAAATACAAAATCGAAACCTATAGTCGTCTTTAAAGACAAGCCATAATACAGCTGGATACATAAAACATCTTCCAAACCAGCACAAAGAGAACTGTACACTTAATTAACGAAGGAAAACCTCTATTGTTATGATTCCTACTAATCAAAGGTGATATTTTGCATTTAGAATTGCGCACTTAATAAGTCGATTGTCCTCTTCTATCCTACTGGTGGGGCAACTAGGAAGACAAGGATAGCAACATTGTTTCTGAGCCCGGAAGACTGCACTTGGGTTTATGCCACCCCGCCCGTTCTCACTCTAAAATGCTCGGGAACAAGGTTTGCGAAATATGGATATGGTATTTCATATTTCTGTTAAGAAATTTTACGAGAAGAACAGAAGAGAATGCACGAAGGTTAATAGGTGTGAATGAGGCAAGAGAGATTTGTCAGGATCGTTCAAGGTCAATGATAGTCTCTATATCGTTGGAAAAGGAGTAGATAATAAGAGTAAGAAATAGAGATTTGGATTATAATTATGTATTTATGTAAAGATTTGAAATCCAATAAAATTATACTATGATTTGACGTAGACAATTACGCGTTACAAATCTAAGGTTCTATCCAAAGGGAATGAAGGACGTGACTGTATATTGTATATTTGAGTGAACTTAAACTATTACGACGTTATTTGTTGCTGTTCATGTTCTGTTTCACAAAATCCTCTATTCTGTACAATCAAGCTACGCGTTGTTTTGTTTAAATATCGATAATTGAATAAGTCACTAAAGTGACTAACGCGTATTTCATTAAGCTGTTAAAATTTTAAAATACTTCATAAAAAGAAGTACTAAACTTTCCTACATCCCTGTTTTAGACTTGGAAGTCTTTTTCTTTATATTTTCCGGCTTTCCTTGTGGCTTTTTCATCTTTTTCAGACCGTCTCAAATCTTTAACTTGCGGCTATCTTGCGTTTAATCTGTTTTTGTTTTGTCCCTTAGTTTTAGTATTATAATTTTAATTGTTTCGTTGTATTTAATTAGGAAGCTTTAATGAGCTTTTTATATAATTTAAGAGGATAATTGAAATCTACCATACACCACTAATATTAATTATGCCGAATGAGATGCGAATTTAAATCTAACCGTCAATAGATAAAATAACGCGAGTATATTATATGTCTCTCATCCCAGCATGTCTTAGCAAATAAGGCACTAGATGCCAATGGAATCTATTGTGCAGTGGGCTAGCATGCTATCAAATTTATATATTAAAAATTATTTTGTCATATTAAGAATTTACTATATCAAAATACAATCACGCCATTTTTCATAACAGTGACAAAGGAGATCAATATTTTTCTAAGGTTTTATTCCTTATATTTGTATAAAGTATGTATCTATTTTCTAAAATTCCCCACTTACACCATTCGATCGTAGCGCCATCTGCCTGTAACAAAGGGAAGAGGCCAACCAGAGCATTTAGAAAGTTTCGAAGGCTCTCAGGGAGGCGGAGGGAGGCAGTTATTAATTCCACAGGAGGAGGCTGCATTGCTTGCCCTTTATCCTGGATGCAGCGAGATTGATCTACTGGAAGCTGGGACGTAGTAGAATATTAACTAGCTACCTTTCTGGTACGTAGTAGGCGGTGGTACTATGGGTTAATGTATAATGACTGGGAATTTACTTTAATATTCCATGTGTATGTTATCACTACCCTGTTAGTAATTGTAAATATCATAAAGGATATGTATGTATGAGGTTATGTCCACACACAAAGGTATACAAGGATATTAGTATATGTATTTGATTCAATGTGCTATATAATTCAAATAAACAAATATATATATTCAATATATGTACAGTAATAGTACATTCATTGAACGTCTAATGTACCATCGAATAATCAAGCCCCGTTTTGCTTATTGCCTATGCCCTATACTTAAAGTAAACATAAGTCACGCCGAACTACAGTTTCATTCCTTGCCTTTACTCCAAAACAACCAGCTGATTACGTTCCCAAAATCCCAGATTGGAAACGAACGACATTCGTCCTCTGCCTTTTCTTTTGAAAGTTAAACGTGTCGTACGTACTTTATTTGTGTCGAAGATCGTCTAGGTCGTTGCGAACGTTCGACGTCATAATGTAACGAATTTAAAAGGCTGGGATTTTGTAGTGTAAGCAGCTGGTTGAGTGTATAAGGTGGTTTCGTTGGATTGGTTTAAAATTAACATGATTTTGACAAAATATAATAGTCAATTAGCTGTTAATCGTTGTTTGAACTATGTGAGTAAAATAACGGAGAGTTTGACTTTTAAAAATCCCTTAAAAATACTCATTCTTCGATTCATTTTGAAACCTAATGAAATTTTGGCTTTCTGTATTTTTTCAACTTTATTATAATTATTGAATTATTTGGACATTAAAATGGAATGGAAGATTAGTTACGCATTTGAATAGCTTTCGTTCACCCTAGTCCCTTAATTTTATTATATTTTAAATCATTTTGCTACAACTTTAATGAAAAAATATCAAACATGAATATTCATCTTTCCCGAATATTCCCATTACATTTAGGTCATTCAAAACACCTAATTTCATACACATACCACCACATCTAGGCATAAAGAAAGGCATATAAGTATCGCTAAATCTCCCGGGCGGTACTCACGCAATAATAATGTCAGAATCGTTCCTCTTCCGAACGTGCCCTGCAAGCAAACGACCTCTGTCATTTGTCAGAGGAAACCTCCTATAAATATATCCGGGCCCTTATTACTTTACTATAGTCTTGTGCTAATGTGGGACGAAGGAAGGTAATCAGCTGTTTAGTTAGATACGTCGTAGGATGCAAGAATAGGGAAAAGGTTAGTACAGGTGAAAAATATATTAACAGACAAAAGCTTTCACGAATCTAACAGGGTAGTGTTGTTCGGGTGTCTATCTATGCAAGGTAACACTTCTATGGCGACTTTAAAACCACGTGTTGACCAGATAGTCACTATTCAACGATGAGGTGGTAAGCCGTGTCGCCATTTACAAGCACTGACTATTACGTGTTCGTGGAACATGTAGGTTTCCTCACGATGTTTTCTTCCACCGATTCACAGATGATGTCATATACATAGTATATAACTAATCATGTTCTTCTATCTCATTTGATATAAACAGAGTTAGGAGACATAATGACTTGCGTGAATTACAGATTAATAGTAACTATAGGGGCTAATTGCTAATATATGGAAGTTTATAAGTATATAAATTAATAACCTTTAGTCACAAAATCCTGTCCAACAATTCTAAGAAAGAAGTAAATTAATAGCATTAACTCTACATCGCAGATTACTACGTAATTCAACGAAACCACGTAAAATGTTTACACACACACACTGGGGCGGGAAAACAAAAATCCAAATACGCAATTTTGATCTAAAACCTTTGGTATTTCGCCCACACTTTCACGGTGATACGTCGGACTCCCTAATCAAATAAGTACCTTTTAGAGCCTTGAGAACGGTGGAATAGCAACCTTATTCCGTTGCTATAGAGTCGGTTATGTGGGGAAAAAACTGGCTTTCACGTAAACCGTATTTGTTGGAAAGACGACCCGGAAAATCGTACCCACACTACGACCCCCAACCACCCTGTTTCCGAGTCTCTGAAATTTATATAACGAGCCTTCTCCAGTCACTTGTTAGGTTATTGTCTTTACCGCATGTGTTTTGTCGGCTTACATGTGTAAATGTACTTACTTATACTTGTACTGATGTTACAATTTAGGACATTAGTATAAAGCTCATTAGTATTACTACATATAAGTATTGGGGTTGTGATGGAATATTTAGACAGGTTGATATATCATAAACATTCTTCCCGAAATGACGTAAAAGTGTCTAAGAATCTAAATTAGACAAATGTATCAATGACCTACCTTAACATTCATTCATCTCAGAGATTCACACTATAAAGAACTTAACGGAAAATGTAAATATATACGAGTATGTAAAGTCGAAAAGAGTATAAAAATCAGGTCCGTTGAAACAATTTCCCATTCAATCACGAAAATAACTGCAGATGGCGTGAGGTGGGCGGTACAGTTCACCCACTGTTGTACACTTTATGACAGAAGCGCCCCCGCTTTAATTTCTTACCCGGATCGCTTACCTATGTTTAAGGGTATCCGTGCTATTTGTAACGTTATTAGGCTATATATATCAGTGTCTATATACGGCGATACGGTTCACTACCTATCACGTTGGGTGCTGTCTATCTAGTGATACGCGGGCTTCGAATGACCCATTCCTCTCGGAGATGGGCATTCAAGCCTCTGACTACCCCGCCATAATAAAAAAGGAAGTGTGTATACACAAGTCGTGAAGCGTATGTATGTTAATGTCTTATTAGGCTATAACGAGCGTTTGTGAGATGTTAGAATTGTAATTAATAGCAAACGGGACTTATCGCGTATGTTTTTAAATAATAAAGTTACCTTTATTAACCCGACGTTTCGGCTACGTTGCAGCAGCCATGGTCACGGGTAGACTGACGACGCATATTTCTTCGCCTCCAACGCAGCGCCCTGTCAGATTCTTCTCCGACTACCCTCACTGCTTCGTTATTATTAAACACACGCGACCTACACACTACACTCACAGTATCTTGTGGCTTCACACGATCATGCTGAACCGAATGTCGATCTATCACGGTATTCCACGCCGAAGACAGTTTGTAACCTCCTTCACGATTGAATGTACTGTGCTTTTTTATTTCAATCGCCTCGCGTACAATTCTACTGTAGTATCGGCGTTCATTAGAGAGCACAGTGGGTTTATGAAGCTCAATCCAATGATTTGAACCCTCGTTTAGTAGATGTTCGGCTATTGCTGACCTATTGGTATCCAATTTCTTGACCGCTGCAATGTGTTCCTTCACTCTGTCCGCTATAGACCGTTTGGTCTGTCCGACGTAACATTTCCCACAGCTGCAATCAATCTTATACACACCCGGTGTTTGGTACGGGATTACATCTTTAGGTGTTCTCAGAAAGTCTGTTACCTTCGAAGATGGAACGAAAATAGGCTTGATCGAGTAGTTCTTCAAGACTGTTCCAACTTTGTCTGTAACACCCTTCACATAAGGCAGGAACACCGGCACGCGATCCACACAAGGGGGTTTCTTTCTTTTGGATATACGGTTTACCAACTTAGTACCTACGTAATGACCATTTCTCCTAAGTACATCCCGAACATACTGCAGCTCCTCGTCCATATGCTCAGGGTCGCACAAATCCCTAGCCCTGCTTGTGAGAGACGTCGCCACAGAAACCATGTGTTTTGGATGATGATGATGATGTGATGTGTTTGCTATTAATCATGAGTATAAATCGCGAATCTCTTAAAACTATAGTTAGAATTGTAACCAGCTGGCTTTCTTACTATGATGAATAAGTGACTAGGAGTGAATTTATTATTGGCTAACCTCGATAGTATTATCATTGAAGAGATGTTATATCGATTAAGTCCTGTCCAATCAGAAATCGATGAAAGCACGCGATGTAAATACATACGTTCTTTATATCAAACCTGAAATATATTCAAGGATGCGAGAATATGTACTTCATGTTTTTGCAAGTATATACGAGAATATACACATAACATATATACATACACATCACGTCTGATTCCCTCTAAAGGGGTAGGCAGAGATCACCGATCTCTATTTGTCCCGATCTTGACACACCACTTTCGCTTCATTGACACTAATACATCTTCTCATGTATGCTTGGCGGTTATACTTCGACTATATAGCGCTCAAAACTCAATAAAAATGATACCCGTTGATAGATTCAGCCAGGAACAAAAGGACACATGCAGATAAATAAATCACGGAAAAGGTTGTGCCTGAACCAGGGGTAGTTTCCCCCAGTGACAAAAAGACTTCTTTCATCCCCCCGCGAAATAACATTCGATATGGGAAATTGAAAAAGGTACAATGGTACGATATGGCGAGTATCGAGTTTTACATAGTAGAAAATTGTACTGAATGGGTTTTAATGGTCCATGTCTCCTGTAATGGTCACTCTTAATGTTCAGTATATAAGGATGCTTGTATACCCTGTGTAAGATTAGTAAGATTCATTTAAAATGTTACTTCGATTTATAGATATATCGAATAAAGAATATTTTAAATATATTTGTATCATATGAGTGGTATTATTAGAATTCAAACCGTTCGCGTTGCTATGGAAACATATCATTTATGGTGAGGGAAAAAGTCAAAAGATTCTTATTTAGTCATCAATAAGTATCTGCTGTACCTGTTAAGAGAAAGAATTAGGTATTTAATTCCATAAGTCTGAGATTACCTGTACTCTGACGTCTTTATTAGCTAAATTACAATTTAACATTTGCTCACAAAATATTAAGTTAACAGATTAATTCTATTGTCAATCTAATAAAGTAATATTTTAGATAAGTATAAATAATCTAATATATTATTTCCACACTAATCTGGAATATTAAAGTAATTATTTATTTAGACATACATACATGTATAATCACGCCCTTTTAAGCTTTTGGAGTGGACAGAACCTCTTAAACATAATATCTCCTAATTCACTTATTTAACAGCTACTTACTAAAAGCTGCAGTATATAATATGATTAATTGTCTAAAGAACTTGATCCCTGCTATTTCACTCGGTTTCCTCTGTAACCTTTTACATTATTGAAGGTATTAAGATGGCAATAATATGGAATTCACCCCTATGTCTTAAGTCCTACAATATACGAAGAAAAACAACTAATAAAATAAACACACTGTACGCGAAAGTACATAAGTATTAAAGAAAGAAAGAAAGAATAATAGTTTATTCACTGAATATTCCAATTTACATTAGAACACAATACAAACATTCAAAGAAAATGGAAACCTTGATGATTAATGACTAACGGGACTTATCGCGTATGTTTTATATAATTAAGTTACCTTTATTTACCGATGTTTCGGCTACGTTGCAGCAGCCATGGTCACGGGCAAACTCTCGTTTAGAGTATAATATTCTTTGGGCAGACTGACGATGCATATTTCTTCGCCTCCACCGCAGAGTCCTGTCAGATTCTTCTCTGACTACCCTAACTGTTACCTTTTTATTAAAAACACGCGACTTACACACTACACTCGCAGTATCTTGTGGCTTTACACGATCATGCAGAGCCAAATGGCGATCTATTACGGTGATAAGTCCCGTTAGTTATTAATCATGAGTATAAATCGCGAATTCTCTGGAAACCTTGATGCAGTAAAAAAGTTTATTTGTATGAAAAGCACATCTAAACGTTTAAATCACTGTATTTATGCAGTAGCTAAAACATATTTAACTTTGTTCGCTACCTATCTGTCTCGCTCGCTCCCGTGGGAAGGAGTGAGCGGGATGGAAACAGGGATGAGGATGTAGGGTGACCATGATGAAATATTTTGCACGTGGTCTGATTTTGAATGACAAAGGCTATGTTGAGGTTTATTTGTGCTGTACAGTTTTTTTAACATCGTAACAGGAAGCTGTATGAAACTCATAGCTTGAAAACAGGGTTCTGAACCTACCGAGTGTGTATGCAGAGCTGTATGAATGGATGAAGCTTATATACTTGATATTAGGTACTTAGATATTATGTATTTTTTTCTCTTTAGGTGACGAATTATGATTTTATTTAACTTAAATATGTTTGTTTCATACATAGTCCTCTAAATGCTTGCCTAACAAGGTTAGTATATCATTGTAAAACCTTAGCACATACACATCACGTCTAATCCTTTAAAGAACGCAGAGATCTCAAATACCCATTTTTCTATCTCTTAATCTTTTTACTACTAAAGTCTAGGCCATTATATTAGAAAATTCTTTATTAGAATATGAGATTTTGTTAGTTTCAGGAAGATAGTTACGTTTTATTCAAATCCCCGACTTGCAAGGTAATACTCCGACTATAAAACACTGAATTAAACACATGAATAGTTCACCGTATCTTCACTACGTTCACTGTAATTTCAACTCTATACCCTTAGGAATAGATTTCCAATTTGCAAGAGAAAAGTAGCCTATTTCCATACTGCAAAAATAAGGTATACCAATAAATTCTAAGGAGCACTCTTCGAAGATTAAAGTGATGCTGGATATGGGTAAATACTCACATATACATGCATATAGTCACGTATATAGTGCTGTATGAGGTGGTTAGAATGATAAGTACTAAAGAAAGTGAAGTACTGTTTTTTATACGAGAATTATGCCAAAAAAATTTCGTATGTTAATTAGTTAGTAGTCCTATCACCCAATGAAATTAGCCATCTCATACAATAAGTTGTAAATACGGCATTTTCTTACATACGAACTCATATCTTTTCAATTTGCAGTAGACAGAATCTTAAAAACGTAAATTTTATTTCACATACCTACCTGACATTTACCATGGTTTCGATGGCATTAATACCAAAACATAAGTTAGAGGCTGCTAGCTCATCGTTGAATAAACTATACTATGCAGAGATCTTGCTGGCTTATTGCCATTTAATTTATTTTTCCCTCGTCCCTTATTCATCTCCTACATCATGCCACTAAAGACAGCTGGTTACAGTAAATAAGTCTTAGACCAGCACGTGAATTAAACAATAGTATGTGCCCCGATGGTTAAGGTCACAATCCCTTACCAACACCGCGGCAGGTGAATTGGCCACAGCTGCCTTATACGAATTAAGTTAATTTTAGACATAAAAAGCGAAAACATATTAAATTACTCACAGATATTGAACTTATGTGATCGTGTAATATAAATATACATACACATACTCATAACGCTCTTTATCCTATACAGGGGTAGGCAGTGATTCCGGATCCTCGTCTGTCCAGAGCCTGACAAACCACTTACGCTTAATGAAATTTGTTACCACCTTGGCATACACACTCTGCGATTTTGGTACTTCTAACGTCACCCTTTTTCAATAAATTAAATCTATTGGGAGATAGGCTAGAGACCTGTCACTAATGTACACAGCAGCATACCCTAATATTGTACTATATGTTGTTGTTATCGTGTCCCTGAGGTTATGTTCAGTCCAAAAGGAATGTATATGTATGTATGACTAGATTTCAAAATTGCATGTAAAGTTAAGATCAAATCTTAATCAATATCATTCAAGTTACTAACTAATCTCTCTAAACTTTTGTACCTTAGTTAGGTCACTATTGCATCGTCTCAACGATAATAGATTATTATACAATGTCTAATAAGCCGTTAACGTAACCCACATTTCAATCATATCGTGAAAATGCAACAAATACTATTGCGAGGAAAACTATCTGGAAGATACCTAGCATTTCCCCGTACAAATAATTGTCAGTGCTTGTATACGGCGACACGGCTTACCAGCTGTCACATTGAGAACTGACCTGTTCAACACGTGGGTTCGAGGTGGCCATAGAATTATTACCATCGAATTTGCAGATATAGACACCTGAACCTCTTGCCTATCCCGCAAAGTATGGACGTGACGGGTTGTTAGCTCATCTCCCTATATATTCTATTTCCCTAATCCCGTAGTCGCCTTTTACGACATGCCAAAAAAAAAAAAAGACTGCTAGTTAACATTCTTTCTACATTTCTGGCTATCACTAGATCCATTTCTATACAAATATCGCCTAGTCTTTAACCCAAAATCGTATTTCCACAACCTCTATTCCCTTTATCTTCTCTTACACGCGTCCACGCAACACATGCATATCCTCACCTGGTATTACCAAATGGCCCTTATTTTTTGTTCCCGCCACCGGATACCGTCGGGTCGCGGTTCCTGTGTGTATGAAGAGTATGTGTGTGTCCTGTGTGGATGTATGTGTGTGTAAAGTTGTGTATGTATGTGTGCGGAGGCTTTTTTTCTTAAAAAGCGGATGTCCTTCGCGCGGACCGTATATGAAAGGTGTTGAGCATATGCTCCAATTCGAGGATATGAGGCTTGGTATTGGAATGGGGATTTTAGGTCTGTAATCAGCTGCTTTATTGTTGTTTATATAAGTCAGTTGTATATGTAACATGAAAATGGCAACATGGCTTACTATCTGTCACATTGAGTACTGACTATCTCGTCAACACGTGGGTTCGAGGTTGCCATAGGGTTCGAAATTACGGAGATGGATACCTGAACCTCTAACTACCCTGCAAGGGTTAATAGCTCTGAACAGTCAGTGCTTGTACATCTTCGTCTTTGTCTGGTGTTAAGACATGTCCTAGTTGCTTTCTGCCTACTTCTTACTTCCCGGCAAAGAAAGAAAAAAAAGATCCAAATCATTGCCGGCAGGGAGATTGCCCAAGATGCTAGTAGCATTGCTGCGTTGAATGACCATAAAGTATATGTACCATCGTATTATTGATTTGCACTCCAAACATACATACACACACACCGCTTACGTATAACTCTATTAAAGTCGGTATGCAAAGTGATTGTCTAAGAGTTCAATGCTTCTTTGCGAAACGGCGGTGGCCCAATCCGAAAGTGGACTAATTCAAAACGGCGAATTATCTCTTACCTCTCAGTGCAATCGATCATTACAAGTTGCGGAATAGAGATTATCTAGTTAGGCACTTTGTTTGTAAGGTACTCGTCATGTTATATACGTAAGTATGCCTCAAGGAGATTTCATATTTTTTATTTTTCCCGATTTTAAATAATTTTGTACGATTTTAAGTAAATTTTACTGTGTCTAAATACATATTTACTTCTAATGTCACTCATTATGAGGAAGTTGTCATTTGAGTAGATACAAACTATTTCTATGTGCATATCACATACCTGAACGCGTTGACTGAAGAATATAACCTTTCATTTCGTTTATACGGTTGTTGAACAATGATGTCATTAAAATTTTGACGACCTCCGTGGCGCGATCGGTTGGACACCTGAACGCTCATCGTGAGGTCCCGGGTTCGAAACCCGGTGGAGGCACAGTTAAGAACTACGCTTTTCTACTGCTTTCCAGTCTGGTCGTTGATTATATGAGCTATATGTATGTATTTATCTATATATAATATGTATACATTTCTTAAATATACGTTGACTAGTACCCTTAACACAAGTCTTAAATATACTTACCAAGGGGCTAGTTCAATTTGTGTAATAATGTCCAAATATTATTATTACTATTATTAAAATTAATTGAGTAATATTATCGCTAGTAATTAGCCTAAAGGCCAAAACTAAGTTATTTACATGTACGTATATAATACAGACCTTTACGCCTACAATACATCCACCATATTGAATTTAACATGCGAAATACGTCATAGAGCGATGACGCTAAGCTTGGCTGTTTTCATTTGTTTTCTCGATGACGTCATTCTACTGTTACGCCAAATCTTACTTAGGAGTAACTTCCTTAAGTCACGTTTATAACTACTTTATAATGTTCTATGGTAATGGTAGTATTTGTTAATGGTTTCGGAAAAGAAACTGACGTATTGTATCTATCAAATTTTCCTG